>CM076570.1:225154220-225754220 GCA_034641835.2 Pinus albicaulis
TTAAAAATTTTGTATATTTTTGAGATGTAAGATTGATCTAGGCTAGTTTCAGTCGTGTGCTGCCAAGGAAAATCTATCAAAGATATGATTAATTTTATCAGTAATATGTAAATATATCAAATATTAATATAATAATTTTAAATATGCTAAATATTTCTGAGATTGACTTGGTCATTTTAATTTTAAATTTTCTTAGTTACCTCGGTTCGTTGAGATGATAATTATTGTTAATAACTATAATGATGAAAAATGATGAAATGTTTTTTTTAAATGCAAAGTGACAATAATAGTGTTGAAAGATAGAAAATGTGAATAATAAGAACGTACTCATGTTACAATCAATCTCAAACTATTTTCTTCTACTATTCTTATTTCCTCCCTTGTTAGTTTTGTTATCTTTTCATATAGATTATATGAAAAAGAAAATTTAAATCGTAAACCATTTAAATCTTTAGCTCGATCTGTTGTAGTAAACATGATACCTTGTCTCTCTTGCTCTCCAATATTAATAGCTTAAATTACTATAACACAAAAATCAATCTACATTGTTAATAACGTTTTGTGCTTACACTAAAATCAATGCATATTGTTAATCCAATCACTTTAAAATTAATGTACCATCATATATCCAATTACATCAAATCATAAATCAACATATACATTGAAATCAATTCATTTAATGCAAGCAATCAAATAATATTAGAAAATAACTTTTACATTGAAATCAATGCACCTAATGCAATCAATCAAATAATATTAGAAACCAACATCTACACTGAAATCAATGCATTTAATCCAAGAAATCAAATATGATTAGAAATCGCCATCTACACTGAAATCAATGCATTTAGCACAAACAATCAAATATAATTATAAATCGATGTCTAAATTGAAATCAACACATCCAATGCAAGAAATCAAATAGTATTAGGAATCATCACCTACACTGAAATCAATGCATCTAGTGCAAGTAATCATATATCATTAGAAATAAATATCTACACTAAAATTGATGCATCTAGTGCAAATAATCAAATAGGATTATAAATCACCATCTCCACTTAAATCAATCCATCTAGTGCAAGAAATATTCTTCCCTCTCTCCACCCTCCATCCATATCTATATCCCCATCCGTCTCTTTTTTTTTGTCTCTATATCACCCCCTAAACACACACGCTCTCGCACTCCATATATATCATTCTCTTTGTCGATCACCCTCTCTCCCCATCTCTCTCTTCTTCCCTCTCTTCCCCTTCTCTCCCTCTCCCCCGCTAATATATCTCTTTCCTCCTTTTGTCCTCTCTCTCTCTCTCTCCATCTTCCTTATCACTCACTCTCTCTCTCTCTCTAGGAACCAACATCTACACTGAAATCAATGCATTTACTCAAAGAAATCAAATAGGATTAGAAATCGCCATCTACACTGAAATCAATGCATTTAGTGCAAACAATAAACTAGGATTAGAAATCATCTACATTGAAATTAAGTCAACTATTGCAAGTAATCAAATATAATTATAAATTGACATCTAAATTGAAATCAACACATTTAGTGCAAGCAATCAAATTGTATTAGAAATCACCACCTACACTGAAATCAATGCATCTAGTGCAAGTAATCAAATATCATTAGAAATAAATATCTACACTAAAATCGATGCATCTGGTGCAAATAATCAAATAGGATTAGAAATCACCATCTCCACTTATATCAATCCATCTAGTGCGAGATATATTCCTCCCTCTCTCCACCCTCCATCCATATCTATATCCCCCTCCATCTATTCTTTTTTGTCTCTCTATCTCACCCCCCTAAACACATGTGCTCTCGTACTCCATATATATCAATCTCTTTTTCAATCACCCCCTCTCCCCATCTCTCTCTTCTTCCCTCTCTTCACCTTCCATCTATATCTCTATCTTCCCCTTCTCTCCCTCTCCCCCATTAATATCTCTCTTTCCTCCTTTTGTCCTCTCTTCCTCTCTCTCCATCTTCCTTATCACTCTCTCTCTCTCTCTCTCTAGAAACCAACATCTACACTGAAATCAATGCATTTACTCAAATAAATCAAATAGGATTAGAAATCGCCATCTACACTGAAATCAATGCATTTAGTGCAAACAATTAAATAGGATTAGAAATCATCTACATTTAAACCAATTCATCTAGTGAAAGTAATCAAATATAATTATAAATCGACATCTAAATTGAAATCAACAAATTTAGTGCAAGCAATCAAATTGTATTAGAAATCACCACCTACACTGAAATCAATGCATCTAGTGCAAGTAATCAAATATCATTAGAAATAAATATCTACATTAAAATCGATGCATATAGTGCAAATAATCAAATAGGATTATAAATCACCATCTCCACTTATATCAATCCATCTAGTGTGAGAAATATTCTTCCCTCTCTCCACCCTCCATCCTTATCTATATCCCCCTCCATCTCTTCTTTTTTGTCTCTCTATCTCACCCCCATAAACACACACACACTCTCGCAATCCATATATATCAATATCTTTGTCAATCCCCTCCTCTCCCCATCTCTCTCTTCTTCCCTTTCTTCACCTTCCATCTATATCTCTATCTTCCCCCTCTCTCCCTCTCTCTCCATCTTCCTTATCACTCACTCACTCTCTCTCTCTTCACCTTTCTCTCTCTATTTCTTTCTTCTTACTTCTCTCCCCCTCCCCCTCCAAGTCCATCTCTCTTTCCCTCTCTCTCTCCACTCTCTCACATCCTCTCTCTTCCTTCCTCTCTTTCCCTTTCTCTCCCATCTCTCTCTCCCTCTCTCTCTCTCTTCACCCACCAACTATGTCACTATATCCCTCCCTCTCTCCTTATATCTCCTTCTCCCCCCTTATCTCCATATCTCCTTATTTGTCTCTTTATCTCAACCCCAAACATACACGCTCTCTCTCTGTCTCTCCCTTGTCACTCCTTCTCTCTCTCCACTTCTCACTCTTTATATTTCTTATTTCCTACATCTCTCCCCCTCCAACTCCATCTCTCTTATCAATCCCTCTCTCCTCCTCTCTCTCATCCTTCCTCTCTCTCTCTCCCCCCTAAATCCCTCTCTCACCTTTCTCTCTCTATTGCTTTCTTCTTACCTCTCTCCTCCTCCCCCTCCAAGTCCATCTCTCTTTCCCTCCCTCTCTCCACTCTCTCACATCCTCTCTCTTCCTTTCTCTCCCATCTCTCTCTCCCTCTCTCTCTATCTCTTCACCCACCAACTATGTTACTATATCCCTCGCTCTCTCCTTATATCTCCTTCTCCCCCCTTATCTCCATCTCTCCTTATTTGTCTCTTTATCTCAGCCCCAAACACACATGCTCTCTCTCTGTCTCTCCCTTGTCACTCCTTCTCTCTCTCCACTTCTCACTCTCTATATTTCTTATTTCCTACATCTCTCCCCCTCCAACTCCATCTCTCTTATCGATCCCTCTCTCCTCCTATCTCTCGTCCTTCCTCTCTCTCTCTCCCCCCTAAATCCCTCTCTCTTCCCTGATCTCTCTCCCACCTTTCTCTTTCTCTTTTCCCTCCAATCCTCTCTCTTCCCCCATATATCTCTCTCTCTCTAATCCTCTCTCTTCCCCCATTCCTTTCTTTCTCTCTCTCTTTCCACCCCTCTCTCTCTCCAACTACATTACTATATCCCTCCTTCTCTCCTTCTCACTTCTTCTCTCCCCCCTTCTTTCCATACATCTTACTTTGTCTCTTTATCTCACCCCTAAACATACACACTCTCTCTCCATCTCTCCCTTATCACTCTCTCTCTCTGTTTCTTCTTCTTTATGTAAACTAATGAACATAAATATTCGTAAACATAAAGCAGATTATGGAGTAAATATGAAAAGAGGTTTTATTTACTTACCATACCTCTAGTTTATTTATATTTTTACTTATTTACCATACCCCTTTTCTTTACTATGGTATTTGGCCCATAGACTTGTTATATAATTATATTTTTATTCATAATCCTATTTGATATATTGTTATTTATTTACCCTACCTCTTTATGCCTCTTTTATATTTATTTATTTACCATACCTCTTTATATCTATTTTATATTTATTTATTTATTTATCATACTTGTTTATACCTCTTTTATATTTATTTATTTACCCATGGTATTTGGCCCATGGTATCAATATTAATTTGTTCCATGGTATTCGTCCCATAGGCTTCATCTAAATAATTTTTTTTTTTAAATTTTTTTTAAATATAAAAATGTTTATAGAATAAATATATAAAGAATTTTTATTTATTTACCATACATCTAATTTATATATATTTTTATTTATTTACCATAGCTCTGGAGTAAGTATAAATTCATTTTACAAATATTTAATTAAAAGAAATATTAAAAGATTTTGGATTTTGATTGTTTGTGTTGAATTAACTCTTTTCCTTTGATTTAGGAAATGGTATTGACTTTATTAAAGAGTAAATATGTTTAAAATTTTACTTAATTTGGAAATTCAATGTGGTAATTTTTTTGTTAAAGGTAAATTTATGATCCATTCAAATTCACGTATATAATTTACTATCCATTCAAATTATATAAATAATACATAATTGTATTAGAAATTGATATATGTTCTAGCACAATGCGATTTTTATTTTATATTTTATTTTTTTAATTTAAAACTTAAGCCAAAATTTTGTATGAGGATGTGACCCACCTGACATCGGGGTCATATTGGGCTGTAGATGCGCCTCTCGGTGCAATTACTAATCTCAAAAAATCCGAAAAATCCAAAATGTCAAAGTGGCTGTAGCTTATTTTGGCAAATCATCCCTTAGATAAATTCATAATCTAATTTAAAATCATTAAAATGAAAACAAAACAAAAATAAAAACTAATATTCAATATTCAATTTTAAATTAATTAAATTAAAAAATATTTAAAATATAATTAATTTAATTAAATTAAAATTTTATATAAAAAATATAAAAAATAGAAATAAAATTAATCAGAACATCGCATTGGGAAATTTCAATCGCCACATCCTTTTAAAAACCCCGATGCAATGAGTTTGTTATATCCCCGATGCGATGAACTCATGTCTTATCCCTGATGCGATGAGTCATTAACGTTATGGAGCTTTAGTTTTATAATGAAGTGTTAGTTTTGATTTAATATAATGTTAGTTCAATTTGAATAGGTGTAACATTAGTTTAATTTGAATAGGTATAACATTAGTTTTAAAGTTATTATTTGTTAGTATTAACTTAGTTTTAAAGTTAGCATTAGTATATGTTAGTGTTAGTATTATGTTAGTTTTAAGTTAATACATATAAAAACAAAAAACAAAAAAAAAAACATTACATCGCATCGGGGATTTAATAAACATTCCATCACATTGGAAGTTTTAATAAAACATTCCATCACATCGAAAGTTTTTGTTACACACCCCGATGACCTCCTTCCTCGATCGCCGATATGCGATGGTTAAAGAATTAAGCGGCGTAAGTCATCCGTTGCTTTGAAGTGTTAAACTCATTCATATGAGTAAACAGTAGTGATAGTTTAATATTAAGTGTGTTAATATAATTTAACATTAGATTAGTGTTAACGTTAGTGTTTAGTTAATGTAGTATTAGTAATGGTAGGTTAGTTGTTAGTGTTAGCGTTAGTTTTTAATTAACGTAGTATTAGTATTATGGTAAGGTAGGTTAGTTTAAGTGGTAGATTAGTTAGTTTAAGTGGTAGGTTAGTATTAATGTTAAGTTAATATATATTAGTGTTAATTTAGTTTTAGATTTAAATATTTAAAATAATTAATTTTAGATTAATTAAATTAATTAATATTTAAAATATAATTAATTTAATTTAATTAATTATTAATTTAGATTAATTAATTTATAAATAGTTAATTATATTTGTTAGTTAGAATAATATTTATTAATAAATAGATTATTAAATAATTAGTTCAGTTTGTAATTAAAAATTAAATTAGAATTAAATATTAGTTAATTGTAGGCTAATTTAGGATTAAATTTTTAATTAAAATTCTGATTTTTAGCCCAGCAACATAATTTCCAAATTTATATCAGATTTGACTTATCAACTTTAGAGGCTCATAGATTGAGTTTTACTTGACCAAATGAGGCCTAGGATGACTCATTGGAAAGAGAAAATCAAGGAGAACATTTCTGAGGAGGTTTCACTAATAGGTTTGGTCATTTGTTGGGTCAAAAATCAGGCAGAAGATCAAGCTCCGAATTTCTAAAAACAAAATTAATTTTCTGAGTTTTGTTTTCTTCATTTTCATTTGCCCAAGCCTCTTCTAATTGCAGATTCATGCATCAATAACATCCTTGGTTAATTAAAATCATTGTGAGTATCAATAAAAAGCTCAAATTTCCTTTTTATTTATTTATTTATGTAAATAGAATTTGATTGGATTTGTTTTAATGCTAGAAATAATATTTTGATTATATTGTTGCATCTTAATTCATTTTAATTTCTTTTTACAGGAAAAACAATAAAAGGGATATGGAGAAAAAGATCTCAATCAATGAGAAAGCTCCAGCAATTAAAGATTGGAATTTTTAAGCAATTAAAATTGGATTGGACAGATTTTTCTTCAACAAACTCTTCTCTCAAAATACTTTTGGAAATATTATAAATTGCAGATTGCAAAATGTAAAAGGAGTTGCTCTCTTCTGCAATTCTAGACTTGTAAAAGCATTTATGTAATAGGAATTTAGAGTTGTAGATGGGGATGAGAGAAATTTTTCAGATCTGAACATTATTGAGGGTTTTTCTTTATATCTTGAATTATGCATGATAGGCAGAGTTTGCATTTTGGCAGCTCTAGTTTTGAAAGAAGAAATTCAAGTAATGTAAAGTACTGTTAGAGACCAGGATCAGAGAAGTGGATTCAATTAACTAGTATTTTTGGCATTTTTGTATCAAATATCAGTTTCATTTTATGTTAATAAAATTGTTGTTTCATTTTATTCATGTTTATGCATTTCTATTGATATGGATAATTTGTCTCAAATTGTTATGCATATTTGCTCTTATGAATTAAACTCTGATTTCTGAGTAACTATTTACTCAGAAATCTGTCTTATAAAACTGATTTATTAAATAGTAACGTGTTGTGAATTTCTTCCACATGTTATTGTTTAATTATTGACTTATATGATTTAACAATCAATATCATTTTTGTGAATTTCTTCCGGAGTGTTGTTGATCTATTATTTCAGTTAAATGGTCTCAATAGAATGTGTTCTGGTATTCACAAATGTGAGCTAATTGAATTTTTTCATTAGCTTGACATTAATTAAAAGCCAAACATATTTAAATTCTCATTATTTAATTATCTTGCTCTTAGTTGGGTTAGATTTATAACCTAATTGAGATAGGATTTAGAATAGTTTCTTTTTGCTTGCATTATAGAATAAATTTGCATTTAGATTAAGTTTTACATTCTTTTAAGTCCTCTTATCAAAGAGGCAAAATCTTAGTTGTGGTTTAACTGAACCCAAATCAGCTTAAGGGTCATTCTCTTGCCTGATCAGCAAGAAGAATTGATCTGATATCCCTGTCTATTGGTAGTTAAGGATACATCATAAACCCATAGCGATAGGGAAAATGTAACTGGACCTAGTTAAACCAGTCGGAGCCACTATCATAAACGGAAAAGGAGTTGTATTAAGGTCTAGACTGGGTGGTTATCCCTCAATGTTGTAGCAGCGATTTTCGAGGCTTCAACATTTTTGGCGCTAGAAGGAGGGCCTAAAACTTGTTGTCTATTGGAGTCTTTTCAATTCTGACATTTATTTTTATTACGATGGCTCCTCTTGAACTTCCAATTTGGAGTTGTATACATGGACGTGCATCTTCCAATACTCCACCTGAAGTGGTAAGACTCTTGTCTCAGGTAAAATTTAATGGTAAGAAAAATTCTTCTGCTTTTAATCATGTCTTTCAATTTTATATTCAAAATGTTTCAAATTATGATTTTCAAGGAATTGATGAAGGCATTTTATGAAGAATTTTTACTCACGCTTTTGCGGCAAAAGCTAGAAACTGGTGTAGAACTCTTCCGGTTGCCTCAATTCACAGTTGGGATCAATTTGTTACACTTTTCATTTGTAAATTTGACGGATACGATTATGAACAGGTATGTGATGAAATTGAATATCTACGAAGATTTGAAAATGAGTCTGTTAGAGATTTTAATATTCGATTTCATTTAAATTGTTTAATATTTATAGTTGAAGATAAACTTACAGAAGAAGAATCACTAGATTGGTTTAAATATATTTTCTCTCTTCCTCCCATTCCCAATCCATATAAAATTAATTCAAGTTTTTTTCCATCCACTTGTAACATAAATGAGAATTCCAATATCGATGTGCAAATAAATTATGATGAAGTGGTCTCACAAAGCTTGAAAAATATTTCTATCCAAATACAAGAAGACAATAACAACAATTTTGGAGAAAGAGCTGCCTTGAAATCTGAAAATTTGTCTGCATTAAATTCAGAAAATCAGATCGCAAATCAACATGTGCAAGCAGCAATCAAAGTGAATAATAAAATGCAAACTGCTGTACAAATTTCTGAATTTTTTCATGATGAGCAAATTTTGAAAACAAAGCAACAAAACAACATTCTTCAAGAAAGTATGAGTATACAAAGAAATGATCTAGAATCTGAAATTTATAATGAACAGAACGCACAAGATATCTCGAACAGAGAAACTTTTGAATTCATTATTTCTGATTCTCATTTTTTCCTTTATCCTGATATTTTTAATGTTGGTAATTTCTCCCCTCTTGGTATTAATGATATTTCACAAAATAAAGAGGATGATCTAAATGAATTACCAGTAAGTTTTTATCAACATAGAGAAACAATTATTGATCATTCTTTTGCCATTAATGAACATGAATTTTTTATTCCTCCTTATTTTGATATATTGAACGAAATCAAAGTGAATTCTAGAGAATATTGTGAAGTCATTTATGATAATTATTCTGACATCAAGGATGCTAATTTCTATTCTTCTCAAGAGAATCCTCATGATAAAACTCAAATAACATATGTGAATGAAGAACATTTCAATTTAGAAATTATTCCAACCAATCCCCATTGTGAAACAACAAATTATCTTCACGATTTCACCATTCAAAAAAACATTCCAATTTATGATTCATATCATGATCAAACTCCCATTCCCGCTCATAATTCTCTTTCTAATTCACAAGTTGTAATTGGAAATTATTCAAATTCCATTATTCTCGCCAATCCTTGTGAAAAATAAATTATTTCAAAACAATTCCAATTGTGTTGTAACATTAGTTGTACCAATAGTGATTTCATTTTATTTTTGCTTTCATACTTATTTTGTTCAAATTTGGATTTGTTTTCTGATTTTATTTTTCAAATTTTTGGCACTCTGTGCTGGCATATTCAGTGCTTTAATAGTGAACACTCAATTAATGCATTTCCATATTGCGAAATTGAAGTTTCATATTATAATCATGAACATCAAAAGTTATTAATATTTCAATTTCAATCAATGCTAATGTTTTATCAAAAGTTTCTATCTTCCCAAAGGCAGTGTCAATAAGAGAATTTATTTTTACAATCTAGCCAGCAATCTAATCCAATTGATAATCTTCCATCTTATTTGACAGATTTCCCTCCATTTTTCATTAGCCTATTTGAAAATTGTTTGGAAAGTTTTCTTTCATGGAAAATTGTTAATAGTTTAACACTTACACAGAACGCCAACAAATTTTTTCAGGCCTTTGAATTTAAAAGCTCATATCCACAATTTGGCATGTCATCTCCTCTTTTAAACATTTTCCAATCATTAATGGAAACCCATCCATATTTTGATGATCCAATTGGAATTCAGTTGGAAAAGACTTTTCAAAAGAAGGAGATTGTAAATAAGCTGTTAATAGTAACTATACATTCAGATTAAAAATTTAATTTTCTTAGTTCGATTAGATTTATATTTTTATTACTAACATTTGAACTGTGTATATATGAAGGAATTAAAATGAGAGTATGGTTACACTGGAAATGTGACTATACCTAGTCATTTTCATGAATATGGTTAGAATAGAAGTAGAATTAATTTAGTTAGTTTTTTTTTTTGTGTAGTTAATTTATTTTTAATAGTTCTGCAAATAAAAAAGTGAGCAATCAACCCTTCTCATATCATATACATGTTCAAGGAAATATTTTTCTCTTATCAGAAAATTTCTAATTCTTGCTCCCCATAATTTTTAATCAAAATTTATTGCAGCAATATCTCTATTCTGCCTATTTTGAATAACGTCTTGACTAAATTCAATTAAAGTTTCACTTGGCACCAATCACCTCAAAGCCATTTTTCTCTATTTCGAAATGTCCTCATATGATTTTATTCTGAAATTTATTTGTTAAAGGTTTTGAGGATATAAAAGCTTCATGATCTCATTATCCCATGAAATGTATGACTGTCTATTATAAGCTTAATTCAAATTTAATCATTATTAGTCAGTCTAACCTTTTGTTGTTATCACATGAAGGTCATATTATTTTCTTCGAAATTTTTAAAAATGACCTTAAGGGTGTCCATTTTACTGTGTGCACATATTTAAATCTGTGTTGATATTTTTCCACAATTAGTGGCTTTATCCCATTCTGATCTTTAGTTTATTATCTGATGCTGCAATGTGCAACATTTTTTTTTGTTTACTAAAGGCATTATTAAACATTCACTATAACAATACAGATTTTTTACAAGTTAATTCGGAATAAGCAGAGATAATAAATTGTTGTTGCAATTTAAAGGGAAGTCTATTTTCATATTTATTTCTGGTGAATTTTATGAGTTTTAGATTTCCTGAACATGAATAAACAGATTTTATTAGGGTGATTTCACACTCCAATTTAGAATAAATAATGAGATGAGTTTAAACAAAGTTAGAATTTTGATAAATCGAAGGAAAAATTCGAAGATTCATAAGGTAAGTTTACATACAATTTCCTTCCAGGTACGCATTTACAAGTTCATTTTCATCTATTATTAGTTTCTCTTTTCCGTAGTTTGTTTTTTATTCTTGTTCTATTTTATTTGCAGGTTTTCATTTGTTTTTAAAACTTGAAGTAAGCAGCAAACCCATTTTAAATTTGCAATAGGTTCAGGGAAATTTTATTTGTGATTCATTAGAATTTGAAGCATTATTTAACTTTGCTTTCATTCATTCATTAGAAAACCCAATTGAAATTTAAAACAGTATTGCAAGATTCATATCAGAAATGTTCCAACTTGATTTTCATATTTCTGATGCAAGATCTCCGATGTGTTACCTCATTCAATTTTCCATAAAATACCATATCACATTTCGCATCTCATAGGTTTTCAATCGAATATATTTCCATTATCTTGAGTCACTGATCTCCGATAATCAGCTTTACCAATATTGTGATATACACATAATTCAGGACCCGATATTAAATTTAAATCAATTTCATAAGAAATATCGCGTCCATTCAATCGCAATAGTGGTAGGGTCATAATTTTAAAAGCGCCGATGTCTCGGACCCGATGCGATATTAAACTTTCATAATAGATTTAGCGGGCTCATTCTCCATCGCATATTGACATATCATATTGTTACATCATGCACTTAATTTTGTTGATCTTCGATCACATATCATATTGGAATAAATTGAAAAGTTTGTTTTTTCATCACAAAAGTTTCGATGTGATAGATCGAATCGTAAAAGCACATTAAACATAAGGTTGATCTTTCCATTTGAAAAGTTCTGATGCGATGAACCCAATCAGGAAATCGCAAATTGGGAAAATCACATTCTAATATATTCATTTGTAAAAAATCTGATGCGATAAAGTTCAAATCGCAATCGCAAATTATTAAATTCAATTAGTCAAGGGTTAACTTTCAAAGACCTCCGATGCGATAAGTCCAATTGCAAATCGCAAATCGGGAGGAAAAATGAATACATCCTTGTGCACTCATTTTAAAAGTTGTGATGTGATAACTCATCGCCGATTTCTCATCGCTATCGATTTTCATTAATTTCCGATTTCTCATCGCTTATCGCTTATCACTTTTCATTAATCCCCGATTGCTCATCGCTTAACGCTCTTCACTCATCACCGATTATTATAACCATCGCATCGCTGCTATTGCAAGAATCATATTGACATTTCCAACATGAATATTTTCCAATATTCCGATATGCTGATATCGATATCACTCATCGCATTTTTGATGTTCATGCTGAAAGCCACATCATCCATTGCATTGCCGATATCGCAATCGCTTCATCACATTTTTATTCATGGACATACCATTATTCCAAATCTGCGATGCGCAATGTGCAATGTACAAAATACAAATCATGAGATGCGGTGTGCGATGTGCAATTTTCAAAATGCCTATCCCCGATCCTAAATATAACATTTCTTCAATGATATGATCACTCCATCTCATTGCACGTATTCTTTTCGCATGATATCATATCAGAAATTTATTATTGCAACCCTCGATGCGATAAATTCCAACGAATGCCTCTACATGCATCATCCAATAAGGCATTGTGTTAATTTAAAGCAATCTTGGGTAACCTCTATGATACTAAAGCGATTGATGACAAATTTTCAGCATATTCAAATCATTTTGATTTCTCATATATTTCAGTTTTAAATAATTCCATAATTAAATATGAAATTCAAGACCTCTCTATTTTAAATTTCATTATCTTAAATTTGGTCTTAACTATGAACAATTTAAAAAAAAATCATAGAATTTGTATAAAACTTATAATATTTTGAGAATATTCATCACTGCAAATTCTCAATTTCATTTCTGATGCATTTGTTTTAATTTAAATTCCCTTGAACACAAAGTAGTCTATTTTTACATTTTACTGCTTGCTTTAGTTTAAATAAAATAAATAATGATTTTGGGTTATAGGATTTTGGTTAGTTTGACTTCTTCATGTTTTTAATGATAACTAAAAGAAGAAATCAGTGAGTATTGGATAACCATATATCTTTCATGTAAGGTCAAATGCAATTATCCAATGGTAAGATTCATATACCCACTTTCATTTATTTCCATTTCATTACTTTAGTTTCAGTTTTGTTTTTTAAATTATGTTGATATTTGAATCTGTTTTACAGCTCTTCATAAAAGCTTTCAATCATCTGCCAGATCATATTTTGGAAGCCCTATTTTCTTCTCCTAGTTTTATTTTCAAGAAGCAGCGATAGTCTTCACTGAAACAACTACACTAGGAAGTTTCTGAACCTTTAATCTGTTTATTTAAAGCATTCCTTTTATTAGAAAATGATTAAGATAATGCTTTGAAACAAGAAGATTGACATCAGACAAATTTTTTTATTATGGCTAAATTTTATCATCATTGCTATTTAAAAAGCCTAAAACATTTACAACCCTGCAAGGTATAATTTATTTGAATCTCGACATAAGAAGGAATGACTACATGATCATCTTCTTTTACTTCATGTTGTTTAAACATTGGTATAAACATTCTTGTTAGAGTTTGTATTTCAAAACTTGGATTTTCCTTTCCACTTTTAAATTTCTTCATTTTTATTTTGTTTGCTGATTTCTTTTCTCACTTTAGCTTAAGAATTATTTTCCTTTGATTTTCAGTTTTGATTTTGGTGACTTTGCCATGATTTATATGGAAGGCCTTATTGTTACCTAACAATGTTCGACATACATAGGAAAAAATTATTAATAGTCTCCTATTAGCTTTTTCTTAAATCTCTTAGAAAAATTTGTTTTCTTATTATAAAGGTAGACATACTTAAGGAAGAGATTACAAAACAAGAGAAGTTGAAAAAGTATCATGAAATCTGAGAAATTTGTTTTTCATCAAAATTGTAATTATTTTGAAATTTCAATATTTTATTAAGATCTTTTAAAATTCTATTATCAGTCAAGAAAAGTTATTTTTAACCAAGTAAAGACACTTTACAACAAATCAATTTTAACTCTGAAATTGTAATTCTAAACTCTTAAGGAGTTAATAATTCTCCCTATTTAAAAGAGTTTTATTTTTCCAGAGTGTAATCCAAAAATATATTTAAAAATTAAAAGATAAGAGGTCTCATCACGAGCCTGCTTACCATGATCATAGGGAAAAAATAGGCTGACATTACCAACACTGCTAAACAAAACAAGGTAATGTCTTATGATTGCAAACAATTATAAGACAATGGGTCTCATCACAAGCCAGCTTGTTCAGTCCAATTATAACCAGTGAATGACATTATCAACTATCTGGTTACCAAACCAGGATAATGGCTTTTAAGAATTAAAAATAAAAAAATAAAAAATAAAAATAAAAATAAAAATAAAAACATGTATAAATAGATTTATCTCTAGATCAATAATTCTTAAATAGATGGGATTCTGAATCATTCATGATTAAAAGGTAACCCTGTCGAGACTATAGATGTTCGCTGGCAGCAGTGGCTCTACCTATGACAAATGAGTACATTTTAAAAGCTAACCTGTAAAGTGACCCCTACTTTATCCCTACAACTAATTAAAGACTGATATAGAGTTATGAAATATTTTAATTTATGAGGAATTTTAAAAAATTACAAATAAGATAATTATTTCTTTTATTCAAATTAATGAACCTAGTCAAGCATTTCAAAAAAAAATTTCTCTTCTTTAATTATTTTTACTTTAATTTTGAGAAAATCTCATTCATATCAAAGAGAGAATTGTTTCTTCTAGTGAATCGCCAATTGTTGTACGATACAACAACCCCCCCATTTTAAACTTGTTCACTTCAAATAATGGGGGGACCCTTTCTATAAAATTTTAGCTAAGTGCCTTTTAAGATTTTTATTAAGTGAATTACCTCACGATTTTATTGATTTTTCATCTTCTTTAGATTTTTGTTTTGATTGCTTGGTTGAACTCGATTTTTTATAAGCTTCCTGTTGACGCTTGTTTCACCTCATTTGGTCAACCGGTTTGTAAATGGCACTCCTTTGAAGTCTAATCAATTATGTCGTATGGGTTTAAAAATGCGTAAAATGTATAATATTTTTTTTTTTTTTAATTAAATTAGTTCAATAATGCATTTAGTTTAAATATTAACCCGTAGTTAGTTATAACTAACATTTTTCATTCTTTTTTTACTTATACAGCCAAATAACGAAGCATTGAGATTTTAGTAATTTACTTCAATTTTCAAATAAATCACTGATCTCGAAAAATTCGAAAAATCCGAAATGTCAAAGTAGTTGTAGCTTATTTAGGAAAATCATCCCTTAGATAAATTCATAATTTAATTTAACATCATTAAAATGAAAACAAAACAAAAATAAAAACTAATATTCAATATTCAATTTTAAATTAATTAAATTAATTAATATTTAAAATATAATTAATTTTATTAAATTAAAATTTTATTAAATTAAAATTTTATTTAAAAATATAAAAATAGAAATAAAATTAATCGAAACATCGCATTGAGAAATTTCAATCGCCACATCCTTTTAAAAACCTCGATGCAATGAGTTTGTTATATCCCCGATGTGATGAACTCATATCTTATCCCCGATGCGATGAGTCATTAACATTAGTGGAGTTTTAGTTTTATAATGAAGTGTTAGTTTTGATTTAATATAATGTTAGTTCAATTTGAATAGGTGTAACGTTGGTTTAATTTGAATAGGTATAACGTTAGTTTTAAAGTTAGTATTTGTTAGTATTAACTTAGTTTTAAAGTTAGCATTAATATATATTAGTGTTAGTATTAGGTTAGTTTTAAGTTAATACCAAAAAAAAAAAAAAAACATTCCATCTCATCGGAAGTTTTGATTACACACTCCGATGACCTCCTTCCTCGATCGCCGATGTGTGATGGTTAAAGAATTAAGCGACATAAGTCATCCGTTGCTTTGAAGTGTTAAACTCATTCATATGAATAAACGGTAGTGATAGTTTAATATTAAGTGTGTTAATATAATTTAACATTAGATTAGTGTTAACGTTAGTGTTTAGTTAATGTAATATTAGTAATGGTAGGTTAGTATATATTAGTTTAAGTGGTAGGTTAGTGGTTAGTGTTAGCGTTAGTTTTTAATTAATGTAGTATTAGTATTATGGTAAGGTAGGTTAGTTTAAGTGGTAGATTAGTCAGTTTAAGTGGTAGGTTAGTATTAATGTTAAGTTAGTATATATTAGTGTTAATTTAGTTTTAGATGTAAATATTTAAAATAAGTAATTTTAGATTAATTAAATTAATTAATATTTAAAATATAATTAATTATTAATTTAGATTAATTAATTTATAAATAGTTAATTATATTTGTTAATTAGAGTAATATTCATTAATAAATAGATTATTAAATAATTAATTCAGTTTGTAATTAAAAATTAAATTAGAATTAATTATTGGTTAATTGTAGGCTAATTTAGGATTAAATTTTTAATTAAAATTCTGATTTTTAGCCCAACATTATAATTTCCAGATTTATATCAGATTTGATTTATCAACTTTGGAGGCTCATAGATTGAGTTTTACTTGACCAAATGAGGCCTAGGACGGCTCATTGGAAAGATAAAATCAAGGAGAACATTTCTGAGGAGGTTTCACTAATAGATTTGGTCATTTATTGGGTCAAAAATCAGGCAGAAGATCAAGCTCCGAATTTCTAAAAACAAAATCAAATTTCTGAGTTTTGTTTTCTTCATTTTCATTTGCCCAAGACTCTTCTAATTGCAGATTCATGCATCAATAATATCCTTGGTTAATTAAAATCATTATGAGTATTAATAAAAAGCTCAAATTTCATTTTATTTATTTATTTATGTAAATAGAATTTGATTGGATTTGTTTTAATGCTAGAAATAATATTTTGATTTTATTGTTGCATCTTAATTTCTTTTTGCAGGAAAAAAAATAAAAGAGATATGGAGAAAAAGATCTCAATCAATGAGAAAGCTCCAACGGTTAAAGATTGAAATTTTTGAGCAATTAAAATTGGATTGGGAAGATTTTTCTTCAACAAACTCTTCTCTCAAAATACTTTTGGAAATATTATAAATTACAGATTACAAAATGTAAAAGGGGCTTCTCTCTTCTGCAATTCTAGACTTCTAAAAACATTTCTGTAATAGGAGTTTAGAGTTGTAGATGGGGAGGAGAGAAAATTTTCAGATCTGAACATTATTGAAGGTTTTTCTTTATATCTTGAATTATGCATGATAGACAGAGTTTGCATTTTTGCAGCTCTAGTTTTGAAAGCAGAAATTCAAGTAATGTAAAGCACTGTTAGAGACCAGGATTAGAGAAGCGGATTCAATTAACTGGTATTTTTGGCATTTTTGTATCAAATATCAGTTTCATTTTATGTTAATAAAATTGTTGTTTCATTTTATTCATGTTTATGCATTTATGTTGATATGGATAATTTGTCTCAAATTGTTATGAATCTTTGCTATTATGAATTAAACTTTGATTTCTGAGTAACTATTTACTCAGAAATCTATCTTATAAAACTGATTTATTAAATAGTAACGTGTTGCAAATTTCTTCCACATGTTATTGTTTGATTATTGGCTTGACTGATTTGACAATCGATATCATTTTTGTGAATTTCTTCTGGAGTGTTGTTGATCTATTATTTCAGTTAAATGGTCTCAATAGAATGTGTTCTGATACTCACAAATGTGAGCTAATTGAATTTTTTCGCTAGCTTGACATTAATTAAAAGCCAAAAATATTAAATTCTCATTATTTAATTATCTTGCTCTTAGTTGGGTTAGATTTATATCTACCTAATTGAGATAGGATTTAGATTAGTTTCTTTTTGCTTACATTATAGAATAAGTTTTTATTTAGATTAAGTTTTACATTCTTTTAAGTCCTCTTATCAAAGTGGAAAAATCTTAGTTGTGGTTTAACTGAACCCAAATCAGCTTAAGGGTCATTCTCTTACCTGATCAACAAGAAGAATTGATCTAATATCCCTGTCTATTGGTAGTTAAGGATACATCATAAACCAATAGCGATAGGGAAAAGGTAACTGGACCTAGTTAAACCAGTCAGAGCCACTATCATAAATGGAAAAGGAGCTGTATTAAGGTCCAGACCAGGTGGTTATCCATCAATGTTGTAGCAGCGATTTTCGAGGCTTCAACAAGACCTTCAAGATTCCTTGCCAAAAGCAAAGGCAAGACTTCAGCATAACACCTCTTTTCCTTCAAAGGGGAAGGAAGAAAAAGCTGATTCTTTCAAGGAGAGCTCATATAGAAGCCTCTTGATGAAGAAGTCCGGAGAGATCTAAGAAAAAGGAAGCTATGCTTCACTTGCCAAGAATCATGAGCACCTGGACATAGATTTGATGTTGGAAAAGCACATTACATAGAGGTATTCTTAGATGTTGAGGAGGAAGAAGAAGAGGAACCAAGAAGAGGTCACAACGCTAACACTGCAGGAGGAGAGCCAACACCATCAGGAGATGGGGATGGAGAATTTTCTCTTATTGGAGGGGCTCTTGCATTTTTGAGAGGAGTACCTAAGTACTTGACCTTAAGAGTTCAAGATTCCATCTTGAATCAGAGGGTCTCTGTTTTGATTTATAGTGGGGAAACCCACAATTTCATTGATGCCCATCTAGTGCAAAGGTGGGAAATACCCAATGATACTTTTGAGGGATTCTCTATTTTGGTCCCAGGAGATAGAACAATGCAATGCATGCATTATGTCCCATCACTTTCAGTCACCATGGGAACTTATACTTTGGTTGATCACTTCTTTGTGGTTGACATACCAGACACCAATGTGATTTTGGGTGGTCAATGGTTGATTACATTGGAGAAAGTCACCACTGATTGGGAGGATTTGCAAATGGAATGGGTGGACAAGAAGAGTGGTGAAACTCAAATGATCAAAGGCATGCATACATATCACTCGCATACCACTTCCACACAAAGAACAGAGATGGATTTGCGCAGTGGAAGCAAGGACCTTACAATCCAATCTATCATGCTCATGAAATTGCTGCATGGGACAGTTTAATCTAGTGGCAAACCACCTGGGAGGCCAGCTGATTCAGTTTTTGTGGGAGGTATCTCACAGCATGATGCTCCAAATTCAGATCCAGAAGGGATGAGAGAATTGGAAGAAAATAATACAACGCTGGGAGGCTTGGGTAGGCTCAAGGAGGAGGGATATATTCTTCCCTTATCATCATCACCCACTCTCATTTCTGATTTTTCACTGTGGGAGGAGAATAATGGAAGGAATGGCCTTCCAACATACACCTTTGGCATGAGAGATGTCAAGGAGGAGAGTAGCAACATGACAACCATTTTTTTTGATACATCATCAGCGCTGTCATTGTTGGGCAGTTTAGATCCATATTGGAAATCCCAACTGTTGGTGGATTATTCCAAGGATATTCACACTTGTATGATACTTGATGACCAGCTACATGAAGAGGGCTATTTAGTCCAAGAAGAAGTCATCTATCATCATGGTAGGATATTCTTGTCTAAAGCCTCCAATCTCAAGGAGAAGTTGCTACAAAGGGTCTACAAAGAGTTCTGTTTCAGCCATACATATTCCATGAAGATCTACAACATCATCATGAGAAGCTTTGAATGGGAAGGCTTTGGAAGAGAACTACATCAGCATTTTAAAGAATGCATGAACCATGTGGAGTTGGGACAACAACATGACTCTATGAAAGAATTATTTCAGCCGTCTCTTCCTTCTTTTGAGAGAAGAGATAGATTTATACACCACTCCATTTGTATGACAAGGATTGTTGGTGAAGAACATGCTCATGTAAAACATGTTTTATTTTATGATTGTATGCATTCTTTCACCATGTTTATGCAGGCCACGACTCTAAGGAGTATTATATCTTGTAAAATTCATGGCCAATATGGGGCCATAAAAATTTCTGAACTTGGCCACTCCCTTGGTGGAAAAAGGGAGATTTTTCATCATGATGGGTGCTTTCCTAAGGCACCAAATATATCTCACACTTTCAGCCATAGTGAGATAACATGGGCAGTAGTTAATTGGTGGGAAAAACACTTACCACATCTAGATCTGATGTAGGCAGGAGATGCGATGCGTTGGTTCCACATAAGGGACTATGACCCACCTCCATATGCACAAATTTCTGTTTGTTTGTACATTATTTTGCTCCCATACATTGATGATATACTTTTACTTTTTATGGGAATATATGGAGGGAGGATGGGAGGTATGTTTGTGCCCTATGGGATGGAGGTTCTCCATGTATCTTATGCTACATGTTTCAGGGAGGACATTGGGAAAGCCATGTTTGTTTCATTTGAGTTATTGTCTCATTTTTGGATGGACTATTTACATCTCATGAGAACTTTGGAGGAACAATTCATGGAGGGCTGGATTGGTGAAAACTTAGCTTATGGAGGATGCTTATCACATGTTGGTGACACCAATGCAGGAGGAGAAGAGTTGCAGCACTCACCTTATCAGTTGCTTGAGGACAAGAAAAATTTTGGAGGGGAGGACTGTAATATTCCCAATTAGTCGTAAGCTAATGGGAATATTCATTTTTGTTTTATTTTTCTGTTTCATGAATAAAAATGTAAAGGAGGTTCATAAAACTCCTAAACAGTAAATAAATCAATGCCAAATGTGAAAAAGGCTAAATCTTGGCTATGTAAGCAAGAACCCTTAGGTGTGAAAGGGGCTGTATATTTTGACTGGGTCAACCATGACCAAATATACAATGTTGTGTTGGAGGAGTGGCCATCAATGAGGCACAACACAGTTTTAGATGGAGATGGCTTGTGTGAAAGAAGCTATTTCATTGAAGGTGGTTTAGTGTTTACAAGCTCTTAACTTATAAAAGGAAGAGGATGGAAACATGAAAAGGTTGTTGAATAATATTTGATTTTGTATGTATTTTCTGTTTAGACATACAACTTTCTTTGGTTGTTTAGCCTAGATTGCAAATGATTTTTAGCATTGGGTGTTCATGATCGAGAATCCCACCTCTTCCCATTGAGTAGCTCTTGGGAGAGTCTTGTATTGCATAGTCCACTATCTGGCTGAAGGCCAAGCTTCTTCTTCCAACTACAACGTAGATCATGTTGAGGGTTTGGTTGTCTTTGAAAGCTACAACAAGTGGAGGCTAGATCTACTCAGATCTAGACCATTCTAGTGCTCCTTTTCAGTGGGGAAGCCTTATATCCCATTGGCAAGAGGTATTGGATCATTGGAGCACCATTTTTAGATCTTGGCATGTGGCCAATCATGTTCTAAACCCTACAGTGCAGTTTTACTTCCAGATCTTCATTTTTCCTGTAGCTATTGTTGCAGGGTGTTTTGGCACACAATTTGGAGAGTTGGGTTTCAAGTGTTGGGGATCTGCCCTTCACTTTAGAGATCCATTGGAGGGGATATATTTCATGTTCATATCAGATTTGATCTGCATACTTCTGTACATTTATGAATCACTGAATATTTCTGTCGATCTGCAACTTAGATATACTTCATGTACATGGTTTTTTTCTCAAAACCCCAAGGGGGATTGATAGAAGAGCCTCTATAGTGTATGGATCTATTATAGATTTGAAATTTCATGCACTTATATGCTCTAGATCTAAAGTGAAATCTTCAGCTGCTGCAGCTCAATAAAATAATGCTTTCAAGCCTTTTTCAGTCTATACATGTGATTGCAACACCTCTTTTGAGGGTTTTCTTCCATTAGAGGCTTCTATTTTCTGTTATATATCTTATGGGCCTCATTGTACACCTATTTTTATGTTGTAAATGTTAAAGAAGGGTCTCTATATTGGCCTCCTGCTCTTACTTTGATGATCTGTGTTATTTTTCCTGCATATCTTTCCATATATTGTTGCATTTCCCATTTGGGAATATTACACAGTGGAGCTCTTGTAACCAGTTTGTGGAATGAAATCATAGACAGATTTGTAGGAAATATTGTGAGGTACTTGTGGTATGCTTTGGAACATCTGTGTTTCTCATGTTTTGTTATTATCTTATGCTTAATTCCATTTCTACTTCTTCATATATGTATATCTTGTAATTTTGAGAGCATAATTCATGTTCATGCATGATTTTTTTTAGAAAATATTTACCATATTATGTTTATTTGATTATTAATTGAATGAACTCACTTTCAGTGCTCATTTCAAACTCTAATCCATCTTCATCCTATACTCGATGAATAAATAATATGTTGACAAATTACCTATCTAGCCTCACACATTCCCTCAGTTTCACCTTGAATTTCAGACCTAAAAACCTCATTTATAGTCCATTCATTGATTTTCCTCTCCAACATTCAAAATACCAAACAAATTTTAATTATTCAAGCTTATTTATCTAGCCTAAAATATTATGATACTTAGCCATTCATTTGACTATTTAAAGTGAGAAAGAGAGGGCCCTCTCTGGTCTAGGTAGGGCTAGATACCTGACATAAATTTGGTCTAGGGTTACCTTTTTCCAATCGTACTGTTAGCCTTAGGAAGTTCGGGAGAGTGATAACATTCTTGGCGCCGTTGTTGGGGAGCGAAGGTTAAATATTTCCCAGGAAATAACGACAAATATTAGCTTTGATGGCTAATGGTGAAACAATGTTCAGACATAAGAAGGTTATGCATCTTTCACCCGACGACTCCACTTCTAAAGAATCCAAAGTTTCAAAGTTTTCATGGCGAATCCACTGTTCAAAATCTAGTAGCTTGAAGAATTTCTTGGTGATTTCACTATTTTCAAGATGGATTCAACTGATATAAGGTATGCTCCTATGAATTTTTCTCACATTCCTGATTTTCCAAATTGAATTCCTTGCATAGATTGAAAAACTTATCTACCCAAATTCATAGATGGAAACAAGGATGAGGTTGTTCTACATCTGGTTAGATTTCACATACATGTATGTAAATTGAAAATTGAGTTTCCTGAGGATTTCTTAATGAAATTTTTTATGGCTACCCTAGAAGACAAAGCTAGAGTATGGTATTAAGGGTTACCAAAAGGAAGCTTATGTTCTCTTAAAGATTTCCATAGAGTCTTCTTAGAGCATTATGGGAAGTCTCATATTACTTTGTCTCTTTTACAAAGTTTTTGTGGTTATTATGAAGGTTTTATTGAATATCTTAAAAGGATTGATGATATCGAATGTATGGATGATGAAGAGATCATTGGAGTCTTCTATGATTTTTCCTTCCACCAACAATTTGAAGAAGCTAATCACTTTGATACACGAGATCATACTAAGCACATAGTAGCCTCTTCTTTGAGTGATGAAGAAACATATGATGTATATTGTCTAGATTCTCATAAATATTCCAAGCATGAAACAATTCTGGCAGAAACACAACACACTGATCAACTAGAGGTTAAGGAAGAAACTCAACATCCTGAAACTAATCAAGAAGAGGAGAATAATGAAAAACAATAGGCTATTTTAGATATTGTGGGTGTACACATTAGCACTATGGTTGTCGAACAAAGTCCTCTTGTCAATCATCAGGTAAAAGTAATTAAGCATATCATTGAAGAATCATTTGTTGATTTGCAGCAGTCTTATGGTCCACAAGAACATCTCCAACATAAAATATTTTCTTCCATAATTAAAGATAAATCATATTTGAATGATGAAAGCCAAGTTTTATTTCATGATTCTAATGATGAGTTTCAACAACCTCACCAACTTCTATGTGATCTAGTTAATGATGAAGACATCCTGGTTGCATGTGATCTTGTCTTTGTGTTTGATGAAATTCAGGAAAATTCAGAGCCCTTATCTATTGCGGATCATGAGAATGAAAATTAGTTTTATCTCGTTACATTTGTTGGGAATCAGTTTCAACATATAGACAAACCAACATTGTGGAATTAGGTTTGTTTTCCTGATTTAATCATCCAGGAGATCATATCTTACATGCTTTCCATGATCCTTTGGTGATTTTGTTGTAGTCACCAGTAGAGGAAGAATTTTCCAAGTTTGTCAATAGAGGTATTGGATTCAATGGAAAATTTTAGACGCTGCTTTCGTTTTTCTCTTGCCTGCTCAAGGAGCGTGTGAGTAGGATTTCAGTAAGTAGCCATTTGATGGATTGGTTACACTGAAAGGAGCATTTCACATGATTGTACATATTTCTTCTGTAGGCAGGTGATTTTCATAAGGATTTGAAGAACTCAAGTCTCGATTATATGTTGCCATCAATAATTTTTGTAAGTTTTGTTTCAGTCAGAGTCAGTTTTCAAGTTAGAGTCAAGTCAATTTTTTCTAATCAAAGTCATTCTAGAATTAGTTCATCATTTCCAGTTTTTCAAAGTTTTTCAAAGTCCAGTTTGACTCCATCGCCCAATGGTAAGGCTACCTCATATATGATGTTCTTGACACCTCCTGAAGGAGCTGCCATCCCTAGCTGGAGCCAATGTTAGCCCAGGTATGTCAGTGATAAAATGAATCTTTTAGTTTTTTTCCATTAAGTCATAGGTTACAATTTTTACTTTTTCGAACCATTTCTCAAAAATAATTTTGGTCACTAAAGAAGGCTAAACCATGTATGCTTCTCCTTCATTTCATTTATCATCACCATTTTCATGGTAATCGCTATCATCAGTTTCAAGGTAACCATCTCCATCATCTTCATTCAAAAGGTCTAGGGTTATGTCATTTCATTTCATTTAGGTCAAGTTTGGGTTCAACCCTGCCTTTGGAAAAATCTTCAAATTTTCACCGAACATAAGACAGTAATACTCCATTTCATCCATGAAACCCTAATTAAGGAGCAAGCAATTTTATGAAATTAAAATAAAGCCATCTTTATTGTTTGATATGGCTCAAATTTCAAGAAAAAGTTTCAAACATCTCATCTCTGTTTCACTGTTTCATAAAAATTGAAGAACTTTGTCTCACTGTCTCTTTTAAAGGATCAAAAAGTCATCATCCACTATAAAAGCTCCAAGGGAAGTAATTTTTATGTATTGTCCTAGCCAAATGGAAAAGAGTGTCATTTAAAGCTTCAAGGACATCTTATCTGTTTTGAAGAGTCACTATCCAATGTGAATGTACAAAGGTGAAATATTTCGAAGTTTTTAATAACAGTCTTGTTTTCTCATGAAAAGGAGAAAATTTGTCTCAATGTCTCATTTTAAATTCCTAAGAAGGTCATCTCAAGTGTCAAGGAATGAAAAAGAGGCCGACCCTGTCCTCTCATATTACTTAAAGAGCCAAAAATTGACCTTTCATGTCAAAGGGTTCAAAAAGTGTTATTCTGTCTTCTTACCTCATTTGAAAAATCCAACATGTCATCCTCCAAGTTGCACAAAGGGTTTAAAAAGGTCATTTCAAAAGTCAAGGAGAGTGAAGGAAATCATTTTTTTCTTCATACCATGTGAAGGAGTAAATAGTCATTTTTCAAGTGCAAAGGGGTTAAAAGTCAATGTAAATGTCAAAGGGAAAAGGTAAGGCTTGTAAAAGCTTATAAAGGGAAAATAAACTTCATTATTATTTTATTGTTACCCTTTCATACCTATGAGAGCCACTTTGATTACCCCTCTATACTCACAAAAGTCTCTCATAGCTCTTAAGAAAACCACAATTTTACATTTCTGTGGTGAAGAAAAACTTTCTGTTACGTTTCTCTGTGTTAGGGAAGCAACATTATTACGCTTCTGTGGAGGTAAAAATCATTTTTTTACACTTCTGGGTAGTGTAAAATCGTTTTTTAATGCTCATGGGTAGTGTAAATACCTTTGTTACGCTCCTATCAGTGTTGGAGAAAACATTTTTACGTTTCTGGGTAGTGTAGAAACCTTTGTTACGCTCCTAGGTGGTGAAGAACATCCTTTGTGTTACGCTCCTGTCAGTTGAGAAACCTACTGTTACGCTTTTGTATATCGGGGAGGGACAATGTTACACTCCTATAGGTGGCCAAATCTAGTGCTGTTGAAGCCCGAAACCCTACAAAATTAAAAGGATTCCAACCTCCATTCATTGCTCTAATTACTTCACAAGATAAGAAATCATCCTTTGTTTGTTTTGGAAAGATTTTCAGGGTTTTTATACATCAGCTGTGTCTTCTCAATATCCTCACTGTCCACATATTCAAATTTTTTTTTTTTTTGAAAAAAACTAATCTACCATTGAAATAAACCCTAACCTATCAAAAAAACCCTATACCTACATCCTCCATGCCCATCTACATATACCTATTCCCACACATCATCCATGACATCAAATTAAACTAAAAAACCCTAAAATTCTAAACTATTTTAACATAGTCACAGTCAAAATTGTCAAAATTAAGGTGATTGTGTTTTAGGGTGTTGAAGGACTTAGACTTATCCATTTTCCCTCATTCCACTTGCACTGTGGAGCTAAGGTGTTAGCATACCCTTTGAAATTTTATCAAAATTTTTTCCAACTCCATGACCCTCAAAAAAAAAAACACTTGTTCACTAGTTTTTCCCACAGCCAAAATTGGGAGATGATTGTGTTTTGAGGATTTGAATGACTTAAACTCCTCCAATTGACTTCATTCCACCTTCATTATTGAGAAAAGACACCATCCTATTCACTGAATTTTTTTTATACTTTTTACTCAACCCCATCACCCCTTTTTCACCTCATAAACTTGCCTTACTGTTTCACAGGCTATTCTCACAGTCAACATTGGGAATTTCCTATGTTTTAGACATTTTGACACCTTCCATTCATCCATTTTATCTCATTCAACCTTCAAATTGAAGTTGACACAAAAAAATACCCACTCAAATTTTTCTAGAATTTTTTTTAGCTTCAAGACCCTCCATTTCATCCACCAAATTCATACCTTCATACACTCCATTTTCCAAATTTCCATTCTCAGTCACTCATTTCATCGACATCCTAGGGTTTTCATCATTATAGTGAAAAAAACCATGGAAAGTGACAAGAAGAGATTCAAAGGAGGGCACCATCTCATACTCGAGCCATTCACCATGGACGAGAATAATTCTTCACCCTTGGCCAGAAGATGCTTTCAAAGAACTCAATGCTTAACATTTTGTGAAAGGCTTATGGAAGGAGGGTATCATCTTCAGTTGTCCAACATTTTTGCAACCATATACAATATGGGAAGATTCACTCTTTCAGGTATGGAGATCAGCTTATCATATGACCTAATTGCTTCAGCTACATGTATCCCTTGTCATGGAGAGTAGTGGTTCAAGGGTATGGACCTTAACTATGAAAATTTCAAGAAGTTCCTAAAGCCTCATCCTGGAGATGATCCAGAATTTATTTTTCCTTTTAGAAATAGCAGAGACAAGTATGCTCCTCTGAATATGTTTATAATGAATTACTTTACATGTGAAGGAGGATTATCGAGGCTATATAGGTATCACATTAGGCTTTTGATGCATTTGAACAGAGTCAAAACACTTGATATGCCTATTTATTTATGTAGGAGCTTGATTAAGATGGATGAGAAGGTTCAACGCAGAAGAGAAGATAATCATACTAGTCTCTTTCATCATGGCCTTATCAAGCTCACTGTGCTGCATCACTTGTCCTCCATAAACATGACATGGGAAGACTTCTTTGAGAGGTTGTCAATAGCACTTTCTATCTTGCCTATTACATCATCACCGCAACCAATGGAGATTGGTGATTCTAGTGCGCCTTTTCATCTTTAATATGTCCCTAGGGTTGTGGGATTTTATCATACATATGATAGAGGGAGGAGACAAGTTTTTGTGCCTATGCCTACTAGGAGATTTCTTACACTTGGCACCCATCATGAGAAATGTTATATAGAGGAACAACCTATTTTGCATCAACATGACGAGTCAATGCTAATGAAGCCTGAGGTATCAGAACATGAGTAGGCTAGATCACTTGAATACATCATCAAAGAGAAGTATAAAGAGATGTCATCATTGAAAGAGTCCTTCTCCATTTCCCAATCCCGAATTACTTTCCTTTAGGGGGGGGGGGGGGATTTTCAATTGCAAGTGAATCAACTCCTCCCAAGAAAATATAAATCAGACATGGAGGAAAACAAAGGTAAAGGAAGGAAGATTTTTGTTGTTGACCAAGTGCAGCAGATGGAGGCTGAAGCACATGCAAAAAGACCAACAACAAGAGGCCTAAAAAGGGAATTGGAGTGAGAGAAACAACAAATTCATCAATGTGAAAAGTTGACATTTGATGAGCTCATTTCCATGGAGATCAATGGGGATAGAGAGCTTTGGCTATCAAGATTTAATGAGCATCTGTAGAAATTATTGAAGAAAGCTAAAAATGATAACAAGCTGGAAAGGCACATGACAAGTTATTATCGTACTGGGGATACCATTTCACAAATAAGGTTGAAACAAGTAAAAAATAGGCTTAAAGAGGCGAAAATGAAGCTCAAGGAGAAGGAAATCTTGGATTTATTGGCTGAAGCTTCATTAGCTGTGCAGCCTATCTCTTTCAGGTGTCAAAGAACAATTTTGAATACTTTGGAGAAATTTTGGTATTTTAGATGGTTTTTGGTGGAATTCTCGAAATTTCTCATTGCAGAGGGTAACAGACACTTATGATTTTTGTTTTGGAGGCATACAAATGGTGATTTATTTACATGTATGGATGTATTTGATTAGTACATCATATATTAATAACCCTCCTGGCATGACAAGCTACAATTTGGGAGAAAAAGCTCAAAAACCACCTATTTTTCATGTTTCTGCCTCCTTTTTGGACCCTCTGTTATGCTTTTTAGTGACCTTGGGAGAATGGATTTTTGAAGGCCTTCCTGTGGTACATTTTGAAAAATTCAAGATTTTATGGAAATTAGACACACAAGGCTAGTTGACCATTCTTTCAAAAGCGGATTTGGACTTCTCAAAGTGCCTCCAAATTTCTGTTATGCTTCTACAATTTGTTTTCAAATTCTTCAGTCAGAACTGTCACAGATCAACATTGGATTCCCTTAGTACACTTGTCAAACTCAGAAATGGTCACAAATTCGAGGCCACGAGTTTTCATTAGAGTTATTAGGTTGGTTTTTGCTTCCTATTATGATGGAATTTGTAATTAATGGAAGGGGCAAGCACTCCTAGTTTGTAGCTAAAATTCAGGGAATGGTTTCTAACCTCCCAAGAAAGTAGAGAAACAACTCATATTTTGCATTTATGATCCATTTTGGATGGGATTTTGACTTGATGAGGTGTCATGGTCTATATTTTATATAATTAGACCCTATTTTATCTTTATTTTGGTTGGATACCTCATATTTTGCAGTGGAGCTCTTGTAACCAGTTTGTGGAATGAAATTAGAGACATTTGTAGGAAATATTGTGAGATACTTGTGGTATGCTTTGGAACATTTGTGTTTCTCATGTTTTCTTATTATATTATGTTTAATTTCATGTCTAATTGTTCATATATGTCTATCTTGTAAGTTTTAGAGGAGAATTCATGTTCATGCATGCTCTGGTTTAGACAAGATTTACCATATTATGTTTATTTGCTTCTTAATTGAATGAAATCACTTTCAGTGCTCATTTCAAAATCTATTCCATCTTCATCCTATACTTGATGACTAATTAATATGTTTCCAAATTACCTATCTAGCCTCAAACACTCCCTGTAAGTTCACCTCAAAGTTCAGACCTAAAAACCTCATTTATAGTCTGTTCACTAACTTTCCTATCTAGCATTCAAAATACCAAACAAATTTTAATTATTCAAGCTTATATATCAGCCATTCATTTGATTGTTTAAAGTGAAAAAGAGAGATCCCTCTCTGGTTCGAGTAGGGCTAGCTACCTGACTTAAAGTTGGCATGGGGTTATCTTTCTCCAATCCTATTGTCAGCCTTATGAAGCCGGGGAGAGTGATAATAGTAAGAGGAAAAAAAGTTCAGGCACAAAGCATGTGGGATTTACAAGACTAAGTCACTTAGGAAAGTTTATAAAATGTTGGCTGCTATGATAAACATGATTTATGGAAAGCTAAGCACATAAACCTTTCAGGAAACTTGGGTTCCCTTGATTCATGCATGTTCCAGTAAAGGGATGATCTTCAACTGGGAAAGTATGCTTGAATAATATATCAAATCAAATGCCCATGTAGTGAAGAATCTACCAGAGGGAGAGAAATTATAATTTTACATGGCATCTTGCCTATTGGATGTTGTATGTGCAAAGTGTGATTTTGAAGGGATATGTTTTAAGTGGAGAGTTGAATAGGAATTACACACACATATCTATTTAAAGGGATTTTTGAACACAATGTACATATATATGTATGATATTATTGTACAATATTTCATCTCCCCTATATATAATGTACTCTTCGACACAAAACCTACATGCATGTCTGATAAAGTTAGGGCTTCTCTACATGATATTGCAGATTGGTCTCTTAATAGTGATGCTACTTATATTAGAGTGTAAATTTCTTAGAAGCCTCATGCTCTTCCTACATTTATCACATACAAAATGGTGTTGCAAGAGGTGGCTTACCAAATCACCATAAGGTTTTCAAAGACCTTGGTCAAAGCCAAGAAAGATGCATGGCCTGTATTCCCATTAGACATAAAATCTTACTTTATTAAAAGTTTCACGGAAACAAAATCAAAGGTTTAAGAATTGCAATAGTTCAGGTTTGGTGAGTTAAGTTTTCATAGATTTGACCCAAGGGGTATTGCGATGGCACACTGAAAAGAAATTGGAAATAATTGGGTATATGCTTTAGCCATTGAAGAAGAAGAGGAAAAGGTTAAAAACTTTTATAACTCTTCTAAAGCATTGCAATCTGCTCTCCAAAATGAAGAGAGAGGGAAATTAGAACATGACACTTAAGAAATCAAGAGCTTGGAAGAAAGAGAAAATATTCTCAAGAGAAAACAAGGATGAGAGACCAACAAGGGAAAATAAAAGAAGAAATTTTTTTATAGGAAATAAGCCCAAAAGAAATAGGAAGAAGAAGAGGCTCATTGAAAGCAAGAGGAGGAAGAGATGAGAAAGAAACAAGAAAAAGAACAGAACATGAAAAAGAAGGATGAGGAGAGGAAAAAAAAGAGGCCATAAAGAGAAAGAACACATAGGAAACAAGGAAGAGGAAAGAGGAAGCAACAAAGAAAAATAAAGAAGAGGAAGAGCTAAAGAATAAAAATTAAGAAGAATAAAGGAGAAAATAAGAGGAAGAAAGAAATAGAGGAGGAAGAAGAAACCAAGATGCAGGAAGAGGCCTTGGAAAAGTAACTTGAATAATATCTACTTGATAAGGAGCATTAATATAAGTTAGTAGAAGATATTGTAGAAATTATACCAATGGTATTCAATCTTATCTTGTAATGTACTAAAAGAAAATACCGAATCCTTCCTACAATTTGCGGAAACCAAATAAGATTTCACAATCACATAAAAAGTAAGAGAAAGAATTTATATATAACACAACACAAGTTGTATCTGGGAAAAGAAACAACTAAAAACACCACTATTTGTATATTCCATAAATTCAAGATCATGAAATAATACAATTCTATTTCTATTCCCAAGAAACATTTTCACTCTGCTGACTGTCTCACTCTGATCCTGATTGAATCTAGCTTGCGATCTAAGAAAGTTTGGTCAAATATTTAACCTTTTGCTTGCTTAGGCCCGGACTGCCTTCCTTATAGATTCTTGGGCCAATTTATCCCCTATTAATTAGGATAATCTCAAATAATTATTGCGGAATTCATTTAAGACTTTCCAATGACCTCATGCATGACCTGTGCAATTTTCTAATTATACAATTGATATTTGTCTTCCCTTTAACCCGAATCTCAACTAGGTCTTCCTTAGAAATGACATGCAAAAATTATTTATAACAAATTATCAGTTAACTGATTGATCACTAGTTGTGAATTAAATCATATTTAATTCACTGAACCTCTCACTAGCTCATCTCTCAATTAGAACTAGTTAAATTGATTTTAACTCAATTAATTGAGTTAACTAATTACAACTCACAAATAATTGTAAATGGACCCCCTAAAATCATGGGAGAACTCTACATTCCTCCTCTATGACATCTAACTCAAATTTACTAAGCTAACTAAGTCTTCCCGACTCAGTTAACTAATACAAGTTGTCATGAGATGAAATTACAAATTTTCTTCCAATTTAATTAAGGGAAAATTAAATCAGAAGCCTCCTTTGGTACCATTTTTGGGTGCCATTTTCACTATTTCTTATTTCCAATTTCACCACTCCCTCTCAACAAGAAAGGAATTCAATCTATCCTGATCTGATTCCTTTGGAATTTTATGCATGCAACACTTCTCTAGTGTTGTTTGCTCCTGCAACTCCTAACACTGAAAGGACTCCAAAAAAAATTGAATCGGTATGTAGCATCTGTCATCAGAGTCTATAACTGCTACTGGTTACTGCACTGTCTATTGAAAACTCTACGCTACTGTTGACTCTGCGTATGTGCTCTCTACACTGCTTCCAACTCTGATCTGCGCTCCAGTATCTGACATCTGTCACTTTTATTTATGTTCTATCTGACATCTGACTGCATCAATCACTACTGAGCCTTCCTACTACTGTGTACTGTGGGATCCCCGTAGCTAGGTATGATCCATGAGACATACCATCTCAATGGAACCTGCCAAAATTTATTCTCTTGGGATTATGTATTCACATTTACCCACCTCTCACTTGGAGGTCTAGCTGCATGTGATCCCTCTGCCCATCTAGCTCAAAATTCCCCCCTCCTGGAGGTCACTTCTTGAGTGGACGCCTCCAATCGGTCTCCTCTCTACTTCTCCAATTGTGGCTGATCCAAAACCTTCTGAGATTGCTTCTGAGGTTTCAAGTTGAGAGGTAATTAGGCTCCCTCTCAACCACCAAGTCACTAACCTCTAATTTTCTCCTCAAATATTTGCATGCATCTTTGACCTTGAGAGAATACAGGTTCTTAACTTGTACACCGATTTGTTTCACATATCCCATTGAGATGTGTCTAAGGAACACCTTTCCTTTTCTACATATGACATCATAACCATAGTATTCCAATACCGCTACAGAGAGAAGATTATTCTTTACTCCTGGAACATACATAAAATCTATCAATTTGAGAGGGGAGTCAGACTCCCTTTGAAAGGTAACTGTACCTATTTTTGTCATGCTATACCTCATGTCATCTCCAAACTCTATGTTCTATTGGAGGTCCTTCTTCTACAAGTCACTAAAGATATCTCTAGTCCCCATCATATGGAACAAGACACCACTGTCTAGATACCACATGCATCCCATTACATTGATGGCCATGCAAGCAATGAGAGTAAAATCAAGCTTGAAGTGTGAATCTAGCACTTCACTTACTGCTGAAACTATAGAATCCTTCTTGCTTGCCTTCTGTGGACATTTCAAGGCATAGTTTTCGTGCTCATGATAGTGAAAACACTTTTCCTTGGATAAGTCTCTCTTGCCCTCTTCACCTTGGGACTTCTTTCCCTTGGCTTTCTTGACTTTTCTGACCAATGCAAAAGCTTATTCTTTGTCTATGTTGGAGGTCCCATCTCTAGTGCTCTATCTTATATTTTCTATTACCAATTTAGACCACAAACGCTCCTAGTCTAGTAGATTCTCCCTCCCATTCATAGAGTCCTGGTAACTATGCCAGCTCTTGGGAAGGCCTAGAAGAGCTAGGCTCACCAAATCATCTAGGGTTATTGTCACACCAACACTTCCAATATCATCTTGACATTGAGTGAAATTAGTCAAGTATTTTGGTATCGTCTCACCCTCCTCTATCTTGATCTTTATGAGGTTGTATTTTAGTGCCAACTTCCTGTGATCATTGCTATTCTGAAACAGATCTGTCAAGGCCTTCCACATAGAATAAGTTGTCAACTTCCCATGTGTTGGGTGTAGTATATGTTTGAGTAATGGAACAACATTTAATTGTAAATCTGGGAGTTCATGAACTTTGAGGTGCAACACTAGAAATTCCAGAGAAGGAATCTAGCAAGCTACAAAACAAATTCCTAACTTGTGTAGAAAATTCTCACACCACTAGTTATACAACAACACACCACACTGGAAACTAGACTCTTACTCAAGAAATAACAATCAAAGACTTTGTTGGAAAGATTCTTCTTAAAAGAAAAAAATAAACTCAAAATTCATGCTACTCAATAAATAAATTGCAAAAATCAAAATATTCAAAAAATATATCTATTCCTATACTTTGGTTCATGTACTAAGAATACAGAGTAAGTTCAATTTTCTATTATGACAAGTCTATTCCTGTACCACAATGACCTTGTTCTTGCCACTAGCATATTTGTCCCAATTTTTGATGGTTCAAATGTCGCTATTGTGACACATAGGCATCCCAAGAGAAACACTGTGAGGTTGGGAAAATTTTTTTTTTTTTTTTTTATGTCTCGTCGCAATTTCGACACTTCTAATAATTGTCAGTAGAGAAACACTAGACACAATACGTGTCTTCATTTAGTCAATCTTACAATCGCGTTGTTTATTGTCACTATTCTGACATCATGTTGAGATGTCAGTATTACGACATCGATGCCTTCCCAGAATGTGTCGCAATACCGACAACCTGTTGTCGCACATCTCGTCGCGCGTTCGACTCTATTAGTTTTCCAGCGATGGAAACAATCGTCGGAAGTGCCATGACAGTTGTCGCTATTTCGACTATTGACATAACATTGTTGTAATGGTTGGTCCATATCAGTGATGGAACAACCATTAGCAGTGCCACCTTGTCCGTTGCTATTCTGACACTAGTATTAACGATGTTTGGGTCATACCGTCGGAATTGCGACGGAAACAACCATCGGAATAGCGACGGAAACAATCATCGAAATTGCGATGCTACTCCAAGATTTTTTTTTGGGGGGAAGAAGTAACCTTGATATGACCATCCACTTTAAGAAGGAACTCAAATTTGGCTTATGGCATGATAGTAGTAGTTGATAAAGGAGAAAGGAATATGTACGACCTCCCAAGTGAGCTAGGATGCAAGATAATTGTCTCACTTGTCTTGCATCCTAGCCTAGCTCGCTTGGGAGGTCATTGATTTTTGTTTCTCATTTATCAACTATTTGCATCATGCCAAAAGCTAAAGTTGAGTTCATTCCTAAAGTGGATGATAATCTCAGGCTTACTTCTGCCCCTACAGAGGTATCTATGGTAATAATTTGGTACCTTTTTTATAAGATCCAGGGAATGTTCATATGAAGTAAGGACCCTTCTACACCATCTCCCATCACTCTTCTGATATCACCACTATTACCATCTTCCGTTCCTATCTTGACATGAGAAACATTCCCCTCAAGGATGTCATTTGAAACCTTGCAAGAACTATCTTTATTACATCTGAACCCATTACTTTGTATAGTGTCAGGAGTAGACTTAAAATGTGCCTCTGGTTGAATAGAATTTAAAAGTCCTCTATGTTTTACTTTTATTATAATACTACCTTCAAGTGAAGGCTGATGTGGCAATCCATCAAAAAAATTACTTAAGAGACATATACACTCACCCAATTAAAAAATCATCATTGGAAACACATTGTAGATGGTAGCCAAACTCATTCTCTCATGTTGTCATGAATGATTGTACTGTATTGTTTTTATCACTTTCTAAACTTTCAGAACTATCCACGTCTGAAACATGGTGAGATTTTGACTAGTAAAAAATCCCCACTCATCACCAAGAATAGTTATGCATGCTTACATTAACTAGACCTTGAACATAATTTCCTAAGCAAGAAACAATAATCTGTGTGTACGTGGATAACACTATATGCAAGGCAACTTAATTGAAAACAGATAGATAAGATTAAGTTTGAAATAAAAAACACATCATTTTTTGCAATGTCACCTAAACAATAAAGTACGACAAACATCTTTACCAAATAAAATCTGCAGGTTGTGCCCTTTGCCAACTTGCATCAAGCAAATATGAAAAGAAACCATGTCAACCCTCCTCGAAATCCCTCTATCATGGATATTTTTGATGAGTTCTTATATAGAATCCACACTTTCAACTAGATTATACTTTTAATTCCTATTTACTATCAGTTTCCTAAGTGAATACATTGTGAACCCCGAGGTATCTTTGAAGTAATTTTCCTTAGCGAAGAACATGTTAAAATTTAACATGGGATCAGAGCTAAGGTGAGGACAAGCCCAAGCAGGAGTGAAAGAGAAATAAATCATGAAGAAAATTTTGTTGACAAGTCTCCATGATCTTTTTGGTCGCTCTTCACTGAAGGATCATAGTCTTGATCAATCACATATGAAGCATTTCTGGGGTGTGAATTGTATAATATGGATTGTGATTTCAGTCTGGCTAAGGCCTATTTGAGGCACAAGATGAGCCTTCATTTGAGGCTATTTCATCTCTAGATCAAATGAATTTCGATAAATATCATTTTATTGTGTGCTCTGAAGTATCTCTTCAACCCTTAGGATTCATTGAAAATCAGATGAGAGGCAGTGAAGAAGGTTGATTGTGCTCTGAAATTTTGGTTTAAATAAAATCGGCCTTGACCCTCATTAGGGCATCATACTCTGAAATAATACATCCTTATCTATATGTTTTGAATACCTGCGGAGGAAAAATATTTTTATTGGTATAAGACATTTGACCCTTTCTTAAAGTGATCGAAGGGTTGTCTTATCCCTTCAAAGAAGATAGTAATTATTCTAGCCTTGCAATTAAGGTATGTCCTCATAAATTTTGAATTTAGGATCATAGACTGTAGTATTAAGATCTATTCTCGACCTTGGGTTACTTCAGAAGTTGTAGAACAATAATTTGATAATGACAAGGAATAATGATTTCTATTGCTATTCTCTCCACAATTTTAAGGTTTCAATATGAGACACATTGTAGTACCTCGACCTTATTGCATAACAACAAAGATTATGAGTCTAATTGCAGTGGTCAAATTGCAACTGCAACACTCTCCTTTGGCATGATGTCTAGAATTCATTGGGTATACATATATGAATATTAAGGAGAATTAAGTCGACCTGTGCAAGATGAAGAGAAAATTAGCTATAGCTAAATGTTTTGATCTCATTCTTAAGATTGAATTGAAGTATTTATTTCTTGTTGAATACTGTCATGGAATTTTTCAGATTTATTAGTGGTCTAATTACATTATCTTCTACAACAATCATTTCAAACTAGAGTTGATCCTTGTGGATGGACTAGATTCAAATTTGTCATATTCTTGAGGCATCAGTAAGATCAATACTTCCAATTTGGGAATTTGGTCCTTAAAAGTGAGTTAAATCTACAGAAATAATATAGCTAAGTATTTTAACAAATTTTTAGTACCCATGTACAAATAAATCATTGAAGCCTCGTCATTTATGGCATGTTTGTGTAGTCTAACATATTGTTAAGTGAAAAGGCAGTGTAGAATGTGTGAATTCCATTAGCTTTCAATCGGGTTTAGTTCTTCATTGATTGGCATAATCAAGTCTATAGCTATAGTAAGGTATTGACATATACAAGCCGATGGGAAAGTATCCAATCATCCAAGAACATTAATTCAATATTCCAGCAAAGAAAATATTAAGTGACACATCATTCATCAGACATAATCTCATCATTATCTTGCAGTAGTTAGGCTATATGTATACTTGACATGAACTGTTGAATTTGAGAAAAAAGTCAAGGAACAAAACAAGAATAAGGATATCAACAGTTAGGCTTATATGTCCCAACATATTCTGACATCAAATATATATTATGGCGACTATTGATGGCATAACAGATTCAACAATATGAAAAACCATAGCTCAAAAATACAAGCCAAATCTAGGTTCAATATGTCATATGCAGGTACTGTAATCCTGGAAAACTGAAGCCCATACATCATTAAGATGTATCCTGGCTGTCATACATAATCATACTAGTAATAATAGATTCTGACTTCCCAGGATAATCCTAAGTCACTACTATCTGAGATATGTTATACCATGAGGTTACAATAATACATATTGGCCATAGTCCAAGATCATAGTCACTTTAATTTCTATTGTAAATAGTGCAAGTCTCCATGACAAAAAAATAATCGAATCATGGAGATTGAGCAGTCTATTTGATGTGTAGACATAATGAGTGAATGTCACGCTGTTAGAGTGAACCACAATGATAATAGTATCATGTTACTGAGGATAGGAGGATAACAAGGCATTAAAATAAATTTAGTGTTAACAAAAGCATTGCTTCTGAGAGAGTATATAGATATCTATAAACATGGATGCAATGCCCATAATCATACTCAGATTCATGCTTTTGGAACAAGAGTGAGTCATATCGATGCTGTAGTGTAAAGAGAAGAACATGTATATATATATATATATATATGTTGAGCATCAAATTTCTTGCAAGAGTGAGTGATATCTTGTGGCATATCATGGAACCCTAAGGCAATTTTAAAGTGAACTACAATGTGGAGCGATATTGTAGTCAACATCCTGTAGCCAGATCGAGAGGCTAATTTCACCAGGAGCGAGAGTTTTCTTGTAGTGAGAGAGAAATTTCATAGTCCACGAAGTGTGTCGATACTAAGTGGGCCAGAGATTCTAGAATGTGAATAAAAAAATGCGAGTCATAGAAACAATGCAAGACAAGGATCTTAAGGGACTGAAAAAATTTTGTAATGATGTGCAGAGGGGGGGGGGGGGGGGATTATTAATGTGGAAAAAAATTCACAGAAACGGGAATATGCCACTGTTTTATTCAGGACTACAATAATGGAATGAAGCATCACAAAGGGAACTGAGGCATGGGGGACAAACACCACAATCACGACACCGACATCAAATGTTAGTAGGAGACTGGGAGAAAACCTCGACCATGTGACCATTATATCAAGAACTCATGAAATATGAAATCCAATAAAATATATTTATGGTGTGGTGATAAAGCATTATATGAGGATCACTATACATATGTGATGCTGAGATTGCCCATATATTGAATTGAGATAATACTTCCAAAATTATACTTGCCAAGATGAAGCCATATAGAGACTATAATTCAATTATATATATATATATATATATATATCCTAATGTATTTGTGAGAGATGAATAATGGTCCTGAGAATAGTCCACACATGTTCATCTCACGCTGAGCTTTGCCAGGAGTTGAAAAATCAAGCCATCATCTTAGAGAAAGATGTGCCTCAAGGCCTCTTTAAATCAAAACTTTTTCTTCCAACTCATATTAGAGAGGGAAACTTATGAAATGAGCCTAGGACTACGATTTTATGAAAAACAAACTTGACTTTGTATGGTCTACTGAATCAACCCCTTGGTATTTCAGATCAGGGTTTAAATACCCCGATAAATTTTTTACTATCCTTTGATAAGATTCCAACCTGGACTGCCCAAAAAGACGTCCCTCAAAATAAAATAGAGCATTGCAAGTGTTTTAGGCCTGGCACAATCCAGGCTAAAGGAAATCTTGGTTTAATGATTTCGAGGTACAATTCGAAGTGCACTAGGGATAATACAACCCTAGCTCAATAGGATGTGGGAAAAGAGACATTTGTTCTAACATAAATTTGAGTGATTTGTATTACATCCCTGTACTCAACATGATTCACACCTTTAGCATTTTTTCCTACAGAAAATTATGCAAAATTTATAAAATTGAGTGACAAATTTAATCTTGAAAACTATCAAAATTTTTAAGAACTTCACTAAAATACGTTGGTGCATAAATGCAGAATTCCTTGAGAGCAACCAAAGCATGCAAAACCAAACAAGAAAGGCAATAAGCTAGAAAGAAATAGCAACTAAGAATTCTAATCCTTTAAATATTTTTAGAAAAATTATCCTAATTACTTCTAGGAGGAAAATACTAGAGAACATAAAAAAAAATAATCATAATGTGAATTTCAGGAAAATGAAGGCACCACTAGCAACATCAGCAGATATGTGTGGTACCAGCTAACATGATTGGAATGAAAAGGTGCATGATTAATAGGAAGAATAGCCACCATAAAACAATATTAGAGAAGTTCATGAAAATAGGTAGTAGAGCATCACCTTAACTCTTTTAGAAGAAAGCAACTAAATAAATGAATTTCACCGGCTGAGAAATTATGAGATTTAACTCTACAATCATTAAAAAAAATCAAATCCTATCAAAACCACCAAGATCTAACACCAAAACATCCACATGTACAACAATAAACCTTATGTTTATCTGCAACAGCCTCCCATTAAATCCTCCATGATCCTCGAACTAGAGACTGAAATCACGCCCTACCACATAATGCATATGCAGATAACCACTGTAGCGTCAGATAAGTTTTACACATCAAAGAAAAGACATATGAATAATACACAGAAACCAAATGCATCCCCACATAAAGGATAAAACAATTACTAGGCCTCAGAATAAAAATGTCATCAACTTATATTCAATCGGTAATTCCAACTAAAATTTAATTCATCATAGGCCAAAACACATAATATTAGCATTTCATGTACTTTCCTGCATGGGCCCAACTACTGAGAAAGACCAAACCATCCTTCCATCATGGATAAGCATTCCACTATTTCCTAGCTCAATTCCCACATGAGAAAATAAAGAAAAGAAAAAAGACCCTACTTACAACCATTGTTTGGGTCAGAAAGATGATAATAATGATGATCATGATCCTACTAAAGTTGTTATTGTGGCTTATTCCTTTATAAATTTGGCCTTCAAGATAGAAAATTGGTTTATTTTTTAAATTACTTTTAACATCTCTCTATATGTCCTCCTATAGCTTATGTTCTAAGAGTAGTAGTTGTTGCCATACCGCCCTACATTTTTTATACTATCTATATTAAAAAAATTTAACCAAATAGATAATGTTTTCAAGAAAAATGAATAATAAATTATAACAATAAAATACTAAGAACAGTATAATCGGGGTCCATATTGATTCTTCTCACATTAATAGAGGTATCCATGTAACCACTGCTCTGGTTAACCTAGAGTTGAGCACCTAAAGATTCATTTTCCAAAAGTTCATCAATTTTTGTTCTAACCAAGTTGCTTACATCACCAGCTCATAATGAGATCCCAAGTGTAATACTACTTTAGTTTCCTAGTGATCCAATATCATCCTTCATCTTATTTTTTTCCATTTTCCAAAAATGGTACACAGAGAAGTACATATATAATTGTAGCATACAAATTAGCCCGAACTCACAAGTACAACCTGGATCTGATATGTATCCTGTAGCTTTTGCATATCAGATTCAGGTTCATATGGGTTGATCTAGTGTTCCTATTCAATGGATTGCTACATGAAGAATTGATCAACAACCCTCACGTTCATCTAGGTAGTAGAATGCATTGTGCTACTCTCAGTGTAACAAGTATACATGAAAAACTCAAGCGTACAAATATTTTTCTGGGCAGTGAAAAAACTGCCATCATACTTAAGCCTATTCCATATTCTCTCCAATGATGAACAAACAATATAATAGAAGTTCACACATATATTATGAACATGTATAAATATATAGTAAGCTTTAGCCAACATACCTGATGAAATGTAGACTACAAGCAATCCTTCATTGCTAAATGATGTAGTTAGTGTCTAAGAAGGTTCTGAAGAACCCATTTTCTAATATGTAACCATTTTCATATCTAAGTGTGAAGCCTTGCCCCACAATCTCACCAATGAAACCCCATGCATATCATTACAGTGCAAATAAAACTCCTACTCTAACATCCTCTAATTTCAACTCATGCGTGTTTTTCAATTTCTTCTTCAGAAGGTCCACTTCCTTCCAGAATGATTCATATCGGCCAGGAATGATTTGAAAGCTCATTTCATTTCTCCACAGTAAACGGTTCCTAGATATATTGCTTGTTCTGCTCCAATAGTTGCTTGTAATAGGTACTACCATGCTTTGCTACAAATTGTGAAGCCACAACTTCCTTATTCTCCAGTTGAACAAACTTCGAAGCCATGTCCTCCAAAAGAAGATGAGTGATCTGCTGATTCTAACAGAACCCAATGATCCGTTGATGTGATGAAATGAAGAGGAAGAGAGGGCTCCACTGTGCTCCTCGAAGGTATTGGAGTTAATAATCTATCTATAAATGGCTGCAAGGGCTAACTCTCGTCAAAGAATGGTTTGGTATATCTCAAACCCTAACATTAATCTTCTTCGGAAACTTCAAAATAAAGACACAACAATACCCTACAATATTTCAAGATTCAGGGCTAAATCTTGTCAAAAAACAGTTTGGTATATCTCAAACCCTAACACTAATCTTCTTTAGAAACTTAAAAATAAAGACACGACAATACCATACTATTTTTTAAGATTCAACGATCTAGTTGATGGGGAATGCATGGATCTATTTGAAGTCGAGTTTCGGCGATCGAATCCCAGAAACGGGATGAGATCGGGAGCTAGAGCTTGGGAGTTAGCCTTCACTTGGTTATGCTTGAATCTGAATACCTATGAAACACTGCCTCGAATATTGTGCTCCTCTCTTGACTCTGTATTAGTCTTTTCCAAGATTTTAAGTGTTTTGAAATGCTTTAAGAGAAAACTGTTTGAAAAGTGCTTGAAATTTTAAAATTTTCCCACAAAATTGTTTGAGAAGCGTTTTAAATTTCAAAAGTGTGCCATCATTATGGGAAAATGACTCTCCCAATAAGTAATAATGATTATATAATCTTAATATAACTTGTTAATTATGATTTATTGATTTAATAATTAATAATTATTTAGTTTAATGTGTTAATTAAGATTTAATGATTCAATATTTGTTGGGAAAAATACTGAGAGGGGGGGGGGTGAATCAGTATTTAGGACAAACTGAAACTTTTTACTTTTTCATGCTCTAAAACCCATACGCTACTTTGCTGAAGCCAACTAGCATATACACACAGATATCCTTCATAAAACTCGCGTATACCCAGAGATCTAATTATGCCATTAGTTCTTTACTTATATCATTCCATCATTCATTCATTAGATGTTCTATAAACAGTAAACATGTGCAGTAAGAACAGAATAAACCATCACACAAAGCATCACACATGAACACCAGGATTTTTAGGTGGAAACCCAAGTCGGAGAAAACCACCGCTGCAGTTGCTCAGCCTTCAATATTTTATTATAGAGAAAACATCTTACAACATATGTGCTGGCGCAGACTTGACCAGCACGCAGGCACCCACCTGCGCTCGTTTACCAACCTCTCCTGGAAGGGAGCTCCAACCCCCTGACTCGTTTACCAGCCTCTCCCGGAAGGGAGCTACGACCCCCCGATCTCGTTTACCAGCCTCACCTGGAAGGGAGCTACAACCCCCTGATCTCGTTTACCAGCCTCACCTGGAAGGGAGCTACAACCCCCTGACTGAAGGCTACAACCTTCAGCACCACCTTGGACCACGTTTCATCAATTTTCACACTGGATCCAACAACTTCAATAGAACAACACTTGCAGGCCACGTTTCATCATATTTTTCAGATTTGGACCCTTTCCATTAGTTTATGCTCAAACATACATCGTTCAACAGATACTTACCAATTCGTACAACACATCAATTAGCAACCATCAACTGGTAACGTATCAGATATTTAATACCCCATGCTTCAACAAACCCTAGTTTGCATATGCGCTTTCACTTCACTGATGTCGCGTATATACGCGCTTTCGTCCACACAAATCAGTGTATACCTCTGTATGTATTTCATTGCGCATACGCGCTTTATATTCAGCGAAGCCGCGTATATACGCGCTTCCTCTGCAGCGAAGTAGCGTATAGATCTTCAACCATTACAGAGCTGCATACTTCTTCAGATCAGACATTCAGTTCAGATTCAACCCTTTACTTCAAACAGATGTTCGCCTCATCTCGGATCTAATCATTCCATAAACAGATCTAGCAAATACAAGTACAATTCAGATCTATATCCCCTTCTTCATCGCTCCTTCATCGGTGCATCATAGATTCAGATCTATCATCAAACCTTTACCCTTTCCACACAGATATACTTCACAGAGAAGTATTCATTCAAGCTCAGACATCTTGCACCCACACTCATGATACACATAATGAAATTCTTCTCTTTATATAGGTTTACCCTTTTTCAATACCATGAGCCCCTTTTTCAATACCATGAGCCAAAACAATATTACTTCCGATGGTATTCTTGGACGGGGTCATTTAGACGAATCATTACCCAATACAATGGCTCAATACCATGGTGGTTACCCCTGGTTTTTCACTTTATGAGCGCTTTTTCCCATACGCGACTTGGAACGTTTATTCCCGCGTGCATACGCGACTTCCCTTAGGCAAATCCGCGTATGCCTAGAGAGGATATACTTTTTCATTTTTTCACTAGAATAGTACATACCAACCTTTCTTCATCGCTCGTACACATAGATACATCGTATTTAGTTCATCAAGCCATATTCTATCAAGCACAACTTCATCAAGTAAGTTGCCATTATCTTCATCAAGCGGGTTGTCTTTCAAGGACAACACTCGCATATTGTCAACAAACATCATATCACATCAGATTTACATCATTCATCAGATCAAGAATAACTTCATCAGGTGGTTTGCCATCAAGGACAACACATGTCAACAGTCGCATGTCTTCATCTTCATTCAGTGGGTTGCCATCAAGGACAACACTCGGCATCATATTTCCAACAATCTCCCCCTTTGGACTCGATGGCAACCACGATGGTGTTTGGTTACCGCAACAGATAGGTACATTAAGAATACAATGACACCATGTCACTCTCTTCATTTTTGACACCATTCAAACACCATGTCACTCTCCCCCTTTGACATCAAGGGCAAAGGGCGGATCAAAACCAACAAACTCTTCCCTTTTCTCCCTCATGTGGAAGAAACTTTGGCAGATCTGAGAAAAATCGAAGGGCCAAGCTCCCCCCCGAGTTCATGGCTGAATATTCAAACATATTTTTCAATGAAGTACATGACTCTATGAACTTCCTATCACCAAAAGAGTCGTACTTACATCAAATATCCAATCAAGTGGATTTACATATTAGACTCAAGTACCCAACCAAGTGGGTTTACATATTTGACGCAGCTACCCAATCAAGTGGGTTTACAAAATTTGACTCAGCTACCCAACCAAGTGGGTTTACAAATTTATCAAGTCCTTACATGACTGAATATTACAATTTTACATCATGGGTCTTAACAAGACCTTTTCATCAAATTACAAATATGACTTTAAGAACAACACCAGAAAGACCTCAAGAGAGATCATCTATCAGAACCACCATAATGCCAACAATGCATTATACTCAGCAAAGCTAATGCTCCCCCTGAATCTGTGCATCCAAGCATCCTTTCAATATGACTAAGGCTCCCCCTTAGTTTGTGCATCCTGAACACTTTCACCAACAAATCATCAAGGCATCTTTATAAAAACATTAGAAATAGAATTATGAGAACTGGAACACCACCAGAGATACCAAACAGTATCAGATACACCAAACAGCACTGCAGATGTGCTAAAGAGAGCTAATTCCAATCAGAAAAATGTCAGCAATCAGACATACGCGGTTTTCTATGCATGAACTCGCGTATATACACGACTGTGTTTCAGGAAACCCGCGTATCCAATGCCATCTTCTACCTAACCGCATTCGAATCTTGTGAGAAAAAGATAAAGGAGTCAAATTTTTTGAATGCTTCAATTCGCTTTTCGTATAGATAGAACAGTGCAGTTATGTCTTCAAGCGTCATCCAACGGTTGTAGCATAAGCACATTAGTAACCAAGCCTTCATATTCTTTGCAGCATCAATACAATATTTCCAAGAGAGGTTATTATACCAAAACAACATCTTCAAATATGTGTCAAGCAATCATCCATGTGGTCCAATATCATCAAGATATTCAATATTTAACATGAAGTAACATATTTAGGCAAAAGATCTCAACCATAGTAACAAAGCTCTGCATGATTTATTTCTGAATCAAACGACTTCCAGCTCATCCATGTGTGAACACAAAAGATACTTTTCAGTAAACCGGGATCAAAATCTCATCATAATAAACCATGTACCAAGTCATCATTAAGCATGAGTATCACAATAACCAAGAATAAGCAGTCATATTGCCAACAATGCAATCATTAGTATTCAACCTGCTGCTTCCCCTGAACTAGTGCTCCTCCTTAACTAGTGCAACCTGAATACCTTTATCAGCAAGTCATCAGCAACAATATCTGCATGATCTTTCCTTATCTCTGATTTATAAGACTTTCATCTCAGCAGTGAATACTCATAATCATCAAGCAACCAGGACTCATCCATAATATTCAACATAAGTAACCAAGTATCATTTCATCATTATTTAAAAATGAGAAATTAAGCTGATATAGAGTCAAAATACAGTTATTAACAATTAGACTGTTACTCCCCCTGAGCCTCTGCTCCAGATCTTCAGCTAGCATATAAATTCTCTTATCATCAATGCATATGTGACTGTGTCTGATGAAACTCGCGTGTATACGCGACTTTTGTTAATATAACCCGCGTATGGAAAGTGAAGCATAGAAAATTTTCATCTTCCTTGATTTCCTCCTGAGTTTGTACCTCCTGTACCTATCCTTTCCACATCAGATGCGCTGTCAGAAGTAAACATAACCAGAATAATCAAATCAACCATGAGAGTCATCATGAATTGCTCCCCCTGTGATGATACATTACTAAATTTCATAATGTATCCCACATCATTCCTGCAGTCAATAAGAAAATTCAGCTTCAGAAGCGGATGACTGCAGTAGGGTTAGAATTCCCTACGTTTCTGATCGGTTCTCCATCTTTTTTCAAACTTGCTTGAACTTCCTAACTGTGTGCTGAAAGTTGTCCACTTTCTCAGATCTGTTCAACCTGCATTCCTTTTCTACATGTCCATTTCAGCCCACCTTAACATCTATGTATTCGCAGAAATAAGCATAATAATCATAATGAGTATTTCTAATCTTCCTCCTTTTACAATCAGTTGCTTTATGTCCATACTTGTTACATGAAAAACAATATCCCTTGTAGCTACCAGAGTACCTTTCTGAGTAGAATCTGTTTGTTTGAGGCTGAATTGTTATGCTTCTGCAATTTGCTGCAACATGCCCATAATTGTGACATTTAAAACATTCAATGTTCTTGAATGAATTCCTTTGAGAATTCATGATTGTTGGTTGATATTTTGTCTCTTTCAACACTTCAGGTTTTTCATTGACATCCTCTGAATTTTTTGCACTTCCTTGTGAGCTAGATTCTCCTTTAACAGTTTCATGGAAACCAACACCAAGTTTGATAGCAGGAGACCTTTGATTACTCAGAATATTGTCCAAAATATTGGTACTATCTTGAAACCTCAAAAGTTTAACTTTTTCTTCTAATTTACCTTTGAGAATATTTACCTCAACCTCCAAGGCTTGACATTGCTTTGTCATGCTTTTCCTTTCCTTCTTCCATCTTCTACTTGATCCTTCGCATTTATAATCTCTTCTTTCAACCAATTTTTCGTTTTCTTCACATGTTTGTTGCAGTTTTCATTCTTTCTTATTAATTTTTCCCGCATCTTCTTTGAGAGAGATGTTTTCTCGCTTCAAGGCCTTCCTTTTCAAATGGTCAGAGAGGTTCCTCATTCTTCTTACTTGATGATACTAAGATTCAAATCACAGAGATGATTGCAGCTTCAAGTCCTTCATTCTTCTTGCTTGATTTTTCGAGATCTGCATTTAGATCATTGATTTGTGCTTCTAATTCTTTAATTCGATTGGATGCATAAGTATGAAACCTTTGATACTTGTCCACCTGTCCATTCAGCATTTCTATTTGATCTTTTATTTGAGAGATCATCTCATTGTTGATAGTTTCTTGCTTCTTAGATGAATTTTGTAGTTCTTCATCTTTAACCTTGAGAGCTTCTTCTAGATCCACAACTTTACTTTCACTATCTTCACCAATAATTGTACCAATGAGACAATCATGACCCCAATCACTATCTGATTCAATTTCTGCTAACCATGTTTTCTAAGAGATCTCCTTGTTTCAAGTAGGCTTCTTCTTTTGCTTCTTTTCCATGAGCACTTTCAGATCATGGTCAGAATCTTCTTCATCTTCACTGGACACTTCATCATCATCTTCTTTTGCATAATAACTCTTTCTCTTTTCAAATTGTTTCCCTTTACCATGTTTTCTCTATAAGGACATTTAGCAGCATAGTGACCAACTTTTCCACACTCAAAACATTTGAAGGGAAGCTTACCTTTGAATCTTCCAGTGCCTAGTTGGAGTTTTCTCACAAAATTTGCTTCTTCTTCTTCAGATATATAGCTAGTTTCTTTGACAACTTCCTTTTCCTTTCCTTTTGAAGACACCTTAAAAGCAACTTCTCTAATTTGAGAAGGACCTCCTTGTCTCATTTCAAAAGCAGTCAAAATACCATGTAATTGAACAATAGTAAGAGTTTGCAAATCTTGCCTTTCTTCAATAGCTGAAACTTTAGAATCAAATCTTGAAGTCAAGGATCTTAAGACTTTTTCTACCAGAGTAGTGTCAGTTATGGTTTCACCCAAATTTTTCATCCAATTTACAATATCATCTAGACAGAGAAAGAAACTGGCAACACTTTCATCACTATGCATCTTCAAATTTTCATATTCAATTCTAAGAGTTTGGAGTTTTGCACTTTTTACCTTTGTGTCTCCTTCATAGCTCAGAATGATTTTGTCCCATATTTATTTTACTGAATTCAGCTGCATCACTTTAGCAAATTCCGGTTCATACATGCTTCCTAACAAGAAATTGATTGCTTTGGCATTGATTTCATACTTCTTCCTTTCTGTTGCATCAGTAGGAATACTTGCCGGATATTGATAACCTTCTTCCACGATTGCCCAAACTTCTGCACCAAGACTTTGCAGATAAGCTTTTGTTCGTATCTTCCAGAATAACAGATTATATCCATTAAATAGAGGTGGCCTTATAGACATTACTCCTTCATGACTTCCCATTGCGACGGATCTCCTTCAAGCGATCAAGCTTCTGCAGAAGGACCTGCTCTGATACCAATTGTTAGGAAAATACCTAGAGGGGGGTGAATCAGTATTTAGGGAAAACTGAAACTTTTTACTTTTTCATGCTCTAAAACCCATACGCTAATTTTCTGAATCCAACTAGCGTATACACACGGATATCCTTCATAAAACTCGCGTATAAACAGAGATCTAATTATGCCATTAGTTCTTTACTTATATCATTCCATCAATCATTCATTAGATGTTCTATAAACAGTAAACATGTGCAGCAAGAACAGAATAAACCATCACACAAAGCATCACACATGAACACCAGGATTTTTAGGTGGAAACCCAAGTCGGGAGAAAACCACCGCTGCAGTTGCTCAACCTTCAATATTTTATTATGCAGAAAACATCTTACAACATATGTGCCGGTGCGTACTCTACCAAAGACGGCGCATCCACCTTTACGCTCATTTACCAAATTTCCGGAAGGGAGCTCCAACCCCCTCGACTTCCGTTTTACCGGCCTCCCTGAAGGAGCCACACTCCTCGATCTGCTACCAGCCTCACCTGGAAGGGAGCTACGACCCCCTGATCTCGTTTACCAGCCTCACCTGGAAGGGAGCTACCACCCCCTGACCGAAGGCTACAACCCTCAGCACCTCTATGGACCACGTTTCATCAATTTTCACACTGGATCCAAAGCTTCCTTTAGGACACCACTTGCAGGCCACATTTCATCATATTTTCAAACCGGACCCTTTCCATACTTTTAAGCACAAACATACATCACCAACAAATACTTGTCAACACAGATCAGATAGCAGAAACACAGCAGAATAGATTAGATATTTCATACCCCTTGCTTCAGCAAACCCCAGTTTGCATACGCGCTTTCCACCACCTGATGTCGCGTGTATATACGCGCTCCATCCACACAAACCGTATACCTATGTACATATTTCATTGCGCATACGCGCTTCTCTCGTCGAAGACTCGTATATATACGCGCTTCCCTCCTCTGCGATGAAAGTAGCGTATAGATCTTCAATCATTATAGAGCAAGATACTCTTCGCATCAAATATTCAGCTCAGATTCAACCTTTCTTCCCCGGCATGATGTTCACCTCATCTCGAATCTAATCATTCCATAAACAGACCTAGCAAATACAAGTACATTTCAGATCTAGAAATCCCGCTTCATCATTTCTTCATAAGTGCATCATAGATTCAGATCTATCATCAAACCTTTACCCTTTCCATACAGATATACTTCACAGAGAAGTATTCATTCAAGCTCAGACATCTTGCTCCCACACTTATGATTTGCACAATGAATTTCTTCTCCTTATATAGGTTTACCCTTTTTCAATACCATGAGCCAAAACCACATTACTTCTGATGGTATTCCTGGACGGGGTCAATTAGGAGAATCATTACCCAATACAATGGGTCAATACCATGGTGGTTACTCCTGGTTTTGCACTTTTTGAGCGCTTTTTCCCATACGCTACTTGGAACGTTCCTTTCCGCGTGCATACGCAACTTCCCCTAGGCCAATCCGCGTATTCCTAGAGACATACTCTTTTTCATCATAGAATTAGCACATGCTGAAATCCTTTCTTTATTGCCTTCTGTACACACTGTAGATACATCATATTTAGTTCATCAAACCATATTCTATCAAGCACAACTTCATCAAGTAAGTTTCCATTATCTTCATCAAGTGGGTTGTCTTTCAAGGACAACACTCAACATCATATTGTCAACAAACATCATATCACATCATATTTACATCATTTACCAAGTCCATCAAGTCAAGAATAACTTCATCAGGTGGTTTGCCATCAAGGACAACATATGTCAACAGTCGCATATCTTCATCTTCATTCAGTGGGTTGCCATCAAGGACAACACTCTGCATCATATTTCAACCAATATTGGTGAACACAAACTTTACAAGGATAGAAATGTTGTTGGTGAAGGAAAAGTAGTTTTATACTAACTCAATGAGCATGGTGGTGTAAAACTTTGCATTAAGGAATGGATTATCATGGGGTTGGAAAGTATGAGAGCTCAAAGCACCAAAAGACCATGGAGGACACAAAATCTAAAGAGAAAGTTGAACAAGCTTTCGGGAAGTAGAGATAACTAACCAATGGTGGTTGAAGTATATGTGAGAAAATGAAGAAGGAAATGAGGAGTTGCAAAAATAGATTAGTGGGGAAGGGAGTAGGGAAGTGGGGATGAGAGTGTTGGATAATTTGAATGGAAAAGGTGAGTTGACCAGAGAATGGTTGTGAAACAAATAATTGATGATAAAATATAGCTAAATAAGGAGTAGTAGTGAAGGCACCTCAATGAGGTATGATGAACACACTAGAGGTGGTTTACAAGAGGTATGTGATTACAAAGTGACAGGTTGGATATGTGTCCCAACTATTAAGGGAGGATGAGAACCTAATAGTGGGCATGGCACTAGAAAATAGAAAAGTTGGCATTGTACCAATCCCACCCCTTATGCTTCTTAAATAAAATTAGGTAACACCACAATATCTTGTTAATAGTGGTTCAAGCCCACCTAGTAGTTATCTTACTGATGGAGGAACAATAAGAATTAGAGGAATTTGTATTAATAATAGTGCAAGTTTGAATATTAAGAGTAGCACAATTGTGAGTTTTAGTTATTTAGAGAAAAAAACAAAAGTTTCATGAGTTTTAGTACCTATGATGCTTTAATTATAACCTAGGAGCATGTAAGAGAAATAATATTAGATTGATGTACTATTTAATCATATGTAAATGCTTTATCAAAAAACATAATGATTCTCATACCTCGATATAAAAAAAACCCTAAAAATGTCAATCTTAAACTCTCTTGTGTAGTTATGTGATGCCATTCTAGTAGAATATCACAATTACTTATGTCAGTAATGGTGTGATCATATTTTTTGTTCTCTTAAAGGAACTCTTTCTAGACATGCACCCCATCAAGCATAAATCATCCTAACATATACCTTTGAAGTAATATAAATAATCATATGATTATCCTCAAAAGAATGATCACCCATAACCTTGGTGATGGTGTAAGGATCATATCAAAGTGGTATGAGATTCTTACAGGAGTTTGTCAATTTCTCTTTATGAAAGTCCAAGCATGATTTTTCACCAACTTGAGACTTATGCGGAACCCAATGGATTGTGTATCTACTTGTACTTGGAGTTGGAAACTTTCTACAAAATATCATTAACTCGGTGTTGAATTTGTTGGATATGTTCCTCAAAATTGGTTGCTTTTCTTACCTCGTTCAAAGTATGGGAGGTATCTTCATGTTTTATTCCATGAATATAGCTACATAAATTTGTGCAATTTTTGGGACCCCGAGCACACCTAAAATCGCTTGTGGCTAATAGAAATATGAAGAGTTATGTTAAATTTATGTTGATAATATGGAAGGCTTTCAACATGTGTATGTGGATGCTCACAATTGTATACTCTAAGGACATCTACAATAATCCTATTGACTACTTTTTATTTATCAATCTAGGGATGGAAGGAAATGGATTTGTTCAAACTTGATGTCCATCGTGGACCAAAGATTAAACCTTAAAATATTGAGGAACCTAATATCCCTATCAGGAAATATGGTCTTTGGCAACCCAAAATGAACCAAATTATGCTTGAAGAAGAGCTTATGACCGGGGTTTGTGACGAAAATATTATTACAAGGTGCCAAAATGGGTCGGGAATTAGGGTTTAAGGGGTTAGGGGTTAAGGGTTAAAGGGGGTTAAATGGGTTACTAAAGGAAAACAACAAGTTATTACAAAGGGGGCACATTTGTCTTTCAAAACTAGGTTTGTTGAAAGCACACATCTGCTCAAAATATTTTGTAGCTAATGTTTTCCCTTTAATTGACAAATGTGTTTAAAGCATCTTTAGTGTGGCACATGTATTCTAAAATATGTGTTATTTTAGCAGGTAATAATTAGGATAGTGCATTAAATGTATGAGAAACAAGTCAACACAACACTGTGGCACTACTTCTCCATGATATCTATTTTTTTCTTATTATGAAGTTCTAGCCTACTGGAAATAGTTCATTATGGTGCCCCCTTTGTAATAACTTGTTGTTTTCCTTTAGTAACCATATATATCTATTGATTGTTATTTGTATGGATGGAATACAAACATTGCCTAGAATGATCATCCTTGAGAAAATCCTCTCCAACACTATTCACTGTTTGCATGGTTGAAACATGAAATCTGCCAATAATAATCCCTTTTGACTACATCACCTCTCAATATTTACCTTTCTCATTGTAATAATTAACATGTGAGGATGAAACTAGGTCTAATTTGACTTCATGAAGAAAAGAAGCATTGCATATATGGCTAGGTTGAATTGCATCATGAGGAGTTTCCAGGAAGAGGCTCACATGCAAGGTGTGGGAATAAAGGTTTATTTTCTCTAAAATAGTATGATGCCCAGAGACTAAAACAAAAAAGGATAAGGTGTGTAAAAATAGCAAAATGCCCTCAAGTAAGGCACGACGAGCCTAGTATAATTATGTGTTAGGGGAACATGGGCTTAGGGGTTAGAGGTTTAATGTTTATGGGTTAGGGGAATAATGGGTTAGTGGTTAAGGGGTTAAAGATTGGGGGCTTAGGGGTTAGGGGATTTAGGCACATTTAGGGGTTAGGGGAATAATGAGTTAGTTGTTAAGGGATTAGGGATTGGGGTTAGGGGAATAATGAGTTAGTGGTTAAGGGGTTAGGGATTGGGGGGTTAGTGGTTAGGGGATTTAGGCACATTTAGGGGTTAGGAGAATAATGAGTTAGTGGTTAAGGGATTAGGGATTGGGGGCTTAGGGGTTAGGGGATTTAGGTGCAGTTATGGGTTAGGTGAATAATGAGTTAGTGGTTAAGGGATTAGGGATTAGGGGCTTAGGGGTTAGGGGTGAGGGGTTAATGGGTTATGGGTTAAGCGTTAATGGTTTTGGGGTTAAGGGGTTAAGGAGTTAGGGGTTTAGGTGTTAGTGGTTTAGCGGTTTAAGGGTTTAGAGGTTTAGGGGTTAGGGGGTTAAATGGGTTAAGGTTTTAGGGGTTTAGGGTGTTAAATGGCTTAAGGGTTGTGAACTAGGGTTTAGGGGGTTAGGGGTTAAGGTTTATAGGTTTAGGGTTTATGGGGTTAAATGGGTTAGGGGTTTAGGGGTATAGGGGGTTAAATGGGTAAGGGGTTGGAAATTAGGGTTTAAGGGGTTATAAATTTAGGGATTAGGGGGTTAAATGGGTTAGGGGTTTAGAGGTTTAGGGGTTGGGGGATTTAACAGTTAAGTATTTTAGGGGTTAGGGGTCATTAGGGGTTAATGGGGCTAAATGGGTTAGGGTTTTAGGGGTTTAGGGTGTTAAATGGGTTAGGGGTTGGGAATTCGGGTTTAAGGGGTTATGGGTTAAGGGTTAGAGGTTTAGGGTTTAAGGGGTTAAATGGGTTAAGGGTTTATAGGTTTAGGGGGTTAGGGGATTTAGCTGTTAAGGATTTTAGGGGTTAAGGGGTTAAGTGGTTATAGGTTTAGGGTTTAGGGGGTTAAATGGGTTAGGGGTTTAAAGGTTTAGTGGGTTAGGGGTTTAGCATTTAAGGATTTTAGGGTTTAGGGGTTAGGGGTTAATGGGGTTAGGGTTTAGTGGGTTAAATGGGTTAGGGTTTTAAGGGGTTAAATGGGTTAGGGGTCGGGAATTAGGGGTTAACAGTTTAGAGGTTTAGGGTTTAGGGGGTTAAATGGGTTAGGGGTTTAGATGGTTAAATGGGTTAGGGGTTAAGGGGTTAGGGGTTAGGGGTTAAGGGTTTAGAGGTTTAGGGTTTAGGGGTTAAATGGGTTAGGGGATTAGAGGTTTAGGCTTTAGGGGGTTAAATGGGTTAGGGGTTTAGGGGTATAGGGAGTTAAATGGGTTAGTGGTTTAGGGGTATCGGGCGTAAAATGGGTTAGGGTTTTGGAATTAGGGTTTAAAGGGTTAGGGGTTAGAGGTTTAGGGTATAGGGAGTTAAATGGGTCAGGGCTTTAGAGGTTTATGATGTTAGGGGATTTAGAAGTTAAGGGTTTTAGGGGTTACAGGTTAGGGTTAATGATATTAGGGTTCATGGAGTTAAATGGGTTAGGGTTTTGGGGGGTTAAATGGGTTAGGGGTAGGGAATCAGGGTTTAAGGGGTTAGGGGTTAGGGGTTAAGGGTTTAGAGGTTTAGGGTTTAGGGGTTAAATGGGTTAGGGGTTCAGAGGTTTAGGGGGTTAAATGGGTTAGGGGTTTAGGGGTATAGGGGGTTAAATGGGTTAGGGTTTGGGAATAAGGGTTTAAGGGGTTAAAGGTTTAGGGTTTAGGGGGTTAAACGGGTTAGGGGTTTAGAGGTATAGGGGGTTAGGGGATTTAGCATTTAAGGGTTTTAGGGGTTAGGGGTTAGGGGTTAATGGGGCTAGGGTTTAGGGGGTTAAATGGGTTAGGGGTCGGGAATTAGGGTTTAAGGGGTTAGGGGTTAAGGGTTTATAGGTTTACTGTTTAGGGAGTTAAATGGGTTAGGGGTTTAGGGGTTTAGGGGGTTAAATGGGTTAGAGGTTAAGGGTTTAGGGGTTAGGGTTAAGGGCTTAGAGGTTTATGGCTTAGGGGTTTAGAGTTTTAGGGGGTTAAATGGGTTAGGGGTTTGGAATTAGTGTTTAAGGGGTTAGGGGTTAAGGGTTTAGGGGGTTAAATGGGTTAGGGGTTTAGGGGTATAAGGGGTTAAATGGGTTAGGGTTTGGGAATTAGGGGATTGAGTAATATAGGTTTGTCGGAAAAAATCTTTACAACGTGCTCTATATATTTAAAATAAACCTTCGCTATTATGACGCTAGTTGACCAAGTCAACTTTGACTTTTTAAAAGGGAAAGTGACCATTCCATAATGGTATTTTCATATCCGTCAGTATACCGACACACATAACATGGATGTCGTTATAACAACTTTGTCTTCTATTACTGTCGCTATTATGACATCCTAGTCGGGTGCATCGCAATAGCGATGCTTTTTCATAGTGTCACAAGAGTGACAACGTCGCCATCAGCATCGCAAGAGCGACACCACGTGGCGGGATTAAAAAAATTGAGAAAATTTTGGGAACTTACCAACAATATGTCAAAACTGTCGGAACTAAAGTGTCAGAAAAATGATATGGAATGATTATGTCCTTGCACTAGGGAAACATAGCAAAATCATTTATGTATTATAATAACCCTATTTTTGTACTGGAACAACTATGTTCCTCTATTGGAACAACTCAGTTCCTGTACTAGAAAAACTCTGTTCCTGTATCAGGCAGGGAAAATTTGAAGATTGAAATTTATTTTAAAGTTTAGAAACCTTGGTGAATCTCGCTATTAAAAAATATACAATTTATAATTTTTTTTGGAAATTTTTTGTAAAAGTATTCAAATTTCTAATAATTTTATATAGGCTCTACATAAAATTTTGGCGATTTTTAAGGTAAAACAATTTTATATTATAAAATTTGGGTGAATACGTTTTATAAAAAATGGATTAACGAACATTTTTTTGGAAAAAGCATGGAAAATTAGCCCACTTGTGAATATTAGCCTTTAAATTTTCCCTGGTACTAGAACACTTTGTTCCTACAATAGAACACTTTGTTCATGTACTGGAACATTATGTTCCTGTACTAGGACAGATTCACATTTGACAATCCTTCATTCATGAATTGATATGGTATAAAAAGTAAATAAGAAATTGAAAAAAGCAGGAAAGAAAGCTTCAACTTGAACAATAATGGAAATAATCCCAAATCAAATGTAAGTTTTCAGTAAAAAGGAAAACTGCAAAGATTCAAGGAAATTCTCACAATTGCAGAAATGACAAACTCTTGCGTTGTAATAAAATATCACTATTTAAAATATCAAACTCAAACCCTTTCTGAATCTCTTTCATAGTGTGATATATATAATCTGCATAGGAATGAATTTAATCTAATCATATGAAGTCTTTAAATTCAGAAAATATCATTAGAAACTCAAGTAATTAATAATGTTTGATTCACATTCATTCAAAGGATATTGTTACAACTTAGGTTTACACACAGTGAAACCATCACACAGTTGCAACTTGTATTTCAACCAGGGTATGCTCCACCATAGAAGGAAATAAGCTTTCAAACAAAACATAAATCATCAAAACCTGCAACCATGAATAACTTCCATAAATGATTCAAGAAACCCTCTCAGAAAATAAAAGACATATCGCGATGCTTCAGGAAAAAGTAAAAATACCGGAACTGAAATGAAAAACTCAATTAACGCACACAAAGACTCCTCAGATCTGAGATCACACATAAAGAAAATGAACCCATAAGAGTTTCACGAAACTTGCAAGTTAAAGGGTAAAGAAATCACTCTGCTTAAGGAATCATTATTGTATCTAAGCACACCATGATAAGATGGGGAGAAAGAGTTAGGTTGGTTGGGCCCTAACCAACTGACTCGTTTCCCTTTAAGGAAAACCCTTAACTTATGCGAGCGAAATTAATATTACAAAAAATAGACATAAGAGACGCATGAACGTGACATTAAATTAAAATCTTAATATTTTAGAACATATGTAGTAGTCCAGCCTCTAATAGATCATAGAGAAGGGGGTAGAACCCCCAAAACTCAACTCAAAAACATCAATGTTCAAATAAATGACTTCCTCCCCTAGGCTTGGAGCCATAGCTCTATTTTTATACATTTCATGGTACAAATTTGGCTTTACGCTAGCCAATCCATTACAAAAAAAGATGAGGAATTGAATCCAAACTATTTTCCATCAATAGGAGACTAGTAAAACCATTGTACCATTAAGAAAATGAAGATATGATACAAATTTTCCATTTTTTGGCAAATCTCGGCAAGATTCTAGAATTCTGGAAAAATAAATTTTTTATTTTATTATTATTTTTATTTTTTATTTATTTATTTTATTTTATTTTAAAATGCTTCAAAGACCTGCATATAAATTTTATAATAATGCAAATATTAGAAAAAGGGTTGGGTTATAGATAATTTTTTATACTAGTAAAAAACCCCATTTTCTCAGATTTTTGTGATTCACCTCCAGGTGCACGTAAATTGAGGTCAAACTTGGAAGCTTGAAAATTGTACTAATTTTGAGTAGATTTATTGATTTGCTTCTAGAGACACACACATGCGACCTGGGTGCAATAAAACTCATGGGAAGGTGTTAGAACATCATTTTTGTCAGTAACCATCTTTGGTTTTCCCAAAAAGCATGCCGAGATGTCAAAGTCTCAAATCGGTGCATGAATGCTAGTGTAGGAGTAGAACTTGGTGCAACTAATTATTGATGCATGTGTATCTTTGATCGTGATTTAATATATCTTCCTAAAACAACACAAGAACCATCATAAATAATCCTTTTGATGAAAATATTATCGAAATAAATGAAATAAGTAAATAATGAATAATTACTTGATCAAGCTCCAAGTTTACGATACTAGCCCAACAATTGTGCAAAATGATAGTACTAACAATGAAATCCATGAGTATGCATAAGGTGAGAATGTGAATTAAACATGAAAATTTTTGGGCCCAACATTCCCCCATGCCAATCATCTTGCATGTCCTTATGCAAGCAAAACGTTTGACATAGACCAAAGTTAATTAAGACTGTAGGGCTAGGGTTTCTCTATTAGAGTCATGCTGCATTGACTTAAACTATAGGGATATGTGAGTATGATAATGTAGGTAAGTGACATATGATGTTGACTCCCTTTTCATAAATAATATAAGAAATACCTATGACCATATATTCAGTGATGTCAAGATCGATCTTCATTATTTTCTAACTAATGTCAAGATTGCTATAGGAATGCTAACAATGTTGTGAATGCAGTGATAGTGTCATCATAAAATAGCCAACCATAAAAATTTCCACAAAGCATCTCAAGATTAGTCCAGATCAGTAGGCCTTCACTTTCAATAGCCTCATTATAAAATAGAATTGAATTTATTTGAAAGAAAATGAATTCAAATGGATGGAAATACGAAAAATAAATGTGACAAAATGATACCTTCCCATATTACAGTTATCCAAGCATATAGTTGATTTTATTCTTTTTTCAGGCAAAGTGAATCACCTGCACTAAGGGTCCCACATCCATGAAAACCTTCATATTTATGAAATATATAATTCCAAAGCATATTACTGAAAGGATCTTAAAGCCATTCTAAGAAATATATGATAATGAGTTTATGGAAAGATAAAAATAACCAAGTAAATCATAGTGAAATTAAATTTAATACCACAGGCATGGTCCTGCTACCAGCAGGCGTCTGTAGCCTCGACATGGATGCATTTTAACCCAATAAAATATCTATTTCCCACCTATTAGATATATATTCAGATCCATTTAAAAACATTTACTTTGATTTTGGAATTAACTAAAGGCCGTTGTCCTGGCTTGGTAACCAGCGAATGACAATGCCATTCACAAGAGCCTCAACACAAATGAATAAACTGATTCGTAAATAGACCTCCTATATTCCTCCTTTTCAACTGAAATCCATTACCTTGGCTTGGTGACCAGTAGTGGTAATTTCATTCTCGTTAGGACCCATGATCATAGTAGGCTGACTCGTAATGAGACCTCCTATCCCTCAATTAATCTAATTATGTTAAAACAAATTTGATTATGATGAACCTCAAATAGGTTACTTAATAGGTGGGGAGGAAAATCTGCTCCTTAAGAGAATGAGATGGCGTGAAAAGTTTTTAATTTCTAATCTTTATGGGTTGGTCCTTCCACCCTAAATACTCATTTTAAATAAAACATCCCAGATAATGACTAAAATATTCCTCGAGTTGGTCATGCTAGGGTTCTTATGAGAACTCGTTAGGGTTTTATAGGAGTGGTCCACCGTAGGAGGCTTTTCATTAATAACTTTGAAGAGAAACTTGAAAAGGTTTCTTGGATGACAACCTGTTAATATTATGAATGGAAAGTATAACAATAACAATCCCCAATGAATAATCTCGGCCAATAATCAAAGTCACTTTATGAAATATGAGACATTAAGAATAAATTTCTTCTGAAAATTCTTACCACAAGAGTGGTAAATGAAAAAAATTCAATAGTTGTGACTTAGGAATTGTAGTTTCAAGAGTGTTTTTGTAACAATTTTATTTCAAATGAAATTTTTATTCAATGCTCTTATACTACCCTACTCTAATCTAGAGAGAGGAAGATCTCCTTCAAGTGTAGGAGTACTTCCAATGTATCCATGTGCGCAACATAATGCCAAATATAATCACACTTAGTTTTAAAGAATAAACTTCAAGACATACTAGAGTATGAGAAACCAATTTATTTAATTGATATGGTACCAATAGTTGTCGAATGATGAAGGAGCGAGGTGTGTTGACGATTGTTTGAAACTATGATTCAATGGGACCGAAATATTTATGATTCTCCAACTTATGCAAGTATTCCATAATTTTATAATCACTCTCTTGAAGGCACAAGGAATTTGGTTAAAGACAAAATTAAATCCCTCAAGTTTAGGATCAAATATTTTCTTTTCAGATTGACAAGAATGGTTAAGGGAAATTCTAGGGTTTTGAGCTTCAATGAAAATTTTAGAATAGGTTAAAATTATATATTGCTCCTCTAGTGGCATTTTAATCAAGGCTTCTTCCCGAGGTAAAGGTTATGTGGTAATGGGGGGAGTGTCCAAATTCACTCCCTTCCCCAATATGGAAGATGTAACATTTCATTCAATAGGGGAATCAACAAGAAGAATAGGTGTTTCAAATTGTTGTGAAACCTGCTATTTTGGATTAGGGGGGATATGGTTTGGGTTAAGGCTTGGAATATGCTTTGGATTTGGTTTAGGATTTAGACTAGGGTTAGGTCTAGGGTTTGGATTAGGGTTAGATCTAGGGTTTGCATTAAGGTATGGACTGGGGTTAGGTCTAGATTTTGGGTTGGAGTATGGGCTATGGTATGGATTAGGGAATGGATTAGGGTTAGGGTTAAAGAAAGGTTGTGAAGGTAACTAAGACCATGAAGGAGGATGACTTGGTAGTGTATTACGTGGAAATTGTGGTTGTTTTTGTTGATTTTTCAAGAAAGGATGCCCTAAGGAAGAGGTTCTGAACCATTCTTGAGGCCATGGGGATACTTGAATTGAAGAAGAGGGCTAAGGAGAGGGCCACTATGGCCATGAAGTAGGATGTTCAATTGGAGGAGGTTTAAAATTTTTCCATGAAACTACAGGATTATGAACATGATGAGGAACTTGCTCAGGAGAATAAGCATTAATATAAGTATTAAATTATGATGGGTTTTGAGTTATACCTAGAATTTGATTTGATTCCTTACTTGATTTCCTAAGTTCCTTTCATAGTATTAGCAGTGATGGGTAATGTTTTGTTGCATGATCCTCTTCACAAATTCTGCAAAATTTTAGGCTACTAAGTGGACACCTTCCAAGGAAGTGGTTCTTCATACAATTGGCACAAAAGATCAACAATGGTTCTTCATCCTTTTTTCGTTCTTCCTGCAAATCATCCAATGTTGAAATTGAAGATTTAATAATATTATTTTTATGTTCAAGCAAAATATTAAATTCTACACTTGTGAGTTCTTCATTAGATGATCTGTATATCTCTTCGGAAACATCACCTCATTGAATGATTCCTAAAAATACCATTTTCTTGTTCTCAACAATCCAACTATTATATTTTGTCATCACATGGGTAATGTATAGATATAGGGGGGTGAGGTGGGGGGGGGGGGGGGTGGAGGAGGGGCAGGGTGGAGGGGGGAGGTGGGGGGGGTGTGGGGGGTGGGGGGGGGGGGTGTGTTCTTAAAACACCTTAAAAATGAAATCCTTTAAAAGAAATGTGTAGGAAATAAACAAATTCAAAGAACAAAAACTTGCAAGAGAAATTAGGTAAAGAGAAAAACAAATGCAACAGGCCGCCAAGGTCTATCCCCTAAGCGCCTCCCCAACAACGACACAAAATTTTTGGGTGTATTATATGTTCAAGTAATTGACGAAAATTTAATTTTCAACCTGGGAGTTCATGAAATTCAAGGTGCAACATTGGAAATGCCAGAGAAGGACTCTAGCAACCTGCAAAATAAAACCCTAACTTGTGTAGAAATTTCTCACACCACTAGTTAACACAACCACACACCACACTAGAAACTGGACTCTTACGTAGGAAATAACAATCAAATAATTTTCTGGAAAGATGACTCTTAAAAGGAATAAACAAAGTCAAAATTCATGCTACTCAATAAATCAATTGCAAAACTCAAAAGATTCGAAAAATAGATCTATTCCTATACTTTAGTTCTTATATTAGGAATACAGAGTAAGTTCATTTTTGTGTTCTGAAATTTTTGTTCCTGTACCAGAATGACCCTGTTCCTATACAGGAATGATTCAGTCCCTGTACTAGGAAAACATAGCAAATTCATTTTTTTATTATAATAACTATTTTCCTGTACTAGATTGACTCTGTTCCTGTACTGGAAAAACTCTGTTCCTGTACTAGAACACTCTGTTCCTGCACTGGAACACTTTGTTCCTGTACTAGAATGTTCTGTTCCTATACTAGAACACTTTTTTCCTGTACTTAGAACACTATGTTCTTGTACTAGGATAGATTCACATTTGACAATCCTTCATTCGTGAATTGATGTGCTATAAAAAGTAAACATGAAATTCACAAAAGCAGGAAGGAAAGATTCAACTTGAACAATAATGGAAAGAATCCCAAATCAAATGAAAATTTCCAGTAAAAAGGTTCAAGGAAATTCTCACAATTGCATAAATGACAAACTCTTTCTATGTAATAATAGATTGCTATTTAAAAGATCAAACTCAAACCCTTTTTGAATCTCTTTCATAATGTGATATATATACTCTACATAGGAATGAATTTAATCTAATCACATGAAGTCTTTAATTTCAGAAAATACCATTAAAAACTCTTGTACTTAATAATTTTTTCTTCACATTCATTCAAAGGATATTGTTACAACTTAGGTTTATACACAAAGAAACTATCACATAGTTACAACTTGTATTTCAACTAGGGTATGCTACACCATAAAATGAAATAAGATTTGAAACAAAACATAAATCGTAAAAAAATGCAACCCTGACTAACTTCTAGAACTTATTCAAGAAACCCTCTTAGAAAAGAGAAGACATATTTCGATGCTTCGGGAAAGAATAAAAATACTAGAACTGAAATGAAGAACCCAATTAATGCACATAAAGACTCCTCAGATCTGAGATCATGTGTAAAGAAAATGCATTCACAAGAGTTTCACCAAACTTTCAAGCTCAAGCATAAAGAAATCACTTTGCTTAAACAATAATTATTGTATCTAAGCACACCATGATAAGATGGGGAGAACAAGCTGGGTTTGTTGGGCCCTATCCAACCATCTTGTTTCCCTTTAAGGAAAACTCTTAACTTATGTTAGCGAAATTAAAAATATAGAAAATAGATATAAGAGATGCTTGAACGTGGAATTACATTAAAATCTCAGTCTTTTACAACATCTACAGTATTCCAGCCTCCAATTTATTTGAGGGAAGGGGATAGAACCCCCAACACTCAACTCAGCAACATCAAGGTACAAATAAATGGCTTCCTCCCCTAGGCTTGGAGCCATAGTTCTCTTTTTATACATTTCATGGTACAAATTTGGCTTTAGGCCAGCGAATCCATTACAAAACAAGATGATGAATAGAATCCCAAATATTCCATCAATAGGAGACCCTTATAACCATTTTACCATCAATAAAATGTAGATCTGATACGAATTTCAATTTTTTGGCAAGTTTGGGCAAGATCTTAGAATTATGGAAAAACAATATTTTTTTATAAAAATACTTCAAAGACCTGTGTGTAACTTTTAGAATAATGCGAATTTTGGGAAATGGTTCGGGTTCTAGATAATTTTTTATATTGGAAATTTTTTTTTCTCTAATTTGTGAGATTCTCGTCCAGCTGCACGTAAATCGAGGTCAAACTTGGTAGTTTGAAAACTGTGTGAATTTTGAGAAAATTTGTTGATTTGCTTCTAGAGACCCACACATGCGAATTGGGTGCAATCAAAATCATGGGAATGTGTTAGAACATCATTTTGGACAATAACCATCTTTGGTTTTCACCGAAATCGTGTCGATATGTCAAAGCCTTAAATCGGTGCAGGAACTAGTGTAGGACCAGAACTTGGTGCATCTAATTGTTGATGCATGCATATCTTTTATCGTGATTTAATATGATTTCCTAAAACAACACAAGCACCATCATAAATAATATTTTGATTTAAATTTTATCGAAATAAATGAAATAGGTTAGATAATGAATAATTACGTGATCAAGCTCCAAGTTTAAGGTACTAGCCCAATAATTTTGCAAAATGATAGTAATAACATTGAAAAACATGAGCAAGCATAAGGTGAAAATGTGAATTAAACATGAAAATTCATGGGACTAACACCATGGAGACTCGAGCCAATATGATCTTGAACTCCTTCTAATAAGATCCTTCTTGCCTTTGCTACCTTCTTCTTCCATGCATCAAGAAGTTGAGCATATGCTGCTGTGGGCTCGAGAATATCACTATCTATGAATTATTTCAGTCCGTTGTCCTCTAGCACTGCCTCCATCCTATCCTTCCATGCTATGTAATTCGAATTTCCCTCAAGATCATATTCGAGTCTCAAGCCATTGAAAGACATCTTGCTCTGTTGTTGGGCCCTGAAGAATAAATGTGCAAATTCAAACCTATTCAAAAACAAAATATTTTATTCTATTCTATTGTGATTCTCAGTGCTTTTATACCATGTAGAAGATATACTAATGGGGTTCAATCTTATCTTGTAATTTACTAAAAAAATACGGGATCCTTCCTACAATTTTTGGAAACCAAATACGATCACAAAATTACATAACAAGTAAGAGAAATAATTTATCAATCACACAACACAAGATGTATTTGGGGAAAGAAACAACTACAAACCCCACTATCTGTATATTGCGTAAAGTCAAGATCATGAAACAATACAATGTTATTTCCATTCGTGAGAAACCTCTGCACTCTGCTGACTGCCTCACTCTGATCCTGATCGGATATGGCTTGCAATCTAAGTAATTTTGGTCCAATATTTAACCTTTTTCTTCCCTAGGCCTGGCCTTCCTTCCTTACACATTCTTGGGCCAATTGAGCCCATTTTAATTAGTAAAATACCAAATAATGATTACACAATTCATCTAAGGCTTCTTGATGACCTCATGCATGACTTGTACAATATTCTAATTATACGACTAATAGTTATCTTCCATTTAAGCTCAATCTCAACCAGGCCTTCTTTAAGATAGACATGCAAAAATTATTTATAGATAATTATCAGTTAAGTGATTGATCACTACTTGTGAATTAAATCAGATTTAATTCTTATTAGGAATATGATTTAATTCACTGGACCTCTCATTAGCTCATCTCTCAATTAGAACTAGTTAAACTGATTTTAACTCAATTAATTGAGTTAACTAATTACAACTCACAAATAACTGTAATTGGACCCCTAAAATCATGAGAGAACTTTACATGCCTCCTGTTTTACCTCTAACTCAAATTTTCTAATCTAACTAAGTCTTCCTGACTCATTTAACTAATACAAGTTTTCATGAGATGAAATTACAATTTTTCTTCCAATTGAATTAAGGGAAAATTAAATCAGAAGCGTCCTATGGTACCATTTTTAGGTGCCATTTTCACTATGTCTTGTTTCAAATTTCAACATATATCTAGTCAAAGGGTTCATAAAAGTAGTTGGATTTTTCCACCTTGAATGTCCCACTACCTACCCTTATCTCTGGCGGACATTTCCCATCTCTAGAATTAAGCATCCCAACGAAAGAGGATGAGGAGATATTGGATCTCTCGAGGCTTACTTTTGACTAGGTATGGTGTAAGATCATAAAGGAAATGCACATATGCTTGGCCAAAAATCTAGGGAAAACCTTATCAGTCATTAAATAAAGGGAGATATTAATGGACATTACAATGAACCCTAGAGTGATAGCTTATACTCGGACCACTTTTGCAACTACCACAGAAAGAAATATTGATTGATTGTCAAAAGAAGTTAAATATTTCAAAGAAAAATTGGATGCTTCTGAGAAGAAGAATATATAACTACACAATGAGAACCAAACTTTGTTTATCTCACACTCCTAAGGTGAGGACTTGCAGCCAACCATCCATGAAGAAGTTAAGGTGCTAGAAGAAGTTATGGACCTATTTTATAATGAGATGTTGACCCTACAACATGTTATGGCTCCATTTCCAAACATGTTAGGTGAATTAAAATAAAGAGGAATATTATTCAAACTTACATCCTTGATAGTTAATATCATGTATGAATGGAGCATGAAGTATCCTAATGATCCAGAAGAACTGCTAAGGAAAAATTAGATAACAATTGAGATGGATAAAGTTGATGTGAGGATCAAGATGCAATTTCATGAGAAGTTGAGCAAGGACTTAGAAAATGTAATGGCTTCTTATAAGACCTTGTATAATGGGTTATAATGTCTTGTCAAGGTACACAAAATACCTTCCATTGGTGCCTTAGGTGAAACAAGATCAAAATAAGAAGTCAAGCAAGAGACTCAATGAGTTTTGGATCTTATTAAGCAAGATGCTACAAGAGACAATTTGGAGGGAAAAAAATTCGATAGCGCAATATGTGATTGAGACCATGATGTTGCACAAAAATCCCACAATTATATTGAAACAAGTGCAAGATAAAAATCCAATCTTGGTGCCAAATTCATTAGAATTCCTCACGAGGCATGGAGATGAACTACAACAGAAGATCTTGATGATCACAGGTGAATACAAAGTTTGGAAAGCATATTTGGTCAGGGATCTATATATAGAGGCTCCAGATCTTTCCATCACCAAACTTGTTGAATGAGGATGTTTTATTTCTTTAATTTTGAACATAGTTACCGATCAAACGAGAAAATTACCCATTACCCATTTTTTTAAGGTAGCAAAAAAATCACCCGATTTTGAAAAGTGGTTATTCAAAATACACATTTTTTTCTTTGGAGCATATTTTTGGCACTTTATGTATAAAGTATGAATATTTTTTTAAATGTTAGTGATTTTCGTGTTGATTTTGAAAAAGTGTTGATGCAACATCAACCCTCTTTTGTTAGAGGGCTTATTTTTGACACTTTAAATTTTCTAATGTATTAAGTGAATATTTCTATTTTAAACGTTGATTATTTTTCAAGTTGTCTTATTCATATTCTTGTTTTTCATCCTAAGATGTTTATTTTTTAAGGTTTTTCCAAACATGTGTTTTTTGTGTTTTTCTTTTCAATGTTTTTTATAAGGAAAATTTTATTTGTTTTGCAAAGTTTGAAAACAATAATAACATTAATATTTTGATGTTATGAGTTTTTATATATTTATATATTGTTAATTAATACTTCAATACACATAAAATAATTTCCACTAAAAAATAACAATTTTAAACATTCGACAAAAATGCACATTTTGCATATATATATAATAAAAAAAATATGTATTTCAGGACATTTTCACTAAAAACGACATGTGAAATAATTTTTTCAATGAAAAAACTGAATAAAAAGTTAAAAAAAAAAAAACAATTTTTATGAATTTTATATTAAAAAATGATGACATTCTAAGTATTTTTTTCCAAAAATATGATTCAAATAATATTTAAACTAAAAATAGTTCGTGGGGTCTTGGTTAAACAGTGATGAGGCAAGCTATTATAGCACTCATCATAGGTTCAATTCCCTTCCCCGATCGGGATGATGTATCTGGACATGTTGATGAAGATGGAGTGAAAAAAAAATGAAGAAAGAGAAAAAGGAAAGATACTACCAAACTTACAAAAAAAAATATTTAAACTAAAAATAACAAAAAGAAATGCAAAAACAATATAACACATTTTAAAAGAACCAATAAATAAAAATTATAAAAAATATAAAATCCTTAAAAATAAAAATTAGAAACATAAAAGTAAAAAAAATAAAAAAATACAATTAAATTAAAAAAAAAATAAAAAAAAAAAAAACTAAAAGAAAAAAACATCAAAACAATTAAAATAAACTTTAAAAAAATTAAAGAAATAAAAAACATTAAAAAAACTTTTAAAAATAACAATTAAAAAAACATTAAAAAATATTAAATAAATAAAATACATATTAAAAAGAAAACAAATTGAAATCTATTAAAAAAATAAAAAATAATAATTAAAAAAAACATAAAAATAAAAAAACAGAAATAATAATAATTAAAAAAAACATTAAGGCATGTATGTTTCCATAGTGAGGAACACAATGTTGTTGAGAACTTAAGGATGCTTTTGTATTTTTATCGAACATCCTGACGTTTCATCTTGATGGGAAATAAGCTTAATAGATGATAGGAAGAGTGCTGGACCAGAACATATCGATAAGGAGAAAAATTAGTCGTTAGAGAGAAGGAAAATTAGGGGAACGTTGATAAATTGACTAAGTCAAAGCGATAATTGATTTATTTAAATTTAAAATAAAAATAAAAATTAAATTATTTAATCAACAAAAATAGCAGTTAGAGAGATGGAAAATTATGGGAACGATAATAAATAGACTAAGTCAATGAAATGATTGATTTATTTAAATTAAAATTTAAGAATAAAAAATAATAATTAAATTACTTAATATGATTATTATAGGAGTTAACCATGGATTGCTAGATTTATGAAAATAATAAAAATATGAAGATTAGAAATATTTTTTTAGAAGAATTAAATTGAATTGGTCAAATTTCAAAATAGGTGGGGATTAAACAATCATATTTATAACTATTATTATGTTGGATTTATAATTATTATAATAATATGATAGGACTACAAAATTCAATTCAAAGGATTATAATAAAATATTAAATCTATGAATTGGAGTCATTATAGACTTTGTGAGGAAATGAAATGGTAAATAAATGATACATCTAAAATGACAATGATGGAAATTGAGAGGAGAATTTTGAATTAAATTGATTAAATTAATTAAATATTGAGGAGGAATTGACCATGAGAAGAGAAATTAAATCAAAGAAATAATTTAAAGTGGGGCAAGGGGGGAGGGGGGTGGTGTTAGAGCCAAGGAGAAAGTAAATGAAGAAGTGTTTAGGAAATGCTAGAATTTGAATTAGAGGAAAGGCGTTTATATTATATAAAGAGGTTGGTGGGTTTCTAGGATTGACTTAATTGATATCCATCATCTCTGTTAAAAAATTAGGATGTTTTTCAATTTCAAGGGCTTCCCCAATGACCCAGTTGGAATTGTATGGGGGATATCCTAAGATTTTAGTTTTGACAAAACAAATAAGGTGTTTTGTAGAATGAGAGTGCTCAACAATGGAAGATATTGCAATGTGGTTGTGGATGGTGTCATTAATGTGTTCTTTCAACTGATTTTTAAAGGATTTTCTGGTTTGTCCTATGTAAGAATTTCCACATGAGCATGGGATCTCATAGACTCTGGGACCGAACATAGGGTCATTTTTATCCTTGGCCGATCTGAAGAGTTGTCTGAGGTTGGGGCTTAAAGAAGGTTTTAAAGTTTTTTTTAGAGAGGATCATGGATAAATGATCAGTAACCTGTTGTATGTAAGGAAGGGTTACCTTGGCTAAGGGAGGGGTGTTAGGAAGGTTTTTAGGGTTGGGATGTAATCTAGAGTGCAAGGAATTATTGATATGGGAAGAGGAGTAACTATTAGACTTAAGAGCTCTAGAGAGATGTGATTTTTCCTTGGGAAAGGATTGGGAGGAGGAAATTTCAATGGCTTGGGAAACAAGGGTTTTGAGAATGACATATTTTTGAGTAGGATGGTGGTGGAAGTTAGAATGAAGGTAGCTATCTATATGAGCTTTCTTTCGCTAGACTTGGTGGGTTAGGGAACCATCAGAGAGGAAATAGAGAAGGACATCCAGAAAGGAAAGGGATTGGTTCTCTTCCAACTCCATATTGAACTGGATGTGGGGGGAGATGTTATTGAGATGTGAAAGAAATTTCTTGAGCACAAGTATACCATGGGACCATATGACAAAGGTGTCATCTACGAAATAGTTCCAACATTTAGGCTTGAGGTGGAAGGTGTCAAGGGCCTTGGTTTCAAAGTGCTCCATAAAAATGTTAGCAACAACAAGGGAGAGGGAAGAGCCCATGGCTGTGCCCTTATTTTTCTTGTAACAAACCCTGTCAAAGGTGAAAAAGGTGGTGGTTAGACAAATTTTGATAAGGTGAAGAGTTTCAGAATCTATAAGAATTTTGGTAAATAATGAGATGACATCAAAGCTAACCATGATGTCATTCTCATCAAGCTTAAGGGTCTTGATGTGTTGGATGAAATCAATGGAGTCTTTGATGAAGGAGGAAGAATGGATACAATGGGGACGCAGTTTCTTGGCAAGGAATTTGGAGAGGGCATGGGTGGGACCTCCTATAGCACTGGCGATAGGTCTAAGGGGGATATCCAACTTGTAAATTTTCGGCTGACAGTGGTCCTAGGGGTAATGGGTATAAGGGGGATAAGGAGCTTTTGGATGGTAGGGTCAAGGGAAGAGGCTTTAATGGCTTTGGTGACCTTGCTGGTAATATATTGGAGGGGTTTTTAGTTAAGGGATGGTAAGAATATGAGGAAATAAGATCAATCATCTTATGATGGTAATCCGACGAATTCGTAATAATAGAGGAATTTCCTTTATCGGCTTTAAGAACGAGAATATTGGGATTGGAATTGAGCTGACAAAGGGCAAGAAATTATTTCTTATAGATGTTAGGCTTAGGGATATTGGACTTTTAAAGAATGCTTCCACATTCTTGGCGAAGCTATTCTACTGAATATAAGGGAAGGTTGTGGGAGATGGATTCAATGGAGCAAATAATATCCTCATAGGGAATGGCATGAGAAACAAGGGCAGAGTTAAAAAAAAATTCAAGAAGACTTAATGAGGGGACATCAAGCTCAACCGAGGAGAGGTTAACCACTTTGGCATTAAAGGAGGAAGCAGGGGGAGGGGGATGGAAATAATTAAGGGGTGGAGGGGAGGAGAATGAATTAAAATTGTTAGGATTATAGGGGCTGATAGAATTAGGAGGGGTGGAAATAGAATTAGAATTATCATTGTTATTAATGATAGAAATAATATCATAATTATGATTAGAAGAATTAACAAAGTTAGGGCTATATTTAAAATGAGAAGTTAAATGAAGATTAGAAGAAGGAACATAATTAGAGGAAGAGGGGTTAATAGAAAATACACAGGTTTCCAGAAGTTCTCAACAACATCAAAAAATAATTTAAAAAAATAAATAAAAACATTTATGAAATAAATAAAACAAAAAAACATTTAAAAAAATACATGCACACACACACACACACATAGAAATTGGGGTGGGCCTGTGGCGTAGGCGAGAATCGACTTATCCACCCAAGGGGCCTTGGGCGGGCGGGTAGCTGCATGAAATCGACTTTCCCGCAAAAGAGGCCTTGGGCCTTGGGCTTGGGCAGGTGGGTACCTGCGTGGAATCGAATTGCCCTCCTAGGGGTTTGCAGGGCCGAGGGCTTGTTTAGGCAGGGAGCTGCATGGAACCAACTTGACCACTGAGGCACCAAGACCGCCCCGATTTTTTTTTTTTTTTTTTTTTTTTTTTTTTTTTTTTTAATTTATAATTTTTTTAAATTTTTAAATGGTTTTTTTAATGTTTTCTTTAAATGTTTTTTTAATTATTATTTTAAATTATCTATTTTTAATGTTTTTTAAAAATTATTATTATTATATTATTATATTTAATAGTTTTAAAAAAAAAATTTAAGTTTTTTTTTTGGGTTAATTACAAAAAAATGTTTAAATTTTTTTTTTTTCTTTAAAGAATATATATATATATATTTTTAAATTTAGATTTATTGGTTTTTAAAATTGTATGTTATATTTATTTTTTAACATTTTTTTCACTTATTTTTACTTTAAATCTTATTTGAATCAATTCTTTTGGAAAAAAAACTTAAAAGGTCATCATCTTTGAATACAAAATTCATAGAAATTTCATGAAATTTGTTATTTTTCAACTTTTTTATTCCTTTTTTTCATAAAAAGCTTTTACTTAACATGTCGTTTTTAGCTCCCTGCTCACCGAGGCCTCGAGTTTCAAATTTTTTTATAGTGTTTTTTTTTAATAATAATAATTATTATTATTGTTATTGTTATTTTTAATTTTTAATTTTTTTTAAACATTTTTTTCTTTAAAATGGGTTTTTTTTTTAAGTGTTTATTTTTTTTAATTATTATTTTTATTATTTTTAATAATTTTTTATTTGTTTTTTCATGTTTTTTAATTTCTTTAATTTTTTTTTTTAAGTTTAATTTTTAAATATTTTTTTTAATTATTTCTTTTAAAGTTTTTATTTTATTTTATTTTTTTAATTGTGTTTTTATTTTATTTTTTCTTAATGTTTTGTTTTGTTTTGTTTTTTTGTTTTGTTTTTATTCTTTAAATCGATCTCATCAATATTTAAGTATTTAGGGGTTTTCGCATTGCATTACATTTCATCATTTTTTTGGGATTCAATTGCGTTAACTAAGTCATTCATCTATGACCATTTCCATGAGAGGTAGTCATAACTGACTAATTTATGATGATCTTTGAATAGTCCACTTAACAATCATTGCATCTGGTGATGCTCATAGAGGTGAAGAAGTGGGATTGAAATTAGTGAAATGAATCACATAGCATCAATCATCACTTCTGGGCCTTGCACCGAGTAACTAGGACTTCCCAAGAGGTCACCCATCCCAGAACGCCTCTGGCTCAAACGTGCTTAACTGTGGATTTTTCCCGACAATCAAGTCCACTTAGCTTGCTACCCCATTTGCAAAACCTTAGCATTTATTGTGTCTTATGAACCATTCAAGTAGAGCTCCCTTCACTCTTCGTATTAAGTATTGAGGGGTTTTCGCAATGCATTATATATTATCATTTTTTTGGGATTCAACTGCGTTAAGTGAGTCATTCATCTGTGACCATTTCCATGAGAGGTAGTGATAACTAACTATTTTTTCATGATTTTTGAATAGTCCACTTAGCACTCATTGCATCAAGCAATGCTCATAGGAGTGAAGAAGTGGAATTGAAACTAGTGAAATGAATCTCATAGCGTCAATCATCACTTCTGGGACTTGCACTCGGTAACCAAGACTTCCTGGGAGGTCACCCATCCCAGATCGCCTCTGGCTCAAATGTGCTTAACTGTGGATTTTTCCCCATAATCAAGCCCACTTAGCTTTCTACCCCATTTGCAAAACCTTAGCAAGTATTGTGCCTCATGAACCATTCAAGTAGAGCTCCCTTCACTCTTTGTATTTAAGTATTGAGGGGTTTTCGCAGTGCATTATATTAGATCATTTTTTTGGGATTCAACTGCGTTAAGTAAGTAATTCATCTATGATAATTTCCATGAGAGGTAGTCATAACTGACTAATTTCTCATGATTTTTGAATAGTCCATTTAGCACCCATTGCATTAGGTGATGCTCAAAGGGGTGAAGAAGTGGGATTGAAACTAGTGAAATGAATCACATAGCGTCAATCATCACTTTCGGGGCTTGCACCTAGTAACCAGGACTTCCCGGGAGGTCACCCATCCCAGATCACCTCTAGCTCAAATGAGCTTAACTGTGGAGTTTTCCCCGCAATCAAGCCCACTTATCTTGCTACCCCATTTGCAAAACCTTAGCAAGTATTGTGCCTCAACAATTTTTTTTTGTTTCTTTTTCTTGTCAAAATTTTATATTTTGTTCTTAAAATATATATTTTTTTGAAATATTTTCCCTAATTTTTTTATTTTTTTTTTAAGTTAATTTTGTTTTGTTTTGTTTTTTTTTTACATTTTTTTTGTCTTTTTATATATATTTTTATATTGTATTTTTTTAGAGTGATGTTTTATTTATTTTGTATGTTTTAATACATATTTTTATATACTTGTTATTATTTAAAAAAAAAATTGTGTCTTGTTTTTACTTTTTCAATGTTATCATATTCTCAATTTATTTGATTGGGTATATATGTCAAAATAAAAAGTATGTAGAAGTAATAAGTCTAGTAGAACAATTTTTTGTTGATGATGTACTTCCTTTATGCTCGATATGATTTTGGAAACGACATTTTTTTGTGTGTAATCTTCAATATGTTTTTTTTTTTTTTCTAACACTAATTCTATTAATAATTAACATAATAATACAGAACTGCCTCTGTCCCAGCTGAGGAAGCCTGAGCACAGGGCTTGACAGCCATGAAAATTCATAGTTTGGACTGCCCAACGTGGGGAAACCAGTCCCATAAGATTAAGATTCGCCGCCCTCATAAGGGAAACCAGCGTTACATCCAAACTGTTTGTCAAAAATACCAAAATTATAACATGCCACTCTGCAGGCAGAGGATTAAAAAACAAGAAAACCAGAAGGAGCATGAAGACCTTGAACCTGGAAAACAAAAACCTCTGGGGTATCTTCTGACTACTGAGCATCAATGGAGGAGGGCAGTTCTTCAATGATTCTGCAACCCCATTCGTCTCTGCTCCCCTCATCATTAGCCGAGGGTAGCACCGTATATTTGTCCGCGCGTTCCACGTTCTGAACCTGCATAGAAACGCTGAGGACAAGATTTAACTGGGCCAAGGAATCCTTGGAAAAATCTGCAGGAACGGGGGTGGGGACAGAGGGTCCCTGGAAAGTGACGGAGGGACCAAGAGTAGTAGACGGATGAAGCACCAAACTAGAAGATTCTTCACAAACCGTAACCGTTACAAAAGCTTTGAGAACCGGTCTTTCAAAAGTGCAGTCGAAGGTAAACTCTGCACATTGGGAAGACTAGCGGAGGGAAGAAGTGGAATGCGGGTGAGGAGCGGAGGGAGCTGCAGAAGGGGGGACTGGAGGCACTGGAGGGAAGAAGAAAGGTGATGGGGGACGCTCAGGGGGAGGAGCAGAGGGAGGGCCACGAGGTCTGCCTCTGCGACCTCTAGATTCCGAAGAATAGTCCGATGAAGAATCAGAGGCGAGGGACGACGAAGGCCGATGAACTCTGCCCCGACTGGAGCCTCTTCGAAAACGCATGTGCTGGCGCAAACGAGGCATGGCGGAGGGGGGAGGTAGATGGATCGGGAAAAAAGGTAGAGATTGCATAGGACCAGAGGAGCAATACAACGAATTTGAAAAACAGAATTGACTGTGTGAATAATGGAATTTCGGAATGGTTTCCAAACCACATAACAGTTCACACCTTCGGCCTGTCTGCGTTTGAGCACTAAGCTCCGAGCAGGCAGACGGGCAAGAAGCACGGTGAAACACAGTAGCAGAGCAGACAGGGCAAGCGCCATGCAAATGATTCCTATCCATGCCAAGAGCCGAGGTGAAACAGATGAAGAGCGCGCTGCGAAGACGGTTCCAGAGACTGCATTTAATATGGTGTAGGGTGGCGAATTGAATGCCACAGTAAGTGTGAGTGTGGGAGGCCAGATGGCCTGCCCATAGGGTCTGCCTTGGGAGGCGACGAGGGACGAGAGTCCCATCATGATGAACTGGAGGCAACCGCATCCGGCGTAATCTTCAATATGTTTATTAACTATATATATATATATCGTTTTAAAAGAAAAAAAAATTTCAAAATTCAAAATCTTAAAATTATTTAAAAATAAAATATTTACACAAATTTCCAAAAAAACAAATGTTTTAATGGAGAGTATCAAAAACTCTAAAATCACACATAATTCATTTGTTTTTTAATTTTGTTCATTCATCATAATTGAAGTGTTTCCTATCTAGTGACTTCAATACATTATATAAACAAGACATTATATTTAATAAATTGTTATTAATACAATAAACTTAAAATAAAAATAAATTAGTATAAATTAAATGATAATAATTTAAAAAAAATATTAACACCATGGCTGAAAATTGTTGGAATTTTAAGGCTTTTCATAGAGGTGATATTTTATCTTTAATGTCATCCTTGGAATTTTAAGGCTTTTCAGAGACATGATATTTTATCTTTAATACCATGCCTGAAATCATTGAAATTTTAAGACTTTTCAGAGACATGATATTTTATATTTAGTGTCATGCATATCGTTGGAATTTTAAAGTTTTTCAGAGTCATGATATTTTATCTTTAACGCCATTAGTAAAATATGTTGACAATTTACCTCGAAAAAAATACGCTATTCTAGCATCAATACTTTTCATTTTTAGGGTGTTTTTTGCACAAAAAATATTGGATTTTACTTCCATCTTTAAAAAAATTTGAAAATTTACCCTAAAAAAAAAAAAAACCAGCGTTATTCGAGCATCAACACTTTTCGTTTTCACGCCATTTTTTCATGTGTTTTGGGGTTTCTTGGTGATAGTTATTATTTTGAGATAATAGTTCTCGTTTGATTGGTAACTTTGTTTTTGATGTAATTTGTATTTTATTGAAAGTAAATTAATATTTAGAGTAGAGAGCCATATGGAATGTGAAAATTAATGTGGAAGTTGAAGATTCATGAGGGTAGGTGAAAAGTCACTCTACCTTATGTTGTCACTCCTAGAGACAGCCTCGAGTTGCCAAAGACCAGTGCCTAGGACATCTTAGGACAGGAGGTTTTTCAGTTTATTCTGCATGCTCGTAAAGGGAACCTCCTGATAACAAATGGATTGAAATATTTGGAAGGTGGTCCTGGATCTCAGAGAGAGAAGAGTAGTAGTTGGGAGCTTTGATTGTGGAGATAAAGGCCTGCTCAAAATGAGCCTGAAGCAGTCATGAAATAAAGTTGTTGCACACAGGGCCGAATGTGAAACTAATGAACAATTATAAAAGTTAATTAGGATGAAAAACTATGTAGAATTAGTATGGAAAGTCAAAGTGAGGTGGGCTTAAACAAGTATAGGAATCCACGCTTTAAAAGACCTTAGAGGAAAACAATATGGAAAAAGAACTTGGAACATGAATTGTGCCTTGAGCTATATTTAAAGTGTTACTGTAAAATTATAATATGAGTACCATTGGAAGATAAATTCATACATAACTCATAGAACACCCACATTCTGAAAGCGATGATAACAGGAAAGAAAATATGAGTGAAATTAACATTAAAATGAACAAACACATCGAGGATATACATACAGTTCATCCATTTCAGTAGGAATCCGTTATCGCAACAAACAGACGTTATATCATTCTTCAAAATGGCTCTTCAGATATACATTGAGAGAAAAACCCCAAAACTACAAAATATGATACGCAGACTACACATTCCTACTGCTAGAAAATTCAGAACCTTTACTTAGTCTGCGATTTGGTATTTTATAGTATTTTACATGGACATTTAGACCAGATATTTTTGAGACAAAATATTCCCTGGCGATATTGCAATTTCCAATCCTAATAAAAAATGATGAGGCATAACGAAATCTCATATAAAGTAGTATGATCCGACACAGAATGTAACAAGAACATAACAGAAAATAGGAAATATAGAGAGTGCATAGGGTGAAATCAATATTTCTCCCATTTTTACATTATACAAAAGATGAGAAAAACAAAAGTTAAAAACAGGCCGTGTGGCCCAAGTCATGATATCCATCATTTGTTACGTCAGGGACTGCCCGAGCCTTCTGGACGACGGGGGCGGGCTGAAGATGAAGAGGACCCATGTGGATGAGGCGGAGGAGGTGGCAACTGCTTTGAAGTAGAAGAGACTGGAGGATTCACATACTCACAACACTTTTTCCACAAAGTTTCCCCAGTTGATGGAGTTGTGTTGTAGGTCTTGAACATAGACTGCATCTGAGTCAGCTCTGTATAATCCACGTGGATGGAAAATAATTTCTTAACCTGACAGAGAAGGAAAAATTCCTTGCGTAGTGCAGCTATTATGGTCTCTGCCTTTAGCCGGGACATTTTCTCCAACGATATGTCTGCATTAGACATGATTTCTGACATTTTCTAATCATAGGCCGTTAGAGTAGATAGTGCGCCTGACTGTGGATCCCAACATGGTGGGAGGCCAGCTTCTACTAGCTTACCCCACTCCTGGTCAAACTTATCCACTCCCTTTGATACCGGCGCTAAACACCCCAGTGTATTCATGCGTGCATTTTCTCTTTCAATTACTCTGTCGACCTCCATAACTGTCCTAAAATAGTCAAGCACTCCCTGTGCCCGCAATTCTTTAGGGGAGAGTTCATTGAGATACTTGATATATTTCTTTGTTATTGTTTCCTTTTCTTCCCCTTCCCTACATCCAACCTGCAATTGAGTCTTGAAATCGTGAATTATGATCTTTTTATCATTTAACAGTACAAGGAGGTCCCAATGTTTCTTAACCTCTACTATGATCTCTGCCCAAACAAGTCGCCTTGCTTCCACGATTGAAATGTTACCTTTGATCTACCCTTTTAAGTCTTTGATGGACTTATCCTCCTCTTGGGCTTCCTTGCGGAGGTTTTCAACCTATTTCTGAAGGGATGCGATCATCTTATGGTTTGCTTCTTGGGCGGCCTCAGACTCTTCTAGGAGCCTTTGAATTGAGCGGGTCTCATCTTCTGACACCCTTAAATGGGATAGGGCCTTAGTGAGTTGTTCATGGATAGTCTCGGGATCACCTAATATAAGAACCATGCATGTATGCCCGTCCCATTTGACTTTCCATTCTGATAGCCTCTCCTTAAGTCTGGCAATCTCTTTGTCCTTCTGGACATTCTCTTCCTATTGTTGAGCAAGTGAGTCAGCGAGAACCGTTTTCCCCTTCTCTACCTGGATGAGTTCCTCTGCCTGTACATGTTCCTCACGAGACATGTTCAGCTTTCATTTCAACTCCTGGTTTTCCACTTCTACCTTGGAAAGAAGACTTTGCAGTGCTGCATTATTATCAACCCCCTTTCCTCTTATCATTTTCTTGATGTTCTCCAGCTGGGTAGTGGTGGCCTTAGCGCTAATCTTCTCTCTTCGTTGGTTCTATTTTATTAGCTTTACCTTTTGTTCAAGCTTCCTTAAGGAAACTATATGTTTCACCACCTCGGTCTGTAGCATATCCTCGATACATTGGTGTAAATATAGCTTGTCTATCAGGGGAATGTTGCCTAGGTTAAAGATTATTTCCAAAGCTCTGTATTGGGCTCCAGAACTGGAGGGCTGCAACAATGAGTGTTGAATGGCCAATATGAGTTTCTCCTTATCCATATCTAGCACGGAAAAAAGCCTAGAATGGTGTTTGTCCACGAACTTTTCCAGTTCGACCCTCAGTATTTCCCTTGCGAACTTGTTTTTGGTACTGATCTCATCCCTTGCCTCCTGCTTGTCCACTGCGACTACCTGCGAAAGTTCTAAGGGGGATGAAGAGGAGAAAGCTTCAAAGGAAACTAGAAAACATGGCTTTTACTTGTTAGGACCCTTTAGCACTGGAATCTCATCATCAGATAACTCGACCTATATGTCATATGGTCCTTGAATCCTTTGTTTTTTATTAGGGTGAGCTTCCTCGTCAACATCCATGACCTCCTGGCTTCCCGAGGGGTCTTCCTGTTTATGATCTTCTATCTCAACTGACACATTATCTACTTTCCCTTCAGCTCTTGGCCTCCATCTGTGCATCCAAAGGCCACACATAAAGATTAGATTTCCATTCAATGAATGGCCTACGTTCATGCGTATAAGTTTTTGATTTTATTTTCTTCTTTCTACTGGTGAGGAATCCCTCAGGGTCATAGTGCCAGACTTTTCCATGAGGGAGGTTCATCTCTTACAGCATATTTTCCATGATTGAGAGGGCATGTCTTGAACTAATGGTGAAAGGGCCAATTGAAGCTAGGAGTTTGAGGATATATCCCTTCTTCGCAGGTATGAAGTGGACCTGGCCGACCTTCAGGACCTGTCGGATGAATTCAAGGGAAAAAACTTGCATAGATGGAAACACCGGCAGGTGGTAGGGAGGCACATCTGCATCGTAGACTCTGATCTTGGTATGGTCATCAAAAAGATATCAGTCACATGTGCAATCCGCCTCATTGAACTATAGCCAGTCCTTCTCCTCAGGAAAGATTCTAGGCGAAGGGTTATCATGTATAATGGCATAGGATATAGACATGAAATCATTAACAAAATTTTCATACCCCTTCCCCTCTGGTTGCTGGAAAACTTCCGTAGTCCACTCGGAAACGGATTTGGTTTGGTCATTTCTCCTTGAGAATCTGTTCGAGCCCAAAATTTCAAACCTATCCACGTGCTCGAATAGGAATAGGTAAAACATAAGGGAATAGTACTTAAAAGAACCAGCAGAGGAAATTTCTTGAAACTGAGCCTTGATAGCCGAAGCTAAGAAAGAGGGGATGTCCAAAAGGATTTCCGCTTGCATCATGAGCCATAGGAAAGCTATGCACGCTTTAGTCACCTGATCAACATCCTTAGACCCTAAAAAACCTGATATGGCCGCTAGGATGAACTGTACATTGGTTCAGAAAGTTGACAGGGGGATAGAGTCTATGATCAGGAAAGATGACAATCTCGAATCCAAGTGGAGACTGAGGAAACCACTTTGTTTCTTTGAGGGTTGCTTTGAAAAATGACAGGAGAGGGAGACCTCAGAGAATTCAACATAATCCTGGCTAGGCAGGTAGCAAAGTGCTTTCCTTATGAGTTGGGGAGTAATGAGAAAGATCTTGTTGCCTTGGGTAGAAAGGAAAATTTCTCTGTGCTCGTCATAGGCCTCCCCAAGACAGCTAATAAATTTGGGAAAAGGGTGTATTTTTGGGGCAATTTGGTAATACAGACCCAACTTGACGACCCTAAATATGTCCTCGCCTCTTCGCTGGTAGTCGAAGAGCTTGGCTCTGGTGTGGGATACACTAAAGGGTTAGACTGGGTCATAAATTCGTGCATGAGAATTAGTGAAAGGCTCGGGTCCAGGATCAGTCCTGACCTCACGGGTTTGTGGGGTTTCAGGCGTAGACCTTTTTGTTTTCTCCATGACAATTTGAAAATAAAAACAGAAGGGAAATAGTGAAACTGGAAAAACGACGAAATACCTGAGAGTGGTGAGGTAGCCAAGGGGGAAACGTTGCGGGAGTGAAAGCGACCTGTACTCAAGTTTTAACCTGTTTTGTGCAAAAAACCGATTAATAACCAGCAACTTTGCACAATCGAAGGTAAAACATGCTTATATTAAACCGTATTTTATTGACTATGAGGCAGGGTGACACTTGTAGGGCTGACGTCGTAGGGACATCAACAATGAGACACATGGCGATGGGTGATTGGCTGGCAGCGGCCGGGTAAGTGGGGGCCACGTGCCGAACAAAGCAGGTACTGGCCTTCGTACTGCCTCCTAGACTTACCTTACCTTTTCATTTATCAGTGCCAACTGTCATTCTCAGTGGGCCCCTCTTGAGTTTCAGCGTGGTGTGTAGGAGTCTCTATGCCCATTTTCTAAGCTCACAGAACTCTTATGATTGGCTCGGAGAAAGGTGACGTCACCTTCTCCAGGGGCTCGACTTTGGCCGTTGCGAGACTTGTTTGATGCTAACAGAAAGGATTAGCCGCGTGCTCTTTGGTGCATTGTTCCACCGCGGGACCATGAGCGCTCCCTTGTCACCGTGTAATAGTCTTGATATATGAGGTCACCGCGCCATATCTTCAGGAACCCTCTCTCCGTGATATTCACCATTTATACAGTCCACCATCCTTCTTAGCTTCTCGGTTCTTTTACCTGGCCACTCCTTTTATTTGATAGGTGAGGTTACTAAACAAAATTGGCTCCACTTGGGGACAAAACGCTCGCTCCCGAGGGTGTTGAGAACTTCGCATACTATATGCCTGTGCATTAGTAAGTATATCTGGGGCCTCTTCACAATTTCAAGTGTTTCTGGGATGATTTAAAACAAAAATAGATGGGGAAACTTAAATGTATTATATATATAATATGGAGGATATATACAATGGGCTGCCGAGGCCACTGTCAGTATTGGAAGTAAGGCTTGAGGAATTTCCCATTCACGGGTGCTTCGATCAGGTTGCCTTCCAAATTCTCTAATATGAAAGTGTTGTTGCCTTTGACTTCAGCCACTTTGAACGGTCTGAACCAGAGTGGGTCGAACTTCCCATGTTTTCCCTTGTCCACCCTTCTAATGTCCCACCTCAACACCAAGTCTCTGGACTGTATTTCCTTATCTTTTGCTCACTAAACAAACATTTAATTTTCTCCTAATAGTCGGACAACCTGCTATTTACCTGGGCTCGAGTTTCTTCCAGTTCAACTTGCTGATTCATCCTCCTGATGAGATCATTCAGCTCCTCTTCGTTGTCTTGTAGGAACCTGGCAACGGGTAAGGCAAGTTGGATGGGAAACATCATTGCTTGACCATATACCAGTTCATAGGGGGATTTTCCTGTCGACCTCTTGCTGGTAATACGGTTAGCCCAGAGTGAAAATTTAAGTTGGAAGTCCCAATTCTTCTGGTTCTCGCTTATGGTCTTCTTCAGAGACCTTACCAAAGTTTTATTTGACGACTCGGCCAAGACGTTCCCCTGGGGATAGTAGGCCATAGAGTGTACAAAGTGATGTTATATTGTTGATAAAAATTAATGAACTTGGTGGACTTAAAGGCCTGAGAATTGTCAGTGATGATCTTGACCGGGTACCCGAACCTTGCTATTATATTTTCTTCCATGAATTTGATCACCACTACATCCGTGGCATTTCTAGCAGGTATTGCATCAACCCATTTGGTGAAGTAGTCAGTGGCGGTGAGGATCCATTTGTGTTGATTGCTGTATGCAGGATGGATTTTCCCAATAAAATCAATGCCCTACTATCAAAACGACTCTTTGATATGCACTGGTATCATTGGCAGAGGAACAAAATTTTGCTTTTCTGCGAACATCTGGCATTTTTCACCTACCCAGACATGAGCATGAACATCTCCAAATAATTGGGGCCAGAAAAAATAGCTTTTAGAATTTTATGAGCTGTGGACTACCAGCTATAACGTCCACCACATAAACCTTCATGAAATTCAGCCATTAATTTGTCCACCTCCTACTCTGTACGACATATTAAAAAAATTCCTGAAGGATCCCTCCAATATAATTGCCCATTTTCCACGACGTACTTCTGTGACTTTAATCTCAAAGTCTGATACTTTTCTTTGTCAAAATTTAGGGGACATCTCAGAGTAAGGAGGTACTCCACGACATCCTTGTACCAGGCACTGAGGAGGTATTTCATATGTGTCTTCTACATGGTGGTTTCTACTCCAGGCTATACTTCTATACCCTCTGGTACTTCTCCCCCTTCCATGGATAAATTTATACTCAAGGACTGGAAATTGGACTCCAATAATATTTTAGCCAACCCCTACCCTTTGATGACTTCATAGGTCTGATATCCAGCTCATACTCCTAAATTTTGGCAATCCACTTGCCCCTCTTTCCTTCACTGTCTTTGTGTATCAAAATATCCTTTACTGCCGCTGTGGGGACAAAGGAAATTATGGCCGACTGAAGCACATATATCCGGAAAGTCTTTGAGGATTTGACCAAGGCATAAGCCTACTTCTCCAGAATATTGTATTTCAGTTATACATCCCGCAACACTTGGCTAAAGAAGGCAATTGGTTGTTCTTGCCCATCTACATTCTTCTGCAGTAACACTGTGACTATCGTATGAGGTGAGGCAAAAGAGAATATCATGAAAGGCTTACTGTAGTTGGGACCTGCCAATACTGGTGCCTCGGCGAAAGCTTGTTTAATTCTGTTGAAAGTAGTCCTTGAATGAGAGGTCCATTTTACTTCATTATTTTTCTTAAGCATCTCCATTATATGTCGGACAATCTCATCATAGTTTGGGATAAACCTTATTAAGAATTTTATTCTCCCCAGAAATACCTAAATTTCTTTCTTATTCCAGGGCACTGAGATGCCATTGATCACTTCTACCCTTTTCGGGTCAATTTTGACTCCCTCTTTAGTTACTATGTGTCCAAGCAACTTCCCTTCCTCCAAAGCGAACATGGACTTTTGAGGGTTTAATGACAAACCATATCTGCGACACTTTTCAAAGGTCCGGCGAAGGTGGTTGATATGCTCTGCATCACTTTTTGAGAACACTGTGATATTGTCTAGATAAATTACCATAGATTTATCCTGTTCCTCCACAAAATCAATATCCATTGCTCGTTGAAAGGTGGCGCCTGCATTAATCAAGTCGAAGGGCATCCGAGCATAAATGAAAGTCCCCCATGGCATGGTGAACGTTGTTTTCTTGTAATCCTCAGGGAGGACTGCCACTTTATTGTATCCCAAGAAACCGTCCATCATGGACATCTGAGAGGATCCCACCACCTTCTGCAAAATGTGGTCCATCTTAGGAAGGGGGTAATTATCTTTGAGGGAAGCCCTATTTAGATTTCGGAAATCCACACATAGCCTTATTTCTCCATTCATCTTCCTGACCAAAACCAGGTTGGCCACCCACTCCGAGTATCTCAGGGGGACTATAATTTTAGCCCGCAATAAATTTTTGATTTCCTTTTCAATTTCCGAAATCAGCAGTGGATTGATTTTCCTCAGTTTCTGCTTATGAGGCTTGGTGTCTCCTTTGAGAGGGATCTTGTGCTGTATGGTCTCCACGTCGAAAGTTTTCATATCTTGATATGACCATGTGAAAACATCTTTATAAGCTTGGAATAACCAAATATATTTGTCTCGATATTCCTCCAGAACTCCTCTGGACAACTTCACTACTTTTGGGTCTCCCTCTGCCCTGATGTTTATATCATTCACCTTATCATATTGTGCCAGCTTGCCAGGACTACTTGGGATATAATTTTTATAAAACAACCTCTCCAAGGGCACGAGGCCTCTGGGGATGATATTCCCTTTTAGTTGCAGCACGTGATTTCCTGCCAATGTTTCCTCCCACTTGGTCTGGGGTTGTTCATCAGACTCTTCATCCACAACATCTATCACCAGACTAGAGAATTCACCAACAGTCTCTATGAAATGATTAAATTTCTCTTCGTCCTCAAACACCTACCAGTGTTTCACATTATCTGGGATGGAGGGGTGATAGCATACATCAAATTCATACCTGAACAGTGGATTCTATGGGGGGCGGAAATTGCTAGCTATAATAGCGAGCGAATCAGCCATCTAGTTTTTATCTCTCGGCATAAATTGTATGTTAAAGGCTAAGAAGAAATTATCCACCAGGTCCCATATTTCATTTCGATAAGCTTTGAGTTGTGGATGCTTAGCTTGACACCGATTTTTGACTTGTCTTACTATAAGCTCGGAATCCTCGAAGTCTTTCAGGCTCTGGATATTCTTATTTTTTGTTGTTTTCAATCCCATGGGTAGTGCTTCATATTCTTCCATGTTGTTGGTAGCTTCGTACTTTAGGTTGAACGAGAAAGGGACCAACTGTCCTGTGGGTGATATTAAAAGCACCCCAGCTCCATTCTCTTCTCTCGAATTGGCCCCATCAAAGTGTAAATTCCATATCTCCTTATCTTCCTTGGTTATGGTTTGGTTCTGTTTTAGAGGGTGGACTGTTGCCTCCTGTAATAAATCCTCATCCTCTTCAAACATGAGTCAAGTGAGCTCACCTTCTTTTCCATATACCGGGGAGTTCACTGAACCGTCAACTTTAGTAACCATTTTTACGAATCTAGACTCCCGGTACAACCTCCTTTCCTCTCCTCTGAATATTGGGATAGTATCATAAGTGAGGTCGAGTTTAATCGACCCCCAAATATTTTAACCCCATGATCTGTACAAAAACATCTCGAAATGAGCTAGAATATCGGCAACCACGATATCCATCACCACACTTTTGGCTGGGATCTGGGCCAAATTCACCACTAAAAATTTAATCATCCCTAGGCACTTAACCCTCTTGGAGTCGAATGAATGCAAATATTTATATGGATGAGTGATTTGCAGACCTAATTTCTCCATAACAGACAATGGCAATAGGTTATGTGAAGCTCCGGAATCCAGCACACAGTTATGTAGTAGTAGATCATGGATGACCAGAGATACATAGAATGGGGGGCTTACTGAGTTCAAATATTCTACATGAGGGCCAAAAACTAACATGGGCCCCTCTTCTTGGAGGTTAAGGCTGTCAGGGAGAGGAACCACTCCATGAGGGAGCATGAATTGGGATACCTGGGCTTTATAAGAAGGTTGTTTCAAAAGTTCGACTTGGGGAACCAGAATCTTAACCTTTTCTAATTGTTTTTTAAGGTTGAAAATAGCAGGTTTCTTTTTTGTAATGGCCTCTTTTGGTTGTTCTTTAGGGGGGACCGGTGGATTTATGACCGCATTAGTAACCTTGGGATTTACAGGGGGATCAGGGATTAACCTTGAGGAGGAAGAGGAGGTGGCTTTTTGGTGCAAGGGCTCTTCTATAGGCTTTTTTTCCTTTCTAATAGAATCTAGTTGAGTAGGCTCTTTTGATGAGGATTCTCCCTCCTGTTCTTGCACACGAGTCCTCTTTCTAGAGGATCTAATTTCGTACTTCCTATGCAGCTGGGCTTGCATGAAGTCTACAAATTTCCTGTAATAGTCATCTATATCTGGGTCTTCTGGGGACACTTATTTCTTCTCTTTCTCCTCTTGCTCTTCTTGCAAGGTAACTTCTCCATATTCATCCTCTGAATAAGAAAGAAATTGATCCTCCTGACAGTCAGAAACTCCTTCAGTTTGTCCTTCCATTTGTCCTTCCAAATATAAAGGAGGTTGGATGTGATTCTGCTACTCCTTTCTATCTCGTTGCAATATTTGCAATGGAGGTTTTTGGTACTGTGGATTGAAACCTCGGTTAGAAGCCAACTGATTGGGTTGAGCAGAAGAATTTTTAGTCTCTAACTCTAGCTTCACGAACTTGTTAGAAATATTTTTTATCATCTTGTTCATCTCTTTGATCTTGCTTCTGATGCTTCTCTTTCTTGATTAGAGGAAGAGGCTTCCTCCTTACCTCTTCTCTTAGAATCATGATCTATCCTTCCTTTGGATTTTCTAGTAGAGGAAAAATTAGCTTCTACCTCTAGAGCATCTGTCTGGATTTGATCCAGGAACGTGGACTTTATTTCTCTCAAAGTGAATCCAAACTCGGACTCAAATTATCTCGCAAAAAATACTTTAGCTGCTGCTTGAGGGGGTTTTATTTAAACGGGTATATTGTTGGACAGTTTGTTGAATATTTTTATGAACTTGGTTACATCTTCATTATGATTTTTCTTCAATGCATTGAACTCTATGAGGGTGTAATCGTGATCCCTCCTTTCCCCCAATTTTTTATTAAAAGCGGTCTCAATTTCCTCCCAAGAAGTAACCGAATGGTCAGCCAATGAATTAAACCACTTTCGGGCTTCTCCATCTAAAGACTAGACGAAAAACCTCAATACTACATCCAGATGCTCAACATTGACATTTTTAGCCAATGCACAAAAGTCCTCAATATGCTTCTGGGCAGAGGCACTGTCTTCCCCCGTGAAATGAGGCAAGAGCTTTAGGTAATCCTAAGGCATATCATTTAAAACTTGAGGCAGGGCCAATGGGGCATATTTTTTAAGTAGGAAACCTGGTACATCCATGGGAGGTGGTGGATTTTGAAAAGGGTTCTAATGGATGAAAATAGGTATCTCCTGGGATGCAATTTTCAAGTTAGTCTGAGAAGAGCTCTGGAGTATAGTGATTTTTTTAACTTCCTCAGCTTTTGGAGTAGGGTGCAAAGGAAGTCTGGAGGTATTGACTAATTCGACCTTGTCTTTTATCTCAGTATGGTCTAGGACAGAGCTATCTAGGGGATATTCAAGCACTCGGGTTGTGGAACCAGGGCTGTGGACTTGAGCCTTCTGAGATGAGGATGGGGAGTCTTCTAATGAAAATGTGGGTATGTCAGTCTAAACTGGTTGCTTTTCTTTCCAAATTCTCTTAAATATAATTTTTTCAGGGTCAGATACTGACAGTGTTCTCAATTGAGAGGTGTCTGACCTAAGATGTGGCTTAGTGTAAGCTAGGATTGCAGCTGATTTAGCTTTAGATAACAGTGGAGTCACCAAGGTGAGGGCTATGCAACTCTAAACCCTTCATGCTCACCTGATTGAAGGGTGGAGACAATGTCGTATTCCAGGGAAAGGATTCTCAACTTTGTTCCCTGAAAACAACACCGAAAAGATGTTGTCACTCTTAGAGATAGCCTCAAGTTGCCAAAGACCAGTGCCTAGGACATCTTAGGATAGGAGGTTGTTCATGTTATTCTGCATGCTCGTAAAGGGAACCTCCTGATAACAAATGGATTGAAATATTTGGAAGGCAGTCCTGAATCTCAGAGAGAGACGAGTAGTAGCTGAGAGCTTTGATTAGAGAGAAAGCCCTGCTTAGAATGAGCCTAAAGCATTCATGAAATAAATATGTTTCACATAGTGCCGAATGTGAAACTAATGAACAGTTATAAAATTCAATCAGGATGAAAAAATATGTAGAATTAGTATGGAAAATCAAAGCGAGGTGGGCTTAAACAAGTATAAGCCTTCCACCCTTTAAAAGACCTTAGAGGAAAACGATATGGAAAGAGAAATTGGAACAGGAATCGTGCCTCGAGCTATATTTAAGGTGCTACTGTAAAATTATAATATGAGTACCATTGGAAGATAAATTCATACATAAATCATAGAACACCCGAATTCTGAAAGCGACGATAACAAGAAAGAAAATATGAGTGAAATGAACATTAAACTGAACAAACACAACGAGGATATACATATTGTTCATCCATTTCAATAGGAATCCATTATCGCAACAAATAGACGTTATATTATTCTTCAAAATGGCTCTTCAGATATACATTGAGAGCAAAACCCTAAAACTACAAAATATGATATGCAGACTACACTCTTCTACTGCCAGAAAATTCAAAACCTTTACTTAGTTTGCGGTTTGGTCTTTTATAGTATTTTACATGGACATTCAGACCAGATATTTTTGAGACAAAATATTCCCTAGTGATATTGCAGTTTCCAATCCTAATAAAAAATGATGAGGCATAACAACATCTCATCTAAAGCAGTATGATCCGACATAGACTATAACAAGAACATAATAGAAAATAGGAAATATATAGAGTGCATAGGGTGAAATCAATATTTTACCCATTTTTACATTACATAGAAGATGATAAAAACAAAAGTTAAAAACAGGGCGTGTGGGCCAAGTCATGATATCCATCATTTGTTACGTCGGGGAGTGCCCAAGCCTTCCAGACGACGGGGGCGGGCTAAATATGAAGAGGACCCATGTGGATGAGGTGGAGGAGGTGGCAGCTGCTATGAAGTAGAATAAACTAGAGGATTCACATACTCACAACACTTTTGCCACAAATTTTCCCTAGTTGATGGAGTTGTGTTGTAGGTCTCGAACATAGACTGCATCTGAGTCAGCTCTGTATAATCCACATAGATGGCAAATAATTTCTTAATTTGATAGAGAAGGAAAAAATTCTTGCGTAGTGCAGCTGTTATGGTCTCTGCCTTTAGCCGAAACATTTTCTCCAACGATATGTCTGCATTAGACATGATTTCTGACATTTTCTAATCATAGGCCATTAGAGTAGATAGTGTGCCTAACTGTGGATCCCAGCATGGTGGGAGGCCAGCTTCTACCAGCTTACCCCACTCCTAGTCAAACTTGTCCACTCCCTTTGATATTGGCGCTAAACACCCCAATGTATTTGCGCGTGCATTTTCTCTTTCAATTACTCTACCGACCTCCATAACTGTCCTAACACAGTCAAGCACTCCCTGTGCCCGCAATTATTCACGGGAGAGTTCATTGAGATACCTGATGTATTTCTTTTCTATTGTTGCCTTTTCTTCGCCTTCCCTGCATCCAACCTGCAATTGAGTCTTGAAATCGTGAATTTCAATATTTTTATCATTTAACAGTACAAGGAGGTCCCAATGTTTCTTAACCTCTGCTATGATCTCTGCCCAAACAAGTCGCCTTGCTTCCACGATTGAAATTTTACCTTTGATCTGCCCTTTTAAGTCTTTGATGGACTTATCCTGCTCCTGGGCTTCCTTGCGGAGGTTTTCAACCTCTTTCTGAAGGGATGTGATCGTCTTCTGGTTTGCTGCTTGGGTGGCCTCAGACTTTTCTAGGAGCCTTCAAATTGAGTGGGTATCGTCTTCCGACACCCTTAAATTGGATAGGGCCTTGGTGAGCTGTTCAGGGACAGTCTCGGGATCACCTAATATAGGAAACATGCATGTATGCCCGTCCCATTTGACTTTCCATTCTGACTGCCTCTCCTTAAGTCTGGCAATCTCTTTGTCCTTTTGGACATTCTCTTCCTGTTGCTGAGCAAGTGAGTCAGCGAGAGAAATTTTCTCCTTCTCTACCTGGACGAGTTCCTCTGTCTGTACATGTTCCTCACGAGACATGTTCAAATTTCGTTTCAGCTCCTGGTTTTCCACTTCTACCTTGGCAAGAATACTTTGCAGTGCTGTGTTATTATCAACCCCCTTTCCTCTTATCATTTTCTTGATGTTCTCCAGCTGGGTAGCGGTGGCCTTAGCGCTAATATTCTCTATTTGTTGTTTCTCTTTTATTTGCTTTACCTTATGTTCGAGATTCTTTAAGGCAACTGTATGTTTCACCACCTCGGTTCATAGCATATCCCTGATACATTGATGTAAATCTAGCGTGTCTATCAGGGGAATGTTGCCTAGGTTAAAGATTATTTCCAAAGCTCTGTATTGGGCTTCAAAACCGGAGGGCTGCAACGCTGAATGTTGAATGGCCAATATGAGCTACTCCTTATCCATATCTAGCATGGAAGAAAGCCTATAATGGTGTTTGTCCATGAACTCTGCCATTTTGGCCCTCAGTCTTTCCCTTGCGAACTTGTTTCTGGCACTGATATCATCCCTTGCCTCCTGCTTGTCCACTGTGACTGCCTAAGAAATTTTTGAGGGGGTTGAAGAGGAGGAAACTTCAAAGGAAACTAGAAAACCTGGCTTGTCCTTGTCAGGACCCTTTAGCAAAAGAATCTCATCATCAGATAGCTCGACCTCTATGTCATCTGGTCCTTGAAACCTTTGTTTTTTATTAGGGTGAGCTTCTTCGTCAACATCCATGACCTCCTAGCTTCCCGAGGGGTCTTCCTGTTCATGCTCTTCTATCTCAACCAACACATTATCTCCTTTCCCTTTGATAGTTGAGGACTCGGCCTCGATCTATGCATCTAAAGACCACACATCAAGATTAGCTTTCCATTCAATGAAGGGCCTAGGTTCATGTGTGTAAGTTGTTGAATTTATTTTCTTCTTTCTACTGGTGAGGAATCCCTTAGGGTTATAGTGTCAGACTTCTCCCTGAGGAAGGTTCATCTCTCGTAGCATATTTTCCACAATTGAGAGGGCATCTCTTGAACTAATGGTGAAAGGGCCAATTGAAGCTAGGAGTTTGAGGATGTATCCCTTCTTTACATGTACGAAGTGGACCTGGTCAGCCTTAAGGACCTGTCAGATGAATTCGAGGGAAAAAACGTGCATAGATGGAAACACCGGAAAGTGGTAGGGAGGCACCTCTGCACCATATACTTTGATCTAGGTATGGTCATCAGACAGATACCACTCACGTTTGAAATCCGCCTCATTGAACTATAGCCAGTCCTTCTGCTCAGGAAAGATTCTAGGTGGAGGGTTTTCATGTATAATGGCATAGGATATAGACATGAACTCATTAACAAACTTTGCATACCCCTTCCCCTCTGGCTGGTGGTGAACTGTCGTAATCTACTCGAAAACGGATCTGGGTTGGGAATTTCTCCTCGAGAATCTGTTCAGGCCTAGAATTTCAAACCTATCCATGTGCTCGAATAGGAATAGGTAAAACACGAGGGAACAATACTTAAAAGAACTAGTAGAGGAAATTTCTTAAAACTAAGCCTTGATAGATGAAGCTAAGAAAGAGTGGATATCCAAAAGGATTTCCACTTGCATCATGAGCCATAGGAAAGCTATGCCCGCTTTAGTCACCTAATCAACCTCCTTAGACCCTAACAACCCTGAGATGACTGCTAGAATGGGCCATACATTGGTTCGGAAAGTTAACAGGGGGATAGAGTCTATGAGCGGAAAAGATGACAAGCGCGAATCTGAGAGGAGACTGAGGAAACCGCTTTGTTTCTCCCAGGGTTGCATTAAAAAATGTCAGGAGAGGGAGAACTCGGAGAATTCAACATAATCCTGGATGGGTGGGTAGAAAAGGGCTTTCCTTATGAGTTGGGGAGTAATGCAAAAGATCTTGTTGCCCTGGGTAGAAAGGAAAATGTCTCTATGCTCGTCGTAGGCCTCCCCAAGCTAGCTAGTGAATTCGGAAAAAGCGTGTGTGGTTGGGGCGATTTGGTAATACAAACCCAAATCGACGACCCTAAATATGTCCTCGCTTCTTCGCTGGTATTCAAAGAGCTCGGATTTGGTGCAGGCTACACTAAAGCGGTAGACTGGGTCACAAATTTGTGCATGAGCATCAGTGAAAGGCTCGGGTCCAGGAGTAGTCTTGACCTCGTGGGTTTGTGGGGTTTCAGGCACAGACCTTTTCGTTTTCTCCATGAAAATTTGAAAATGAAAACAGAAGGGAAATAGTGAAATGGGAAAAACAAAAAAATACTTGAGAGTGCTGAAGTAGCCAAGGGGGAAACGACATGGGAGTGAAAGTGACTTGTACTCAAGTTTTAACCTATTTTGCGCGAAAAAACGGTTAATAACCAGTAACTTTGCACAGTCGAGGGTAAAACATGCTTATATTAAACCGAATTTTATTAAGTATGAGGCAGGGTGACACTTGTATGGTTGACGTCGTAGGGACATCGAAAATGAGATATGTGGCGATGGGTGATTGGCTGGTAGCAGCTAGGTAGGTGGGGGCCACATGCCGAACAAAGCAGGTATCGGCCTTCGTACCGCCTCCTAGACTTACCTTGCCTTTTCATTTATCGACGCCAACTATCATTCTCGGAGGGCCCCTCTTGAGTTTCGGTGTGGTGCATAAGAGTCTCCGTGCCCATTTTCTAACCCCGCAAAACTATTTTTATTGGCCTGAAGGAAGGTGGCATCACCTTCTCTGGGGGCTCAACTTCGGCCATTGCGAGATTTGTTTGATGCCGACAGAAAGGATTAGCTACACGCTCTTTGGAGCATTGTTCCACAACAGGACCATGAATGCTCCCTTGTCATCGTGTAATAGTCCTGATATATGAGGTCACCATGCTAGATCTTCAGGGACCCTCTCTCCACGATATTCACCATTTATACAGTCCACCATCCTTCTTAGCTTCTCGGTTCTTTTACCTGGCCGCTCCTTTTATTTGATAGGTGAGGTTACTAAACGACACCTTCTATAAATAAACCCTCTTGGATAAATGTAAAGGACCTTCAGTTTTGGACATGATTTGTGCATATTTTTTGAGAGATTATTGATCTTATTAAGGATTCAAGAGGTATATTTGCATCTCCACTAATGGATTTCATGGGAATTTCATGTGATAGTGTTGTGAATATTTCAGCTTAATGTTAAAATATCTCTGAACCTAGGGACACAATTCCTTACATGTGTTGTTGAGCATTGTGAGACTCTTCTTGCGATGATTTGATGATTTGATGATTTATATTTTGTTTCCATATGTTTACATTAATGGATTGCTTTGTTTATTTAAGCACATATCATACATGGGATTGTATTCTTTTAAATGTTTTCATGTTTGTTTTCTATTATGAACTAATTCATAGTCGATAAATGAATATTTATCTTTATACATGTGTTTTAATTGAATTGTTTCTAACATTTCTTCTTTAAGATTCATGTCCCATTATTTATTTTTTGTTATATCCACAGCATCTCATATGTTAAGTATCCATAAATATGTTTAACTTGTGTTTACCAAAAAATTTATTTGTTTTCTAACACTTGTTTTTCATCCTGCCTAAAATGAATCTCTAAGAAACATGGTGGCAACTGGGTCCACATACCAAATGGGTATTCTATCCCAAATGGTGTAGAGTCTAGTCAATATTTTGCACCGAGGAGATACCCTAACTCTTGAAGGCGAAATTTGGTCCGTCAATATATTTGATGCTAGAAAGAGGGTTGCCATTGTATTGCTGGTATAAATCCTTGTTCTTTACTTGAGTATTTTGAACAAGCAAGTTACTAGCCCCATTCCCATTCATTGTCTCCTTCTAAATGGTAAATTCCTGAAGTTGAATCCCCTCTACAAATTCTTGAACCAATATATGAAGTCAGTTATGATCAGTTAAGAGCTGGAAGGCTTGGAATTATTCTGTTACATCTATCTTGCCGCATAAGAATGTGACCCAACCTCAGAAAAATCATCAAGGAGTGTTAGTTAGTACATTTCAAGGGTCAATTAATGTTTCTTTGAATGATTTAATAGATGCTACACAAATGAATTCTCTAGAGGGCATTGAAAGTCAAGCTGATTTAGAGAACACTAAAGGGGAGAATATTGAAGTGGAAAATTTAGAGGGTGAAAACTAGGGATCTATTGAGAATGTTAAACACATTGGAGGACTTTAGAATGAAGAGAATTTAATAAACAAGGGGAATTTACTAAACGATAACAAAGGCTCAGGCTCTGATTTTGAAAGCAATAAAGACAACAACAACATCAATCAACTACAACCTCTAGCCTGGATGTCAAAATTTTCTCTTGATATTCAAGTGTTCTTCATGAATTACCTCACCATCCTGAAAGACATCTTACTAAGTATGACCTATATACAATAATTTTTGTGGAATACCACGTCAATAATTTTTATTTGCCATTGAGGATTATGAATGTGTAACATGTGGATATTTCTTGTAGATTGTTTCCATATACTCTTGAGACTAAAGCTACTATATGGTATCATACTCATCCCATGGAATCTATTAGGACTTGGGATGAGTTCAGAAAATATTTCCAAGAAAATTTTGCTGAAGAGAAGACACCGACAATGTTGCTTAAGGAGCCAAGCTCGCATAAAATGGGGAAGAAATAAAAGGTCAAAGATTTCAATCAGTTCTTTATGAATATTATGAATTTTTTTTCGAATGATGTGCCTCCCCATGATTTTATCATGATTGATTACTACACTTCTACTTTTCCGTATAAAATTTCTATGTTCGTTAAGAGAGAAGCGAAGACTACTTTGATTGAGATTTTTTCTAAAGCCATTGTCAGTGAAAAGGATATGGTCACTATATTTGCACATGAGGTCCAATATTAACCAAAAGCTATTAGTAAGAAATCTCAAGCTTCCTCCAATAATTCTGGTAATAAGTATGTGTTTTAATTTGAAATTTTAACAAAATCTCTCAAACAATTAACTAATGAGGTGTCTGATTTGAAAAGAAAGACAAGTGAAAACTCTTCTGGTAGAAAATGTTTTAGTCCCTCTTTTAAGAAGAATAGTAATTAACCAGCAAAATCAACACAAATCTTGAAATTGAATCTGAATATGGAAGAACTAGGCAAGGAAAATTATCTCACTTTCCATCAAAATGCTCACTCTGAGAAAACATGTCTTCAATGGATGAAAAATATGACTACAATGGTAAATAGAGTGCTCTACGATAAAACTAATGAAGATCAATATGATCAATTGAATGAGGAATATGATTCATCCCCTCCTAAGGATAATGCAGGTTCATCTATAATGGAATTTGAAGTTTTCAGAGACGATGAGTCTCATTCAAGTGGGGAAGCTTCGATTGGAGAGGCTCCTCCTGATAACCCTCATAAGACTTACAATTCGATGAGTAAAGGTCTAGTACTTGAACCTAATTTGGATGATAAGAAGCAGGCGCTTTTGAGAAGGATATTTCCTCTGAAAGACCCTGCTCAAAATTCAATTCGAAAATCTTCAACCAGGTAGACTTCGAAAAGAATGTCAAGGAGTGCTAAAAGTAATTTTAATACTCCTCAAGCACCTGAAAAACCTTCTCAACCAATGATCTCAACCCAACCTTCCAAATAATAGAGTGTATCTTGCAATATGGATTATAACATCATTGAAGGCCTAAAAAAATTTGAGCGAATATATCGCTCTTTGAGCTATCCAATCTACTTGGGAAAATCAAGCTGATTATCAAGACCTTTAAATCCTTTCCCTCAAATTGTAAAGTTGTGTCTTCTTCTTCCAATAATTGTTCTTATTTTTGGAAATACAAAGTTGTGATAAATATTTAATCCATTGTTAATGCGACAAATGTTAATTCAAAATCTGCATTTCCTCCCCTTTTATTGAAATTTTAGATCTTCAATTACAATGTGCGTAACTATCTATTTGAATCAAATGAATTGACAAATGTTATGTCTTCGTATGTGTTGAGCCCTAAAAATGTCATTTCTTTTCACAAAAATCCACTTCATTCTATTTATCCTTTATCATTTATAGGCCTAAACTATCAATAAGAATGATTAAAATCACTTTAAGAATACATGCAATGACTGACTTATTATACTTTTGTGGTTTTGTTGTCGTAGTGATTTCTGAGCAAACTTAGCTACATAATGCATTCATTTTGTAGCTAGTCGTATGTTCCGTAGCCATATTAGTGTTTAAATAGGTTACAAGTTTCATCTGAGGGAAAGACGTATATGGTTAGACTCCAAAACTCTCTTGCATCATTCCTTGTCATCCACAACGACTGAGCAAAAATCTGGAAGTGGTTATGCATGTGGACAAAGCTAAAAACCAAGAAGCAGACTTCTATAAGGACAAGGACTCTTGATGTGTCTTCAGCAAAACACGAGTCCTCAGCAGGAGTTTTAGTTTGATTTTGATTATAAAAGACACCTATGCCTATTTCTACTCAATGTCAGTTATGTAGTTGCTTATAAAAAATAACTCGGTGAACCGAGAAACAATTAGTTGATGTTTTGTTTTTAGTTTTCAAAGACTGTGATACTCTGTTTCTGAGCGTTTTCTTCTAATGAAATAAGTATAACTTTGATGCATGATTTGAAGCAACTTTAAGGAGTTAAGGATTTGTGTGCCAATCTGATGGTAGAGGGCCCCTACTATCTGAAAAGGCTTTTGCATATTTTCTAGATAAGTAACCTTTAACTCTGTTTTGTTCTTAACTTAGGCAGTTTTCTGAGTTTATCCTCTTGCATCATGTTTTATGTCATTTACTTACATCGAAATTACAGTCAATCTTGTTCTCATAATTTGTTCCAATATATCACTAATACGTGAATGAGATCTAACTGTAGTACTTTGAGTTAATTGCATTTCAGTTCTGTTAATTGCATTTCAGTCCTGTTAGTTAGATTTAGAAGATCCTCATTATTTTATAAGCTACTCTTGTTCTCAAACTCTTCTAACACATCAATATTATATGAACGAGAATTAGTTATATTATTTTGAGTTCTTAACTGTTCTGCAATTATGTAAGAGATTCTCATGATTTTACAAACAATCTTTTTCCCAATTTGTTCCAAGAAATCTCTAATCCTTGAATGAGACTTAATAGTAACATTGTGAGTTTCAGAATGAGTTAATTCGAGTGTCATAAGTTATTTTAGCATAGGTTTCCTTACTATGTTACAGATGATCTTTTTCTCACAATGTTCCAACAAATTTCTAACAACGAATAAGATTTCTCTGTGATGTTTTAAGTTGTTGTTTACTAAGAGAACGTCATTACATCAAAACTAATCCTTTTCTTAGTTTGTTCCAATATACCTCTAATGAAATGAATTGGACTAAGTTTAATGTTATGAGTTACTTTTCTTAGCATCTTTATAATCTGTGGATTAGCATTCTTTGTTGTTGGTATCATTCATAGTTTAGAGTAGATTTTATTCTGTTTTAGTGTGATCAGTAACTTCTCTTCGCTATTAATTTAGTTTTCCCCCCCTTAGCCTAAAAACACAAAACCAAAAACACTAAGCACAATGAAGTAGGAAGAAGATACCTAGGCACATATGGTGCACTTCACTTCAACAGTTTACTAGCCCTGGTTGACAATTTATGATATCAATTTAGGAACACTAAGTTGAGTAGATATTTTGGCGCCATTTATGGGGAAGTGTAACTAGGTAGCCTTATTTCTTACCTCCCAAAAACAATGATATGCGTAGAGAAAGAGACTCAAAGGGTAGATTTATAAGAAGCAGAAGCTTGATTCCCATAACACCACTTGTTCCACCAAGACCAAGGGGCAGCACACCTTCAACTCAAACCTACATTCCATACTATACTGATCATAGATTTCCAGAAGACTTAAGATCAGATATTCCATCTGAGAGACCTTCCACTTCATCTATTGAACCTGTCTTAGAAGAAGATCCAAGGACCCCTGCTGGAGACATAAACTTTGTCACTTCCACAGAAGAATCCACCATGGCAGAAGAAGGGGGAGGAGGAGTCTTTAATGGAGAACATACACTATTTGGAGGAGGTAGAGGTAGAGGTAGAAGAGAAGGAGGTAGAGGTGCAAAAGGAGAAGGAGGTAGAGGTGAAGAAGGAGGTAGAGGAAGAGGTAGAAGGGAAATGGGAAGCTCTTTTGGGTTTCCTATAGTAGATGAAGAAACCAATGCAACTATGAAAAATATTTCACCCTCTGTCCTTCCAAACTTTTATGGACTCAAAAGTGAAGATCCTGAAACCTTTCTATTTGAATTTGAAGTCCTATGTAGAACCTATGATTACTTACAAGATGCCCAAAAACTTAAACTATTCCCTTCAACATTGAAAGGAGCAGCATTAAAATGGTTTATGAGTTTAATCAACAGTTCTATTAGGACATGGGAAGACATGAAACAAGAATTTCTAGAGAGGTATTTGGATTACTGTATGCCAATCAACCATAAGGAGGAAGTGTTTAAAATGGTACAAAAAGAGGATTTAAATCTGGAAGATTTGTTGGAAAGGTTTAACTATAACATCAAGAGAGCAAAAATGGAAAACTTAGACCAAGATACTTTGAAAGCTCTCTTGTTGAAGACAATTAGGGATGAATGGCTAGATATCCTTAATATGATGGGAAAAGGGGATACATCTCAGCTCACATTACCTGAAATAGCTGAATTATGTATCAACCTTTCAAGAGGGAAATCTAAAACTTTAAAAGGACCAAGAGACCCTGCTCTTGCAAGGGAAAGTAATTCTGCTTCTGGGACAGTAAGCAGGGCAGAAATAGGACATATGCTTGATGAATTCAAATCTGACATTTTAGGGAGTCTTAGTGAACAAATAGACACCCTTAATTAACAAAAGAAGCAAAAAGCTGAATCTGATGCCTTAGCAATCTTTTGTTCAAAATGTAGAAAGAAGCATGCCTTGAGAGAGTGCCCTTTGGATGCAAAAATAGTAGAGAATTGTGTAATTTTTTCAGAAAAACATGAGACCAAGAGTTTTCCTTCACTTCTTGGTCTTAAAGCTGTCTTTCAAGGAGAAAACTCTACAAATTCCACATAATCTCTCAATTTTGTTTCTAGGAGGCCTTGGCAAGGACCTCAAACACAAGGATTCAATGATTAGATGTATAATCAACCCCCACCAAATTGGAATTCTTGGCAGCAACCTTGGCCCCAATTCCAAAATCAATCTCAAACTTGGGCACAAGGAGCACAAAATCCCTATGGAAGATACTCTCAGTATTATCAATATCCACCATCTTATCCACCATATCCAAATTTCCCTCCTCAACAAAATCCACAACATCAAAATCCACCACTTCCATTACCATTTCCTCAGAAAGAAAATCAGTTACCTGCCCAACCTATACCAAACCCCAATAATAAAAATCCTCAGAACACATATATGTTAGAGTTCAACAATTCCCAACCTATTTGATTACTCCTTTAGACCTTAATGATATTCAACTTAGGTCTGGAAGAATACTTGAAAAGAAGAAACCTTTTGTAATCATACAAGAGCAAAACAACTCCGAGGAAGATTCTCTACGGGTAAATAAAAGTCTTGAAGAGAGAACATCTTTTCAAGACCCAAATATTGAAAAATCAAAACAAAAAGAACCAATAATTTCAACTCCTATATTAGAGTAGCCATCAACATTCACCTCTACACCTCCCTTTCCAGAAAGATTACAAATTGATAAGGGTGTAGAGAAACAAAGTATGGTGCCTAATTATGATTTCTTAGATGAGCTAAGGAATGTTTGTATTAAGATCCCATTATTACAAGCTATGAAGGAAATTCCAATCTTAGCAAAGACAATAAAGGAGTTGAGCATGAAAAAAACAGGAAAAAGAATAAAAGAGACAAAGAAAATTCAACTGGCAGGAAAAATAGCAGACATCATGATGGGTAAGATTGCTATTCGAAAGTATCTAGACCCAGGAAATCTAGTTGTTAAAATACACATCAATGGAACTGAGATCCAAAACACACTTATTGATTTAGGAGTAGCAATCAACATCATGAGTAGACAAATCATGGATAAACTAAAACTTCCTAATCTTCTTTTTACACCCACATTATTACAATTAGCAGATAGATCTGTGATTAAACCTGACGGGGTAATAGAAGACATTCCAGTGTCCTTAGATTCTTGGGAGTACCCTATGGATTTTATGATCCTAACTCCTAAAAATAATCTAGGAGGACATCCTATTATATTAGGAAGACCTTGGTTAGCTACAGCTGATGCTTTCATTAGCTGTAGATCCGGTGATATGTACATCTCTGATGGTAGTTCAACCAAGAAATTTACCTTGTATCCTCCAACAAGAACAATTACAGAGTTAGATGATACTCAATGGATTGAGGATGAAGAAGACATACAACCTCTCTTCACAATTTTAGAAATTAGTGAAGATAGCCAGATTCTAAATACCTTAGAAAATTTTGAATCCTCTTCAGAATACAAACATGAAAAATTTCAAGAAGAATCCAACATTGAGTTTTTATCATCAAGACATATGTCTCTTTACTCCATGGATAAATTTGGCAGCTCTACAATTGAGGTATTTCCAGGTAAAACTTTAAACATAAACAAAAACCTAGAGAAATTTCAACAAGAAAAGCTAGTCAAAATATTACATAGACATTCTTATGTATATGCATGGGAGTACACTGATATGAAAGGGATAAGCCCTAAGACTTGCACTCATCACATCTATATAGAGGAAAATTTTAAACCAATTAGACAACCTCAGAGAAGGATGAATCCAAACCATGGGGAGATTGTTAAAGAAGAATTGCAGAAGTTGTTAAATGTCAACTTTATTTATCCCATTTTAGATAGTCGAGGGGTTTCTCCTTTGTTAATTGTGCCAAAGAGAAATGGTAAATGGAGGGTATGTAATTCAATCAAATTTCAGTAACACTTGAATCAGAGACAAATACATTTACCTATCACTTGGGCCCTATTCATTTAGAGTATTTTATTTGAGATATGTAATGCACTGACAGTATTCAAAGACGTGCAGAATATTGAGATATAATATATAAATTTTGTGTAGAAATTGTACATAGGATGATTTCAGTCTTATCTGAAATATTTGAAGAAGCCTTAGAAAACTTGGAAATTTTTTTAAAGAGATGTAAAGAAGCAAATCTTTCACTAAGTCATGAGAAGTGTTTCATGATGTTTACTGAAGGGATTGTTTTGGGGCATCACATTTCAGGAGATGGGATTAGAGTTGATGAGTCAAAAGTTGAAGTCATCTCTAACTTATCTGTTCCAAGTTGTCAAAAAGATGTTAGGATTTTTCTAGGATTTACAGGGTATTACAGAAGATTTATAGAAAACTTCACCAAGATAGCATCTCCACTTTTCAAACTACTTACCAAGGACTGTGAATTCAAGTGGAATCCTGACTGCCAGTTAGCCTTTGAGACCCTGAAAACAAAAATCTCTGAAGCACCTATTTTGAGGGGACCCAACTGGAAATTACCTTTTCATATCTCAACAGATGCCACAGATACAGCTTTAGGAGCTGTATTGGGACAAAAATACCTAATTCCTTATGCCATCTACTATACAAGTAAAAATTTGACCCCTTCGGAGTTAAATTATATTGTAACTGAAAAAGAGTTCTTAGCTGTTTTTCATGCCATAAATAGATTCAAACATTATATAACAGGCTATGAAACTTTTGTTCACACAGATCACTCTGCAATTAAATATCTAATGAACAAATCAATTACTAATGGCAGAGTCATAAGATGGTTATTGTTTTTACAGGAATTTAACATCACCATTCTAGATAGGCCTGGAAAACATAGTAGCTGATTTCCTATCTAGACTCCAAAACATCAAAGACAATACTCCAGTTGAAGATCAATTCCCTGATGAATATCCTGTTGAAATTTCTACTCAAACTCCTTGGTTTGCTGACATTGCCAATTATCTAGTTTCAGGGAAATTTCCTTCAATTATGAATGCAAGAGATAAAATAAAGATTATTTATGATAGTGCAAAATATTCATGGGTTGCTAATGAGTTATACAACACAGATCCAGACTTTATTATTAGGAGATGTGTTCGAGAAGACTAGATGCCTGATATTCTCAAGGCATGTCATGATGAACCTTGTTGTGGACACTTTTCTGATAAAAGGACAACTTATAAGATCCTTCATTTAGGATATTATTGACCATACCTCTTTAAATATGCTAAAGAGTATGTCAAAAGGTGTGACATATGCCAAAGGGTAGGGAAACCTTCTCCTTCAAGTGAGATGCCATTACAGCCTCAGGTACATATTGAACCTTTTGAGAAATGGGCTTTAGATTTTGTAGGACCTATTAATCCTCCATCAAAACAAAAGAAATATATATTAGTTTGCATTGATTATGTTACCAAATGGGTAGAAGCCAAGCCATTACTTTCTGCTACTAAAGCATCTGTAGTTAATTTTCTTTTTTAGGATATTTTTACTCGTTTTGGTGTCCCAAGAGAAATTGTTACAGATCAAGGAGCTCAATTCACATCGAACTTGGTGGAACAAATGGTAGAGAAGTACAAAATCAGACACAGAAAATCTACTCCCTATCATCCACAAGCAAATGGCCAAGTGGAATCTACCAATAATTTTATTGAAGGGATCCTAACAAAGACTGTTCATTTACATAGAAGAGATTAGCGTATTGTGCTTCTCGAAGCCTCAGGCCTATAGGACTACATGGAGAATCAAAACAGGTCATACCCCTTATGAGCTTGTTTATGGAAAACAAGTCTTGTTTCCCATAGAGTTTTAGATTCAAACTTTTAAAATGGAAGTCCAACTAGGACTTGATTTAACATAGGCACAAAAGCATAGATTGTCGCAAATTAATGAATTGGATGAGATCAGACAGGATGCAGTCCATAAAACAAATATAGTCCAACAACAAAGGACTATATGGCATGATAAGTACATTAAGGAAAAGAAATTTAAAGAAGGTGACTAGGCCCTCTTGTTTGATTCAAAGTTCAAAGATTTTCAAAGTAAATTCCAAACTCATTGGCTTGGGCTATATGAAATTGTGAAAATATTTGACAATGGAGCAATAAAAATCAAGACAATAGATGAAGATAAGGTGGTTTTTCTTGTAAATGGTCACAGATTGAAATTGTATCATAAGCCACTTTCAAGAGAAGAATTTGTCAAGAAATTCCAAGAAAGCATTGATGTAAAGTTAATGAAGAAGAATCCTTCTTCTTCTTCATTAACTTAATTTCTTTAATCAGGTTTACTAAAAAAAAAAAAAAAAAGAGTATAAACATGAAAACCAATCATTGATTGGCATGTTTATACAGAAAAGATAAGGTGAAAATCATAATTTTTTTTTTCTTGACACTTTAGATTTTCAAAATTGTTCCTTTTCTGCAATCAAGTATCATAAAATCATAAGTTGCAGAGTCACTTTTCATATTCCATTCCATTCCAAATTTATGATTCATCTCATTCCATCATATTTCACTTCATTTCATACTTCATTCCACTCCATTTCATGATCCATCTCATTTCATTTCATTTTCAAAATTGTTCCTTTTCTGCAATCAAGTATCATAAAATCATAAGTTGCAGAGTCACTTTTCATATTCCATTCCATTCCAAATTTATGATTCATCTCATTCCATCATATTTCACTTCATTTCATACTTCATTCCACTCCATTTCATGATCCATCTCATTTCATTTCATACTTCATTCCATCCATATTTCAATTCATTTCATTCCATGTCTCAAAGTTTTTACAGGTACATGCTCATGAAATTTGTATATTCTATAGCCATCTATTCTCATAGCCCATATTTTCTTCGTAATAACCATTCAAGAACCACTTGTTCAACACCAAATGATCCTGCAAACTTACTTCAGCAAGAAAAATCAAAAGGATTATGGAGTCTAAAAGATCAATAATTTTCAGATGAAAGACAAAACATATCAAAGTAGAAAAAATAAAAAAGGGCTAAGGTAAAATTGTGTGTGAAATTATTTTTGATAGCAAATTATGAAAGATATAATATGGTTAAGTCATATGTATGTTTCATAAAGTTATTTTATTATTCGAATTGATCAAGCCTATCCTAAATCCTTACACAAATCCCTCCCATTCCGCTCCATATCAAACCATCATTAATTAGAAGTTAACGGTCAGTACTTAGAAGTGACCTATCAGGTCACGTCATCAGACTGAAACATTCATTGATGATTTTGAAAATCTTCATGAGATTTCTTCGCGGTCTTTTACTCCATGACAAACTCTTAAACTCAATCATTCTTATTATTTAACCTTACCGTATTTCACTCATTTCGTATCCACTCAATGCCATTATATTCTGTAGCCAATTCCTGCCTGCAGAAATAGAGAAGCCTTTTTTAGGGTGAGACAACCCTCTACAACAATTTTTTTCCTCAAACAGGAGAGCAGAAATAGAGCAGTGAATTGAAGCTGAGGAAAGGAAGCAATGGGACTTATTATAAGGTCAGAGCCAATCAGAACTAAATATCTAGAATTTTACCCTCAGATTAAAGAGTTATTACAGCAGGTTGGATGGCTAAATTTTATGGGGAAGTTCAATGGATTTCACAAGGAGGTCACCAAGTCATTTGCTCGGTCATTCAATGGGTCAGAGGTTGAAATTGGTGATATCAAGTTCATCATCATAGAGTCATTCATAGCAGAAGCAACAAAGTTGCCGAGGCAAGGGGAGCGTTGGTTTAAAAACAAAGAATTTCAGAATGAAGCCTAGAGACAGATGTTAAAAACACCAGGTATGGACATTTCCGTATTTAAGAAAAGAATTCCTAGTTCAGCCTTGAAAAATAAATGGAGAAATATGTTGCTAATTCTATAAAATTTCATAACCTGTGAGGGGATATTTGGCACTTTATATGTTTATCACATTAGACTCATGATGAATTTTCTAGATGAAGAGATAAATCTACCATTTTTCCTGCTCAATAGTTTAGAAAGGATGGCTTCTAATGTCTAGAAAAGACTTCAATTCTTAGAAACCACCTTATATCATCATGGCTGAATTAAAATTTTAATTCAGTATCATTTGAAGAAGGTAGGAGATAGTTGGGATGAATTCCTCTTAAGAAATCATTTTGAAGAACCTAAAGAAAATTTTTCTGAAAAAAAACCTGTAAGGAGAAGCAAGAGGGTAAAAATTGCTAAATCTGTTGAAATTAAAACCGATATATCAACACAAGAAGACAGTGAGGAAATAATCTCTGAAAAATTGGCCAAAATTAAGAAACAACTCAGAAAGGAAAAGGTAACAAGAAAGGATGCTAAAGATAAAAATGAGGGACCATCTAAACTGAGAAGAAGTCATAGGCTTAAAGGCATAATGAAAAAGACAGGAGTCAAGCAAGCAGGAATCATAGATATTGAAGATGAAGAGACACCAATTGACAGATCTCCTGAATACCAGTATGAAGAAGATCCTGATAGAGGAACTCCAGATGTAGATCCAGTCCAACAACAGATCTATGATTATGTTAAATCATTAGAAAGAAGAGCCTCAGAAAAAAGAGAAAGAACTCCCAGTCCACAAGAACCTCCAATTGAAGTGCTGAAAAGAGACAAATATTAATTGGAGGTACTGAATAGGCATATAAAAAATGAAAATGAAATTTTAAGAGAATAATTCAAACTGAAAAGTGACATGAACACAACTCTATCTCTGCAAATGAAAAAATTGTATAAGGCTAGTAGAAAGCTGAAGAAGAAAAACAAGAAATTGAATAGGGCACTTATAGATCTAAGATTCAAATTGTTTATGAGGAAGCCTAGAATGCCATTGAACACCAAGCAAAGAAAAAAAAGTAAACTAGATGTCCTTGCTGAAGTTTCAGAATACATGGATTGATTGCATGAGGAAATGCAAAAGTTTTGAGTGGGGGTATGTTGAGCCCTAAAACTGTCTTTTCTTTTCACCAAACTCCACTTCATTCCATCAATCCTTCATGATTTATAGGCATACAAAATCAATAAGAATGATTAAAATAAATTTAAGAATACATGCAATGAATAACTTGTTGTACTTTTGTGATTTTGTTATCTTAATGATTTCTAAGCAGTTTTAGCTACAGAATGCAGTCATTCTGTAGCTAGTCATATGTTTTGTAGCCATCTTGGTGTTTAAACAGGTTACAGGTGTCATTTGAGGGAAAGTCGTATATGGTTAGACTCCAAAACTCTCCTGCATCATTCCTTGTCATCCACGAGACTGAGCAAAAATCCTGAAGTGGCTATGCACGTGGACAAAGCTAAAAACCAAGAAGTGCATTTATAAGGGACAAGGGATCTCATGTGTCTTCGCAAAAACACAAGACCAACAGAGTTTTAGTTTGATTTTGATTATAAAAAGACACCTATGCCTATTTCTACTCAATGTCGGCTATGTAATTGCTGAGAAAAATAACTCTGAACCGAGAAATGCTTAGTTGATGTTTTGTTTTTAGTTTTCAAAGATCGTGATACTGCTTCTCGAGCGTTTTCTAATGAAAGAAGTATAACTTTAGTATATGATCTCGAAGCAACTTTACCGAGTTAAGGATTCATGTGCCAATCTGATGGTAGAGGGCCCCTACTATCTGAAAAGGCTTTTGCATATTTTCTAGATAAGTAACCTTTAACTCTGTTTTGTTCTTAACTTAGGCAGTTTTCTGAGTTTATCCTTTTGCATCATGTTTTATGTCATTTACTTACATCGAATATTACAGTCAATCTTGTTCTCATAAGCTGTTATAATATATCACTAATATGTGAATGAGATCTAACTGTAGTACTTTGAGTTAATTGAATTTCAATTATGTTAATTGCATTTCAGTCCTGTTAGTTAGATTTAGAAGATCCTCATTATTTTATAAGCTACTCTTGTTCTCAAACTCTTCTAACACATCACTATTATATGAACGAGAATTAGTTGTATTATTTTGAGTTCTTAACTGTTCTGAAATTATGTAAGAGATTCTCATGATTTTACAAACAATCTTTTTCCCAAGTTGTTATAAGAAATCTCTAATCCTTTAATGAGACTTAATAGTAACATTGTGAGTTGCAGAATGAGTTAATTCGAGTGTCATAAGTTATTTTAGCATAGGTTTCCTTACTATGTTACAGATGATCTTTTTCTCACAATGTTCCAACAAATTTCTAACAAAGAATAAGATTTCTCTGTGATGTTTTAAGTTGTTTTTTACTATGAGAACCTCATTACATCAAAACTAATCCTTTTCTCAGTTTGTTCCAATATACCTCTAATGAAACGAATTGGACTAAGTTTAATGTTATGAGTTACTTTTTTTAGCAGCTTTACAATCTGTGGATTAGCATTCTCTGTTCTTGGTATCATTCATACTTTAGAGTAGATTTTATTCTGTTTTAGTGTGATCAGTAACTTCTCTTTGCTATTAATTTAGTTTTTTCCCCCTTAGCATAAAAACACAAAACCAAAAACACTAGAAAAATACTAAGCACAACAAAGTAGGAATAAGATACCTAGGCACATATGGTGCACTTCACTTCAACAGTTTACTAGCCCTGGTTGAAATGATATCAATTTAGGAACACTAAGTTGAGTAGACAGTATGCTTGCAAAAATATTAATGCTAAACCAAAGAAAATATATTTGGAGATTATCGAAATTGACAGATCTTAGGTATAAGTTATGGGAGAACTTAACAAAGTGATGATTAGATTGTCTTCTGACTCAAGGGTTCATCAATTCATCAACATTGTGGTTGTTGATATTCCTTAGGCATATGGGATTCTAGTGAGTAGAGAATGGTATAGTAAACTTCAAGGATATTTTGCCTTATACTGGTCTCATTTGTGGCTCCCTTAAAAATGAAATAACAATCAAATTATGGTTAATTGTGAGCCATACATGTGTTTGGTGTGTGTTATATTTCCACGATTAGTCCCACATTCTTTACATTGTGTCTCGGGTGGGGGGGTGTCATAGGGTGGGCGACAACGCCCTATGTCTACTGCCACCCTGTATGGCGTCTTGGGAAACCCCTCGGGATATTTTTTTTTATTTGGACCCAATAATAGTTGGTAAGACTCAAGGATTGGGGGTGGACACAAAGACTATGGGCAGACCAACCTACGATTTTGTGCATAATGGTTTTCTTCCTATGGTATTTTGTTGATCCTGTCAATGGAACTACGGTTATGTTCTAATATAAGTTTAGTGGTTTGGGGTTTATTAATGCTTCAACATGTATATATGTATTGTAAAATTGAAATGAATATAATGAAAAACCAATCTAGTAGTCTGTATTTTGGGATCCAGGGGAAAACATGTGTGTATATTTGTTTTATGTTCTCGCCATTTTTTAATTTTCTATTTTAAGAATTATTTTTCAGGTAATTTATGTACAGGGTTAAAACCTACATTTTGTATCAGATTTATTTCTACTTCAAGGGGACGTCTTTACTGTTGAGGGGCTTTTCTAGGGCTTGTGGCATAATCTGTTCAGTGGAACATCTGCAGGATTGATTATTGCGGTGAAAGAAGATGGAGAACAATGGAAAGATAGAGATAAAGAAATTAAATGGACATAGTTTTGAGTTGTGCAAGCTCAAGATGGAGGATCTATTGGTGTATATATATTAGTGGATCACGGTAGATATGGGAACAAAACCAACGACAATGTCAACATAAGACTGGGTAAAGTTGGATCAAAAGGCAAAGAGTAAAATATAGTTGTGTATCTTAGATTCAGTATTGTTGAATGTATCAGGGGAAGCTATGGTGAAGGATTTGTGGGTCAATTAAGGGAATTTGTAAAAATATAATTCTCTGGTGAACAAATTCTTCCGGTGGAAAAAGTTGTATAACCTGAGGATGAAGGATGGAGCTTAGTGATAGAGCATTTGAACAAATTTAATATTGTGGTAAGCCAATTGTTATTTGTTGATATAAAAAATTTGGAAGAAGATAAGCACATTAGTTTGCAATGTTCTCTATGAGATTCATGGGATATTATGGTTGTTGCAATAGGTAGCAATAAAACTACCTTGAAGTTTGATGAAACAGTCTCATCCTTGTTGTCGGAGGAGACGAGACTCAAAAATATGGAGAGCTAGAATGGAGATGCTTTTTATATACGAGGATGGTCCCATAATAGAAATAAAAATAATTCCTTGAGTGGGACATCGAAATCTAGAGGGAGATCTAAATCTCATAGAAAACCTGTAAAGGTGTGCTCGAAATGTGGAAAGGAGGGGAAAAACAAAAAGGATTGTAGATGTAAATCTCTTGAGAAAGGAAAGAGGTCTGATGATGCTCCTTCTGTAGAAGTGAAAACCACCCTAGGTGAAGGTGGGGATGTGTACTTGGATTCTCCTTCAAGTACACCTGTAGATCATGAGGCTTGGTTGATTGACTCGGGTTCATCCTTTCACTTCACTCCCCACAGGGAGTGGTTCTGCAAGTACGATAAATATGATGGTGGTGATTTATTATTAAGGTATGAAAGGAAGGCAAGAATAATCATACGTGGAAAATTAAAGCTGAAGTTACAAGGTGGAAGGGTTAGAACACTTCCTAGTGTTCTACATATTCCTGCATTGGCTAGAAATATGATTTCTATAAGCAAGATGGTTGATGTAGGTGTAAAAACAATGTTTGAGAAAGATACCTGCAATATGGCTTAGGGAGCACTGGTATTGATGTGGGAAGTTTGGATTGGAACTCTGTACAAGATTTTGGGTAGCACTGTCATTGATGGATGCAAAAATTATGTGGTTCCTGAAAGTGGAGCAGAAAACCTAGTGGTCCATAGAGAAAAGACCATGTTATCACATCAAAGGCTTGGAAATATTGGAGATAAGGGCCTTCAAATACTACATGGTAATGTTATGGTAGAAGGTATGTCTAATTTCTCTCTAGATTTCAATTTCTATGAACATTGTGTATATGGAAATAAAAATCAAGTGAGTTTCACCTTTGGTGCTAAGAGAGAGAAAGGGATATTAGAGCTTGTGCATAGTGATGTGTTTGGACTTGTGTCGGTTCCATCACTGGTAATTCTATGTACTATGTCTCATTTATAGATGAATTCTCAAGGAATACATGTATATATTTCCTCAGGAATAAATATGAAGTCTTTGACAGGTTTAAAGAATTTAAGGCTTTGGTGGAAAATAAAACAAAGAAGAAGATCAAGGTGTTGAGGATAGATAATGGTGGAGTGTTCTGCAAGAAGGATTTTGAAGAGTTATGTAAGAAGTGTGGTATAGCATGGCAAAATACTATTCCACACACACCTCAAAAAAATGGAGTTGTAGAAATAATGAACATGACGTTGATGGAAAAGGAAAGAAGCATGCTCAGTGGTGTCAGGGTAGGACAAAAATTCTTGGAAGAGGAAATAGATACTTCATATACCTGGCTAAAAAATAACCTTCATCAACGTTGGAGGATAAGACTCCACGTGAGGTATGGAATGGTAAGAATTCCCCTATTTCACATTCGAGAGTATTTGGATGTGACGCATATGTACACGCTCCAAAGAAGAAAAGAACTAAGTTGTATAGTAAATTTTAAAGGTGAATTTTTAATGGATATAAGGATGTTTTAAAATGCTATAAGATTTGGAACCCAGAAGCAAGGAAGGTTGTGTACAACCAAGATGTGGTGTTTAGAGAGGTGAAGAATTTTATTAAATGATAAGTCCTACCAAAGGAACCTGAAAAGATAGAGTTTGAACTGAAGGAGGAAGAATCAGACTATACAGCAGAACAAGAATAAGAAGAAGAAGAGCCAAAAACTCCAATTTTGAGAAGACCATTTCGTGAGAGAAGGAAATCAAATATGTATAGTCCATATTATTTCTGTTCAAAATTTTCTTTATCCGTTACTGATGATGATCCCATAACTTTTAGGGAGGCAGTGGATTTAGAGGATGGAAAAATATGGAAAGAGTCCATGGTTGATGAAATGGCATCTTTAGGCAAAAATGAGGCTTGGGATATGGTGGAGTTGCTGGATGGAAGGAAACCCATTGACATCAAATGGGTTTAAGAAGAAGATGAATTTAGGAGGCAAGGTGGAGAAATAAAAAACTCGGTTGGTAGCAAAAGGTTATCCCCACGTCTCGAGAATTGATTTCGGTGATATTCTTTCTCTTGTTTCCAAGTTAGCTTATATTGGATTACTTTTATCTGTTGCTTCTCCTTTTGATTTTGAATTAGAAAAAATGGATGTGAAGACAACATTTCTTCATGGGGATCTGGAAGAAGAGATCCACATGAATCAACTAGAAGGATTTACGGTGAAGGGTAAGAAAGAACTAATATGCAGGTTACAAAAGTCTTTGTATGGGTTAAAATAGTCACCAAATATGTGGTATCAGAAAGATTATACATATATGCAGGGACTTAGCTTCACAAGAAGAAAATCATATCATTTCGTGTATTTTAAATTAATTGGTGGCCGTGTTATTTATTTGGTCTTTTATGTGGATGTTTAGTTGTTGATTGGAAATAAAAAAGAAATTATCTAGGATTTGGAGACCCAATTGTCCTCCAAATTTGACATGAAGGTCTTAGTGTTGCAAACTATATTTTGGGCATGGAAATTAAATCAGATCGGGAAAAGAGGAAACTCTGGTAAAGCTAGAGGAAGTATGTCTAGACAATATTGCAAAGGTTTAATATGAAGGTTAGTAAACCAGTGAAGGTTCCTTTTCCTGTAGGTGTAAAGTTATTTGTTGAGTAGTTCCCCAAGACAGAAGAAGAAGAGGACATGTCCCATGTTCGATATGAAAGTGAAGTTGTTAGCCTGATGTATGAAATGATATGTACTATACTAGACATTGCACACATTGTGGGAGTATTGAGAAGGTCTTTGTCAAATATAGGGAAGGATCATTGGACAACAGTGAAGCGATTTTTTAGTTATTTTCATCGCTCTAGTGATTATGGTATGTGCTACCAAGGAAGACCAGGATTGGATAAAGCTTTGGACATTCGTGGCTTTGTTGATGCAGACTAGGCTGAATATCTAGATCGAAGAATATCTACAAGTAGGTAAGTGTTTAACCTATTTGGAGGAGCAGTCAATTGGATGAGAAAAATTCAGTCTATAGTGGCTCTTTCAACTATATAGGATGAATACATGCAAACCACTCATGCAATCAAGGAAGAATTTTGGTTGTAGATATTGTGTTCAAATATGGGGTTGGTACAATGAGCTATAAGGATATACTGTGACAACCAAAGTGTATTTTTATTGGCAAAGAACCTTGCTTATCATTCAAAGATAAAGCACATTGATGTTCAACATCACTTTGTGAGGGATATGGTTGAGGAAAAAAAGGTGTTTCTCCTAAAGGTGGACACTTTGAAGAATGTTGCAAATGCATTGGCGACGTTTGTGAGCATTGAAAAGTTTTATTGGTGTAGAGAAACAATGGGCATTCCAGAGCTAGAACAATGATTAAGCTCTCCTACAACCCCCTGTGTGGAAAGAAAACAACAAGTGGGAGAATGTTGGGTGTGTGTTATATTATTTCCACGATTAGTCCCACAAACTATACATTTTGTCGAGCATAGTGGGGGGTCACAATGGGGGTGGCATTCCCCCTATCGAGGGGTTTTCAAGGGGGTGGTAGCCCCCCTCCACGTGATCCAAGAAATGCCCTAGGAATTTTATTTATTTATTCGGACCCAATAATAGTTGGGTGGACCCAAGGATGCGGGGTAGACCCAAAGAGGGTGGGCGAACCTACCCATGATTTTATAAATGGGGTTTGCACGTGGTTTTGGGCATGATGGTTTATACTGATGGTATTTTGTAGATCCGATCAAGGAAATAAAGTTATGTTCTAATCCAAGGTTAGTGGAATTGGGTTTATGAATTATTCAACATGTATATATATGTATTGTAACATTGAAAGGAATATAATGAAAAATAAATCTGGTAGCCTCAGTTTTGGGATCCATGGGAAAATATTTGTGTATATTTTTTTATGTTCTCGACATTGTTTATTTTTCTATTTTAAGAATTAGTTTGCAATTAATTTTTGTACAGGGTTAAAACCTACAACATCAAGTATACGGTCATTGAGCTAGAGGCACCTAATGAACTGATTAGTATCACTCAATAAGAAGTGTAAAACTTATTTTTGGAATCTAATATTGGTTGCTACCAAGAGATGCCATCATTTCTCTTGTCATATACACAACTGGAACTCCTTCCTTGCCCTCCACCTAAGGAAAATGAACTGTGTACTAGAGATGTAAATAATTTTAGTTTAGATTCTAACCATGTAAATACTGACTTGTGGATGTTTTATTATGATGGATAAAAAAATATAGGATGGATCTGGTCTGGGTTGTATCCCGATGGACCCAAAAAGGACTAAATTTTTTATTTCTTGTCTTTTAGAATTTCAATGTACTAAAAACACTATAGAATATGAGCCATTGATTCTTGGACTAAATAAAGCCATCAACCCAAAAGTAGAGTGTTTGAAGGTAATTGGTGACTCTAAGATCATCACTAAACATGTACACACTACTATTCATTGTGTTTCACCTCATATGAAAAACTGCCAATAAGAGGTATGGCAGTTGATTTCTACATTTAGAGATTTTGGTATTAAATCTATCCCAAGAATCAATAATGTTGCAACCAATATGTTAGCTAATGTTGATGCTATATTTACACCACTTAGGGATAATTTTTATATTGAAATAATTTAAAAACATGATGTCTTATATAATGTAACTAACTTATGCATTTTTAATGATGATCAATAGATAATAGAATTTCTAGCTAATGAAAAAAATTTCAAAGACATAACCATAAACGAGAACGAACACAATAGAGCCTTGTAGGAAGGAGATAACACATGAGAGGTAAACCTAATTCCCAAAGGTGTTGTGTCACTCAAGAAGTTATTTGACTTGTTGAATCAGTATAAAGGACCTCTCAATAAAAAGACTCAAAGTTCTACATTAGTGAATGAAAAAATAAATCTTAGAATAAAGCCAAACCCAATGTTCATCATTATCGGTACCTATTTCTCCCCAGTGGAGAGATAAAATTTCATTTAGTTATTCAAACAATATCGAGATTTTTTTTCCTAGAAATACGGAGACCTAAAGACATATGATACTTGGACCATTCAACATGTCATTCTGATAAAATATGGGGTCAAACCTTTTAAAAAAAAAATGAGAAAGGTACATCCAACACTTGAGCCTTTAATACAAAAAGAATTAAATAAGTTCTTGGATGCACACATTATTTTTAGATTCAGGAATTTGACATGGATCTCGAATCTCATTCCTGTAAAAAATAAATTTGGAGAGATCCGCTTTTGTGTTGATTGCTGAAATTTCAATCAAGCTTTGTATAAATATAACTATCCAGTCCCCTCCATGGAGCATATGCTTCAAATTTTTTCAGAGTCTGAGATGTTATCTTTACGTTATAGATTTTATGGCTATAACTAGGTGTTGGTGGCTCAGCTAGATATATTGAAGACTGCTTTCAAAACCAAATGGGGGACCTTCACATTTAGACATATTCCCTTTGGACTTATTAATGTCGGAGCTAAATTTCAATGAGAAATGGATATTGCGTTTAGAGGGATGATTGGTCAAAGTGTGGTGGTGTACCTTGATGATGTCATAATATTCTCAAAGAAAATATTAGATCATTTATGTCATCTAAGGAAAAATTTTAAGCGCTATAGAAATACAGTATATCACTCAATCCTAAGAAAATAATTTTTTCTATGTAAAAGAGAATCACTTAGGAAATATCATCTCGAAGAGTGGTATTACCGTTGAAACTTAACACACCAAATCCATCACTCAGATCTCGTATCCAAATGGTAATAAAGCTATGAAATTATTTTTGGGAAAATTTATTTTCCTTCAGAAGTTTATTTTAGATTATGCCCAAGTAGTGAAGCCACTACAAGATATGATAAAAAAATTTGAAATGTATTAATGGAACCAAAAGGAGAAGGAATCTTTCATGCAAATCAAGCACTAATACACATGGGTGGAAAATCCAGCGGCATAATTCGACGAAAGGGATAAAATCGAAAAAATTGTCAGAAGTTAATTGTATTTTTTGTTTTTTTTTTTAAATCCCGACGATCATTGAATATCCAATTGGATTTCCTTTACCATCGAATATCTGACATGAGTGCATTTACCATCGAATATCCGATAGGAGTGCTTGTACCATCAAATATCTGACGTTTGGTCCAATATCAAAAAAATGCCAAGGAAACATTGTATAACGACCAATTCTACCATTAAAGGCTTCCTTCCATTGGACAATGTCTAATTTAAGACCACTTTACGTCGAGTTTAACTAATTATATTAAATATAATAATATTATTATTATTATATGCAATATTATTAATACATAATTAGGCTATATTAATATTAATATCAACAATATATTTATTAATATAATATTATATATAAATTTATATAATATATTATTATAATCAATTATATATATATATATATGCACCCAAATATCATATAACTTCTACATAGTTGCTATATTAATTATGATTGTTTTGAAAGGCTGTAGGCCTATTTTGAGCTTAATTTTTGAAGAAAATCATCACTGCAAGTTTGATGAGGAAAAATACCACATATCATTCCTCAAGGAGGCCAAAAAGATGTGAGATCATCAATGGGAGCTTCGAACGATTGAAAATGTTATTGACTTGAAGCCAAGTAGGATTCTAATAACAACAACTAAAAGACATTGTAGAGACTATGGACATGCTAAAGGTAGGCATGAATATCATCCATTAGTAAGTTATTCATTTTATGTCTGTGTATTGTAGCCTTTTTTTTAAATGTTTATATGTATATTGTATTTTAGATTGTATATTTTTGTATTGTAAATTGTATTTTATTTATATCGTAAATTTTTATATTTTTTTGGCAGATATTTGACCTATGTTGTCATCATGATGTGGAGAAATACTATTTTATTATTATGGTTAGGGTCGATTAAGAAGTTAGGTCAAGTTAGGGGTTAATTATTTTCTAGGCTTAGGGATAAGTTTTTATTGTTCCAGGGTTTAAGGGTTAGGGGTTAGGGGTTTAAGGGCTTAGGGAAATGGGGTTAAGGTGTTATGGAGTTAATGTATGTTTAAGGGGTTAATTAGGACCTAGAGGATTTGGAGGTTAATGGGGTTTTAGGGAGAATTATTAATAATTTTTTAAATCATATTATGAAATTTTAAAAGATGAATATTTAAAAGGTTATGTTCCTAACCACAATGTATTTCTCTCATAAAAGAGACTATTTCATTTTTTAAGGAAAAAAGTACGGGAAACAAGCCTTGCACTTGGTGTTTCAAAATGTTTTACTAGGGGATAATGAAAATTTTAAGCCCAAGTGATATTGAGTGAAGAATTATCTATATAAAGTCTCTTTTTGTGATAAGTAAAGGGTCTAATTTGTTGTAAATTTTGAGAAAAATTGAAATAATATCGAAGCTATTATAGTTCTAAGAAAATGGTAGATTAATGAAATATTCGAAAAATAATTAATGATTATTTTTTCCAAATTTATCTTACTTATTATCACTCATGCGAGGTAGAGCATTCCATTTTGAATGTCCTTTTAAGTAGGCACAATGTTTTTATTCTATATATAACATTCAATTACTACTAAGTACAAAGGAGCGAGTTTTTGACATTTTGGTCAAATCAATTAAGTAGTCAAAAATAAAGAATACCCCATTTAGTGTAGTAGGATATATTGATGCCATGCCTTAGTAAAAAAAGGTTTCCTATGAAAATTAATGTATTCAGTGGGTTCCCTACCACTTCTCTAAAGAAAAAAGGGTATCCTATCTAATTTTCTTACATAGGTTATTTATTTAAAAGTTTATAAGTGAAAATATATGATGAAAATACAAAATAAAATGCAACTAATAAGTTAGATCAAAAAACACATTTTTGCCTTGATTTTGATAAGCTAACGTAAACAATATGAGACTGACCTATTTGGGAGAAATGATTCAAAATCTAGGAAATTAAGAATAAAAGGGTATAGAAAGAATAATTGGAGACAAACGCAAGAACAAATAGTAAAGAATAAGAAAGACTTATCTTCCTCTTCTACATTCCTTGACCCATCTAGCCACCAAGTAATTTTAGTAGTAACTTTCACTGTGATAATAACTTTCACATAATATTAAAAGTACACATCCTCTTTAGAAATTTTGCTTTTAATTAAAAAATGATAAAAAATATAATATAAGATCCACCCTCCACTTGTCATAATTGAATATTTGAGAGGAGCTGGGATAAAATAATTTTTGTGTATTTTCCCCTCTCATTATCTTGCCTTATGGAAGCCATTATGAATAACATTGTAGTCTTTACCTTGAGGTTTTCCTGCTTGAACTTAATTGGTATTGCCTAGATTCATTAGTATTATTGTTTGAGTCTTGTACTTTGAGTACATTTGTAAATGTGATGGAATGAAAAGGGTTTGATGATTTTCAGGTGATTGTTCCTAAATTTTTTCAACATAATCTTAAACATCTTGCTAAATTGCAAAAGCTTCATGATCACATTGATTTGTTGTATTTGTTTCTTGCTCTCACCAAAGCTCATGGTTGCTCACCCATTCCCTTAAAAATTTTGTTCCCTAAGTGAAATGAAGAAAGAATACGACATTATAATGATGAATGCAAAATAAGATCAATATGTTTTTTTATTATGGTTGTGACTATATATCTCAGAAAGTGTCTCTCTTCCTACATTCCAAGAAGAGTAACATATTTTGCTATATTTTTTCAACATATTCTTAAATACAATATTGATAAATTGCACAAGCCTCATCAATGATTTGTTGTCTTTGTTTCTCTCTCTCACCTAAGTTTTATTTATCTTTGTCTTTGTTTTCCTATATTATATTTGTAAACATTTGTATCAACATTTAAATATTTGATATATATAATAATATTACTTTATTGATTCTAATTGTATAGTATGCCCCCCTAGGGCATTGATCAACGAGGAAGAGGTGGTTGTAGTACAATTGCCTATTCAAGAACATGGAGAAAATATTGAGGATCAAGCTAATGATCATTTGGAAGGAGATAATGATGCTAATAATACAGTCACAAGAAGATATGATAAATATATTGATCTAGGAGATATTTAATAATGTTGAAATGGATGATGATGCTAACCAATATGATGGTCGTGCTTTTGATAAACCTGTACTTGAGAGGGAAATTGAACCTCTTTATGAAGGCTCAAAAACATATCTTATATCTATTTTATTGTTGTTGATCAACTTAAAGGTGGTGAATAGTTTTTCAAACACATGTCTGACACAACTCCTAAGGTATGTAATATATTTTGTGACATTAATTAGTACTATATACATGATAACATGATAGTTTTTTCTTTTCTTTTAATTTAATTAGTATGTTGATCATCATTTAATTAATTTGTAACATTTGGATGCAGTATGTATGATTAATATTGTTTAGTACATTAACTATAAGTACATTTTTTCTATGTTGTAGATTGTTAGGTGAATTTCTCTTACCATCATCAAATGGTTTACCTCGTACTTACCGAGATTTACATGCCATTATGAAATATATTGGAATGGAGTATCAAGATATTCATGCATGCCTTAAGGAGGATATTATCACTTATAAATAACATGCGATGAAAGACACATTCCCAAAATGTGATGATAGTAGATATCAAATCGATAAAATAACAAACAAGTGCCTCACAATATTCTTCATTATATTCCCATAATTCCACGCCCACGACATTTTTTCAAGTGAAAAAGCATAGAACAACTTATGGATTACCATGAAATGAATAAAAATGAAGATTGTGTTGTTCAAATTCCTGTAGATAGACCTACATTTAGGAATATAGAGGAAAAGTGGCCAAATTTCAAAATAAAACCTCGTAATATTAGGCTTTCATTAGTAGTTGATGTTTTCAATCAATTTAGATAGCTCATATCTACTTACTCAGTGTGGCCCATTTTTTAATCAACAATAGCATTACTCCACGAAAGTCAATGAAGTGGGATCGCATAATGTTGACAATGATTGTTCGAGGTATTAATTTGTTTACTCATATATGTTCAATTATGTATTGTATATTTTTTTATTTTCTCATATATGTAGTAACTATGTAAAATATGTTCAATCAATTAGGCAAGTACTAGGTCAAAGATACAAATGTATATATCAAACCTCTTATCAATGAGTTAATGGAATTATGGAATTACGTCACTATGTATGATATCTCTAGACCAATACATGCAAAAAGGAATTTTAATTCCATGCAATGCTTCTATGAAAAATTCACGATGCCCCAGGGAAAACACATTTTTGTGGTATTTTATAATGTTACCCTACACTTCAATAATTTTTAATTTTATGAAATTCATTCATGTATGTTTTTTAAATAGTCCCTTCATTGTACATACTTAAAATAATTGATATAAAATTTATTCCATCTCTTGCAAGGCTTCAAACAAAGGGTAAATTTGCTTGTCTAGTTTGTTGTCCTAAGATTAAATATTGTCATTCAATAAGCTTAGGAAAGGAGGTTCTTGATGAGGATATGCACTTCCTTTCTAAGAACCATACGTACCGAAGCACCGGAAAATATCTTTTCAATAGGAAAGAAGAGTCTGGAATAAGACCACGAAGAATGGCACCTCGTGCATGGAAGTTGAAATATAATAGAGCCTCTAAAGGTATGGATCGAATTGTCTATGTATCAATATACATGATATGTTTGGATTATTTTATATTTTTATGGAATTTTCTTCATTATACTAATTGACATGTTATATTGTTTTAATAATATATTTAACTATATATGATTAACCTTGTAGGTCTTTAAGGAAGTAATAATAGGGCACTTCCACGAGGAATGAAAAGTTATCCTGAGAAATTCAATAGACTCCCCTACTATGAGCACCTAGAAATTATTCATTTGTTTGATACAATTCACATTGGGAAGAATGTAACAAAGATCTTATGGCGAATCTGAGATGGAACGAGAGATAAAGAATTATTTTTGAAGATTTTTAATGACATTAAGGAGGGAAATCATGCAATGCAAAGTGAAATTCATTCAAACAGTGATGGAGACGACCAAAATATAAGTGCCCTTCCATGGTTATTGACAAAGCAACAAAACAAGGATGTTAAAGAGGTTATCGAAAAAAATGAATTTTGAACTGGATTTTTTTCAAATATAAGCAATATCCTAACAAATAAAGGTTAAATAGGTGGGGTAAAAGCTCATGATTTGCATACATTCATTAAGGTAATTATTTTGGTGTATATATTTTTACACCAGTGAAACATCTTGTTAGTGTTTTCTTTCCATTAATTTGGTAATAAATAATGATCAATCATTATTTTTGTTACAATATGTTTTACCTCTATCTCTCTGCGAAAAAATTGACAACAATGTTAAACAAGTTATATATGGTATTGGAAAATACATGAGTTAAGTGGAGATTTATGTGCAAAATGCATTTTTTTCAATAATTTGTTGTACAAGTTATATTTGACTACATCTATTTTACTTTTCATAATGCACTATATATTTTTCTATTTAAACCTGTTATTTTCTTGCTTCGTTTGTAGATGGTTTTCATCTAAAGAAATCAATAAAGAAGATATAAAGTGTTGGAGGAAACAAATTCCTTGTATAGTGTGTGAAATGCAAAAGTATCTAACTCTGGCATTTTTCAATGCATAAGAACACTACCTCATACACCAAGTCGAGGAGATTGAAAAGTGTAGACATGTACACATAAGATCCATGTGGGTGGTTGAGAGGAACTTTAAATAACTGAAGGATTGGTTAGAAAAAGGGCATGTCCTGAAAATTCTATGGTAGAGGGATATATGGTATATCAAACAATGGTTTATATTTGTCAATACAGTCCTTTAATATGGAAAAGTATTAATGTATTGGATCACATTTGGGATTTCAACTCCATGGAAAAATTTGAAGGGGAGAACCTATTGGGGAAAGGTAGAACGAGGAAAGTGAGATGTAAGTAGATAGTGGAGATTTATAGTACATTTGAATTTTTGTTTTTATGTATATCCTACTTATTTAATTTTTAGTATTCCTGCATAATCCATTATTATGAAGGTATAACATGGTAACTAATTATATATGTGAGTTTTTCTATTTTAATACAACTAGTCAAGAGTTGGATGTGATACATTTATACATTGTGAACAATTTTGATTGGAGGAAGGCATGGATTGAATGATGCAAAAAAGATAATAATGGTAGGTTATCATGGTATGGTGCATCTACATTTTTCAAATAAGTTGGACGTAGTGGATATTGTAACAAACCGGGGTTAAAAAATTCATGTAATAAAAGTTAATAAAGGAAAAATAAGACCAAGGTCACGAGACACTAATTCCAAGCTGAATGTAGGAAAAATATCCTAGTGGGCATCACTTGATGTGTTTATGGCTAAGGGAAATTGGAAAAGGAAATTTAAAAGGAAAAGCAATATTATTGGAATTTATTTTATGAGAATAAAATAAATTAGGAGAAAAGGAAGGTAAAAGGTCACAGGTTGCATGTGAGGAAGAAATCGAAGGAAAATTAAGGAAAAATGAAGAAAATAGAGGCATCAATAATAAAAATACATCAGAGCATTAATTCAAGGCATTTTTTTAGTTTGTTTTTAGAATTGGTTTCATAGAGGAGAAGAACACCAAGAGGAGAAAGAAAGAAAGCAATCCAAGGAAGGACAAGGAAAGCCAAGGAGGAAAAAGGAAAGCAAAGGAAATAAAGGATCAAGTAAGGAAAATTTGTATCAAGAAAATTCAATGGGAATACTTGCAGGTAACAAAATGCATGTATGATTTCCTATATATTTTTGACTTGCATGGTATGTGCATTTTGGTATTTAGTTCTTTTTCTATTATTTCCATGGGATTTTCCAAGTTTCGACATTCGATTTTAGCCTTTCCTTGACATTTTCAGATAGCCATGGTGTGATGGGATTATTTCTTGTTCGAGCTTTGAATTTCCAGAAGGTTTTGGATCTAGGTGACATGGTCTTAGGAAAATACCAAGGGTTGGGGGTGGAGATGGTTTTCTTTGGAAATCCCTTAGGAAGTGGGCAGAGTCAGGAAAATTCCTCAAGGGATGGTGAAGGAATTTTGAGGCATGCAAGCTTGGTTTCATTTTATGATCTCGGGACCATTTTAGGTGAGGTCACAGTATGGTGAGGATGGAGGTGGTTTAACCTCTAGGTTCCCTTGGTTGTTTATGGATTGGTTTATCCCATCATGATCACAGATTCATGATTTGAATATGGAACAAGGGTGACTAGCTAAAACTAAGATATGGTTCAACCCAATCTATGGTTGGGTGGTACGTGGAAGTTCCAGACCTGGTAGGGTTTTGAAAATGTTTAATAAGAGCTAATTTTATATCTCTTCTGATAATTAAATTTACTTTCTATTATGTGGCTTTAATGGTGGTTCTATCATTTTTTTTTTTTTTTTTTATATGATGGTTATAAGCATGGTTATTTGACATATATAAGTATGGATCTTATCACATTTTCATTAATGAATTTCGAGTTCATGAATGTATGACCTAATTGGTGTCATGACAGTTATTGTGAAAAGGCATTGGTGCTTCTTTTTAAACCTCAAGTAAGTTTCCAGATCCTTATTCTCATATATGCATTCATGACATGTATATTTCATGTTTACCAAGTGTTTGACAGGATGTCAGTCCCAGTTGGGAGAGGTCAGTCAAGTCCTCGTTGAATTTTTTTATATAAGGTTTATTTCTATGTCATTAATCATTTCTAGAATTTTTATTGGGTTCTGGGTGGAGGCCCGAGTTCTAGCCCTGAAAACGTGGCTTATAATTTGGATTCACTGACATATAACTGTTTGGAAAATTCCACAGTCGTTGGAAGGAAGACCTATGGGAGTGACTAGAGGTTTATAGTTACTTACATTCCTTGTAAAGGGAGCGATTGCGGTTTTATTTCAGTGAAAAAGAGAGTTAGCTCAGGGGTTGGACACCTGAAGGGGTTGGGTTGCTCCTAGAGGTCCTGTAACACCTGAAGGAAGTCAGTAAGGTCTCAAGTTGTCGAATCCATTTCCTTAAGGTCTTATAGGAGGTTGAATATTATCATAGTGACTATCAAATAATTTTTACCATGGGAAAACCAATGAAAGTAGGTAAATGTGGAAGGAGTGAGTTACAAGGTGGTATCAGAGTAGGTTGTGCTCTCTTTGGGTAATATCTGATACCACAGGGTGGTATCAGAGAAATTTGTGCTCTATCTGGGTAATATATGATACCACAAAGTCGTATTAGAGTGGGTTGCACTATCTTTGGGTAAATTCTAATGTTCCAAGGCTATGGTTGTGATGCATGGGGTAATGGTATACATTTGGTATGAGCATGCATGATGTTATTATGTTGTGATGTTGTTATATGGATATGATTATGATTATACATGTACATGCTCATGTAGATTGATCTTGCAATTGAGATAAGCATCCCCTAAACATAAATGAGGTATGGATTTTATTTTGGTATCTATTTGGTTTATCTGACATGGTACACTTGTAGTAACAAGAGAATAAAATATGATGAAAAAAATGGTAGACTACAGTTCCTGTGACTATCCCTACAAATCAGTTGGGCCATAAGGAGAAGAGTATTATCCTGGTATAGTAGATACATTGAGGAGTTTGAGGGAAAATATGAGAAGTTGTAGGTAGATCTTAATGCAATGATTCTTCAGTGCTTGTCAGAGTTGACGAAATAGGGACAATTGAGGATTAGTAAAGAGTAGGAAGAGAAAAATAATGGAGCCTATGGTAGAAGGTCTTGGTTTGGATACACATTAGATAGAGGGGACACATTTAGAGGCGGCATATCATTGGATACACTTGATAAGAGGACTAGTATGTATGTACATAATTCTAGTTCATCATCAAGGGGACATCATCATAGTCATCATCGTCATCATCCTTATAGGAGGAGGGGGTATTTTTCTGAGGAGTCCAAGAAAGTGAAGCATCCTACATTTGATGGAGAGATGAAGATGTCAAAAGATGAAAAGGCATGGTTTCTTGGAATGAATAATTATTTAGATTGCATATCTACTTAAAGAAAATGAAAGCCAAGAAACCACCTTCATTCTCAGAGGGAAAACATATATCTCGTGGGAATATGTAAAGAATTTCAAGGGAATTAAGGAAGAAGACTTGATTTGGGATGAGTTCAAGAGGCCCTTCAAGAATAATTACTTATCAGAGAGGTACTATGATAACATAGTAAGGATTTTTATGAGTTTCTGATGAGTTATATGACATATGATGAGTACACTAGAAAATTACTGGAGAAATTGAGGTATGTGCCTTACCTCAAGGATGAGAAGGCTAAGATTCAGAGATTCATCAATGGATTTCCAACAACATATAGAGACCAGATTGAGTTTGATAAGCCTAAATCATTGGAGGATGCCATCCGGAAGTTGAAGCATTTTTATGATAAATCAAAGTGAAAAGATAATCCTAATCGTGATTTGAAGGAAAATTAAAAGGCTAAAGGGAAGTCGCCACCAAAGCGGGAAAGACCTTAGGATGAATGTGAGAAAGAAAATGTGGTTCCTTACAATAAGTTCAATGCAGTTGAGAAGGGACTTGGGTCGCAGCCTAGAGAGCAGCAAACTAAAGGTGATGGTAGAGGAACGTTGCAGTGATATATATGAGGAAAAGATCATCACAAGAAGGATTTTTCATTGTACCATGGTGGTAGGCCTAAGATATATAGTGCTCAGGAGGTGCAGATAGTTGGGGATGTTGGTCATAGAATTTTATGGATTTATACAGCTGTGGACACCAAACAAACATATCATCAAGAATTCATTATTGAGTTGGAATGTAAGATCTAGGTTTGGGTTGATTCTATTTTGATTAAGCCTAGATATAATTGTAGTTATGTTAGCCCTGGCCTAGTGGATAAGTGTGGCTTGATAAAATAAGTGCATGAAGAGTCTTGGTTGGTGCAGTTGGCTACAAGTACTAAGAAGAGAGTTCATCATTGGGTAAGAGCTTATGCATTTGATTTGAATGGTATGCTTACATCAACACATCTGAATGTACTGCCATTGGGATCATTTAGTATGATTTTGGGTGTGGATTGGCTGTAGATTCGCAATACCAAAGTATATTTGTATGAAAAGGCTATTGAGTGCTTGGGTGATAATGGGAAAAAAGAGAATCTTGCAGGGAAAGAAGAAGCCTACATCAGTTAGGATGGTCACCACTATGTAGGCTAAGCACAATTGTAGGAAGGGTTGTGTAATGTTTGCATTTCATATTTCCCGTGACAAGGGTAAGGATGTTGAGGATGCATAAATATTAAAGAGGTACCCTGTCTTGCAATAGTTTCAGGATATATTTTTGCCATAGATTCTAGAGTTCCCTCTTGACATAGAAGTGGAATTTTCTATGGAGTTGGTACCAGGGGTAGCACTAGCATCAAAGGCACTTTACAAGACAAGCACTCCAAATTTAGTAGAGTTGAAGTTATAGTTAAAGGAAATTCTTGATAAGGGATACATTAGGCCAAGAGTATCACCTTAGGGTGCACCAATATTGTGTGTGAAGAACAAGGATGGTACTCTCAGGTTGTGCATTGACTACATGCAGCTGAACAAGGTGACGATCAAGAACAAGTGCCCATTACTGAGGATTGACGACTTGTTTGATCAGTTGAAGGGAGAAACAATGTTTTCAAAGATTGATCTGAGATCAAGATACCATCAGGTACATATCAAGGAAGATAATATCTACAAGCCTATTTTCAGGACAATGTATGAGCATTATGAGTTTGTTGTAGTTCCTTTTGGTTTGACTAATGCCCTAGCTACTTTTATGTGTTTGATGAATAGTGTGTTGTGTCCTTATTTGGAAAATATTTTTATTGTATTCATTTATGACATCCTAATATATATTCTAAGAATGAGGAAGAACATGATGAGAATTTAGTAGCTATGTTGATATTGCTAAGAGAGCATCAGTTGTATGCCAAGTTTAGCAAGTGCAATTTCTTTCAGACAAAGGCATATTACTTGGGACATGTTGTTTCCAAGGAAGGAATAACAATATATCTATAAAATATAAAAGCTATCATGGAATGGGAAACTCTTATAAATGTGGATGAAGTCGGATCATTCATGGGACTAGCAGGTTACTACACGATGTTAATTAAGAACTTCTCACAGATTGTATATCCTATTACATAATTACAGAGAAAAGGTAATAATCTTGAATGGATAGAGGACTGTGAAGCCAATTTTGAATAGTTGAAGTTTTTTTAAAAATTTTATCTAGTGTTAAATATTGTAGATATGAATAAAGAGTTTGTAATGTGTACAAATTATTTCAAGAGAGGGCTTGGTGGATTCCTTATGTAGGAGGGGCAAGTGGTGTGTTATGAGTCTAGAAAACTGAATGATAATGTGCACAACTATATGATTCATGATATTGAGTTGGTAGCTATTATTCATACCTTGAAGGTGTGGATACATTATCTTCTTGGTAGGAGGTTTATATTGATGAGTGAACATAGTGGGTTGATATGTTTGTTTGACCAATCAAATCTGAATGTCAGGGAAGCTAGATGGTTGGCTACCCTTAATGAGTTTGACTTTGATATTAGATACATTAAGGGAAAGGAGAATAGAGTTACAGATGCTCTCGGTAGGAAAGTGCAATTGAACCATGTTGCAGTAGTGAGATCATATGGGAAAGATTTACATGATCAGATCTTACATGTAGGACAACATGATGGCAGGTACAAGGAGCTTATGCATAGGTTACAATAGGGTACAAGTGAGTAGGATGTAGACTATCATCTTATGGTAGATGGTTCAGTGAGATTCAGGGACATGATCTATGTGCTAGATGATAGTGAGCTCAAGAATATTATCTTGAGGGAGTTTAATGTCAAGCCATATTAAGGTTACCCAGGATATCAAAATATGTTTCCAATAGTGAACTATTTCTACTATTAGCCAAATATGAAGAATGAAGTGGAAAATTTTGTGACTATATGTTTGGACTGTCAGTAGGTGAAAGCAAAGTGTAATAATCTAGGTAGGTTGCTTCAGTATATTCTGATTCCTGAATGGAAATGGGAGGTAACTTCCATGGACTTCATTATAGGTCTTATGAGGACATCAATGCAACATGATTATATCATGTTTGTGGTTGATAAACTGAGCAAGGTAGTTCACTTCATTACAAGAAAAAAGGACATTGGTGAGGGTCATGCCTGTTTTGGACCTTTAAGGTTTGTCACCAATGTCACATATGGCGACGGTCCTTAAAAAAGCATTGTTGTAAGTTCATATAGTGACGGTCCTTTAATTTTTGTCACCAAATCCATTTTCAGTGACACTTTTGGTGAGGGTTGTTAAAGGCCCGTCACAAATTCTCTCTTTGGTGACACTTCTAATGACGCTATTTTATTGACCTTCACCAATTATCTTTTTGGTTATATTTGGTGACAGTCGAAAAATGTTCGTCATCATTGATAATTCCAATCAATTTTTAATGATGCTATATGCATGCCACTATATTTTTTGCCAAAAGATAATAATTTAAGACCATTTTTGTGGAGTATTTTTCATTATGTGTACATGGCCATATAGTGGTTAGAGTCAGTCAAATTTTTAAGAAGTAATTAGTGTGTATCATTTCCCTCAAGTAATGAGAATATAGTTTTCCTATGAGGCAATACATGATTCATCTCTATTAGGTTTAGTATCTAACAAATTCCCTTTACATAAATTTCCACTAGTGTGTGTAGAAACTATATTATGTAATAAATAATCAAGATTTTTCAATTCTATTAATGAGAGAGATCTAGCACTCCTCAACACTCTTGGCACATCTTGACATGATGTGGCACACACTAACATTCCGTGGTACCTCGCATGTCTTAGAACATCTTTGTACCTAAAACATCTTGCCATGACTAGGATACCCAAGCACATGTTGGCAGGCCATAGAATAGCATAACAGTCTCCTAGCATGTGTTGACATGCCTTGTAGTCCCTAGCATGCCCTAGAACACTTTGGCATGCATTAACATACATGAGCACTTGGAACACATTGGAACTTGGCATGTATTGGAGCCTATTATTAGTGTGTCTGGCATGCCCCTTTTGAAAAAGATAAAGTCCTAACTTAGTAACCCTATTATGTGTTCATTTCCTTTCATTTTGAGCTTGGTTCTTCTTTTTATTGCCTTGATACTCCTTGATACATATTTCCATACCCTGGAACCCTACACATCCTAGCATGACTTAGCATATTGCATGTATTGGCACTATTTGGCACATGTTAACACACACTGGAACTCCTTAGCACACTCTGGAACTTCTTGAAATACCCTAATATTCCCTAGGATGCCTTACTAGTTCTTAACATACATTGTCACTCCCTCCTTGGCACTTTATCTAGCACTCATTGACACTCCCTGGCACACCCTCATATTCATTCACTTCCATGCATTTTGACCTAGTGCTCCCTTGTGTTTCCCTAGTACTGCCTTAAATTCCTCATCATGCATTAGCAAAATCTATCACACCTTAACATTATTTGACACACCTTCCACTTCATGACATGTGTATCACTCCATAACACACATTGGCACTTGGCACATGTTGGTGCTTGGCAAGTATTAGCATGTCTAACATTAATTAAGATGCCCTGGTATGATTTGGAATGGTTTAATATTAAATTTATTTGAGATAAATTATTGGAAATTAGATGAGAAGTAACAGAGGATGATTTTACACTTAGAATACACAAACACTTATCACTTGGCACCTATTTCCACCTAGTGTTGGTGTGCCTAGCATGCCCCTTCTGGAAAAGGTAAATTGATTACTTATTAACCCTCTTATTCGCTAATTTCCTTTTATTTTAACTTTTTTCTCCTTTTTGTTTCCTTGATAGTCCCTGGCATGTATTATCACACCCTTTCACATCTTGGCATGCCTTAGCACTTGACACATATTAGCATATTTGACATGCCTTCGAATTATTTGGCACATGTTAGCATTCCCTAGCACACCTTGGCACTCATGCCCTCACAACTAGCCTTACGTTTTTTAACGGCTGGGGAACCCAATCAAGTCCTTAGCTACTGCAGTTCATGTGAAATTGTCCTTCTTCAACTGCAAAAAATTGACCAATTGCACCTAAGAACTGCCTATACCTCATCTTAGGCCACTCATGTCCAAGCTAAACTTATCCAAGTTAAGAACTTACCAAGACAAGGATAACATCTAGCCATGTCCATAAAAAAATTAAGAAACATAGCTTACATATGAAATATTTCACATGTATCTCAAGTTCATATAAAAAGTAGAGCATTAATTGAGAGTTTGCAAGAACCGCAAGATACACAAGACACACAAGATATAAGTTGGCACAAGCTAAGTTCCCCAAAAATTATACACAAAAATTTATAATATGAAATTGTCTAAAATAGTTTAAAGCATGAGCATTCAGCCAAAGTGTGCCACATGTCATATAAAAATAATAGATAAAGAAAAAATAGTGTTGTGTCCAGCACAAAGTCTCCCTTTGTGTCTAAAACTGCTTTATCGAGCCCCTTATTGCAATCGTAGGCTTGCCTCTTGAAAATATTATGAACTTATTATAACACACTTCATCCTTGTCACACTTGAATTCATTGAGACTCCCTTGCACACACTCTTGTTTATTCATTTCCATGCATTTTTGACCTAGTTCTCCCTTGTGATGCATCAAAACTCCTTAACACTCCTCAACATGCATTCACATTTTCTGGCATGTGTTAGCACACATTTTCATTACTTGGCATTCCCTAACCCTCCCTAGATATCATGCCCTCACAACTGCCCTTACTTAATTGCAACTTGGGAACCCAACCAAGTACTCGCTTGACTACAATAGATTGACCAAGTTACGATTACTACTACTAGACTATGTTGTTGAATTGTGTAGCTTGGGAGGTACTCCACAAGCCTAGTGGGATGGGTTTGTGTCAGTTTGGTCACAAAAGGATTCGAGGGAAAATAACCCAAGCGAAGGGGTTTTGGACCCAATATGGGGTTTAAAATCTAAAATAAAATTAAAATAAGTGGATAAAGCCCGTAAGTTATAGAGGGTTCTTAAGAGGCCTAGCTAGGAAAATCTATTTAAGGAGGACTTAGTATGAAGGCAAGAAAATCAAGTGAGAAGGAGCTCATTTGATCAAGGAGGCCAGGAGAGATGTAGTCCTAAAGTAGGTCCAGTGTGAGGGTTGAGTAACAGTTGATAAAGGGAGGCCATGATCATCCACCAAGAGCAAGATCATCATGTGAGGGTTCACAAGAATTTCACATACCTTAATGGGTTCAGGATAGGAAGTAGGATGCCATATTTTTGGTTCTCTTATGGTAGATTAAGCTCAAGAGAGGCGGCTCATGAGAATTTGGGCATGTGATTTGAGTGGTGTTTTTGTGTGAAAGCCACATCAAATTTTGAAATATAAGAGAGGGTTGAGACCCTATCTTGTGGTGGTTAGTAGGCTGCAAGGTCTGTGATAAATACCAACACAAATGGAGGAGGGCTTGCACTAGAATTTAGGACCAGAACAAAAGTAGTTGCAGGTGCAATATTGACTGAGGTAACCATAGTTTGAGGATCGTAAAGATCTAATTTTTGGGTCAAGATACAGTCAAAGAAATGCATAGAATCTATGGATCCATATGAGCTAGGTTGAGTATCTTATGGAGGCAAGAGTTTTTGTTTTTCCTATGGATGGATAGGGTTTGTTATAAAGCAATTAGAATATAAGTATAATTCCCTACTTAGGGAGGTTTCCTAGCATGTTTAGTCCATAAGGTATGCCCTTAAGACCGTGAAAAATCTGCATAGAACAAGAGGGGTCATGACCCTTAGAGAGAGGCTTATCTCTGAAATATATACCACAAATTTGGAAGATGGTTTGTAGAAGTATGTGCAGAGACAAAAAATCCAAAGGAAGGTGGAACCTAAGTAGAAGATTTCGCAAAAGAAATGTTCCATATGAGGAATGGATTGACATGAAGAGGAGTTGATTTTGGTGGACTTTCCATAGAGTTTTTGACAGAGATCTAAAGCAATCTATAAATAGTTAGTCAATATATTGTTAGCAAATGATTTGTGACCCTAGTTTAGTCATATACAAATGGTTAGAAGGATGATAAGAGGAGTAGTTCAGATTTTTTCATAGACTAGACAACAAAGAAATTGGTACACAAGAAAAGTGATTTTGAGAGGACTCAAATCACTATTAGCTGGAATATTTGAAGAGCCCTATATGAGGTTAGCATTGTGGGATCTAGATCAGTAAAATAATTGACTGTGGTTGGGAAAATTGATGGTAGTGCAACTATAGTTGGAGGGTTGTTAGGTGACTATCAAAGAAGAGCCCTAAGTCCTCTACATGTGAAGGAAAACAAGACTGGTAGAAGGGTAGGTTTATTGGGCCTAAGGACGTGCAGAATTTGAAGGACTAAAGTAGCAGTCAAGAGGGCTATCCAACTATTCCTAGCTCACTATATTGTAGAGGATTGAGTTAGTGAGAAGAAGGGAAACCTTCATAGCCCTAGAATTGTCATCTTGGAGCAACATTATGGAAAATGTGGGAATACCAAAAAGCTGTTCACAAATGAAGTTGTGAACAATTGATCAAAAACCCTAAGTGTTGCAAACTTTAAAGGAAAAAAGAGGTATATAGAAGGATTTTTTTTTTTGAGTTTCGTAACCGAAAGGAGTTGAGGTAATTGATAGAGGCAGATTGAGGACTTGCATAGTGGGAGGAAAGAGGACATGCCAGATGTGTTCAGGACATGTGGACTAAAAGGGATATGTGTGGCCACCATCAACAAGTACGTCAAGTGTTGTCTTGTTCAAGGTAGATTGGTTGTCAAAGGACTAACACCAAGCCCTAGTTGTATTCCTTGTATCAGTGTGATTTTAAAGGGCCATGATCCATGGTACATGAGCTCTATCATATTCTATTATAGTTTGTAATTTAACGAAGAATGGTTTCAAAAAGTTAAAAATTGTCATGTGCACTAGTTAATTCTCCAATGTATGTATATGTTGTTGCGAAAAGTAGATTTGTTTTGGCACTTGAGTGTGTTTGTATCAAAGATTCTAAGACCAAACCCAAATTCTAATGTGTTGTGTAAATTCAACATATTCCTTGTTCACCTAAGAACTATTTATAACTCATCTTAGGATAATCATGCCCAATTTCAAATCATCCCACTTAACAATTTACCAAGACAAGGCTCATCAAATCCAACTGTGGTTGTAAAACAACTAAGCAACACAATTTACATCTTAACATGCCATAACACCTGGCATGTATTAAATTCCTTGACACTATGTGGCATGTGTTAGCATCCCCTACATTCCTTGGCATGCTTTTACACTCCCTAACACATCCTAGCACTTCTTAACACACCTTGGTAGTTTAGCATACCTTGGCATTGCCTAGCATCTAACCTTGTCACTCCCTCCTTAACACAACTATAACTCATTGATACTCCCTATCACACACTCTTATTAGTTCATTTCCGTGCATTTTGATCTAGTGCTTCCTTGTGTTTCCCTAACACTCCCTAACACTCCCTAGCACACATTGACACACCCTAACACCTGACACATATTGGCATGCCGCCCTATCACTCTAGAATTCCTTGGCACTACTTAGCATACCTTGTCACTCTCTCCTTAGTACACCTAGATCTCATTGACACTCCTAGTCACAAACTCTTATTCATTCATTTACATTCATTTTTACCTATTTCTCCCTTATGTTTCCATAGCATTCCTTAACACTCATTGGCATGTGTTAGTACACCCTAGCACCCAGTGCATCTTAGCATGCTTCCCTAGCTTCTAGCATGCCTTAACACTTCCTATCATACCTTTTCACTCCCTCCTTAGCACACCTAGAACTCACTGGCACTTCCAATCTCAAACTCTTATTTGTTCATTTCCATGAATTTTGACATAGTGCTCCCTTGTGTTTCCTCGACACTCCTAGATAAAAATTCCTTGCACATCATGACACATCTTGGTTGCATGCCACCCTAGCACTCTAACATTCCTTAACACTTCCAATAATGCATTGTAACTCCTCCTTAGAACACTTGGAACTCATTGAAACTCCCTGAGTGCTCCCTTGTGTTTTTCTAGCACACCCTAACACTCCTTGGCACACATTGGCACACCCTGGAACTTGGCACATCTTGGCATGCTTTCATTGCACTATATCATGCCTCAAAATTGCCTACCATACCTTGTCACTCACTCCTTATCATACCTAGAACTTGATAACACTCTATATCACGCACTCTTAGTCATTCATTTCCATGCAATTGAAACTAGTCCCCCCTTATTTTTCCCTAGCACTCCCTAGCATGCGTTGGTGCCACACTCTAGCACCTAGCAAATCCTGGCATGCCTAACATGCCTAAAATGCCTTGTAACTTTATATCATGTGTTAACACTTCCTGGGATTCCTTACACACCTTTGTACTCCCTAGTTTTCATTCCCTCATATATATCCTTACTTTTTTTACGACTTGGGAACCCAAACAAGTCATTGAAAAAATAGTTTTGTGTCCATCCCAAAGTCTCCCCTTGTCTGAAACTTCTTTTTTAATCCCCTCATCACAATCATAGGCTTTTCTCCTACAAGTCCTATTATGAAATTATCTTAACACACTTTGTCCATGGGACACTTGGAATTCATTGACACTCCCTAGCAGACACTCTTATGCATTCGTTTCCATGCACTTTGAACTAGTTCTCCCTTGTGATTCCCTATCACTACCCAAGACTCCTCGACATGCATTGAAACTATATGGAATGTGTTAGCACACATTTTCATTCATTGGCACACCATGAAACTCCTTAAATATCATGTCCTCATAACTTATACCCTTATTTTTTTAGACTTGGGAACCCAACCAAGTCCTACCTCGACTACAAAAACTTGACCAAGTTTCATTTACTACAAATATACTATGCCTTTTTCACCTAAGAATGAATTATAACTCATCTTAGGCTACTCATGTCCAATATTAACTCATCCCACTTAACAAGTTACCAAGTCATGGCTCACGTTCAACCGTGGCCATAAAACAACTAAGAAACATAGTTTACATCTTGACATGTCATAACACCTAGAACGTCTAACAATCCCTTTGCATTATGTGGCACATGGACTAGATGCATGCTGTAGGATAGATTAGCCCTTGATGAAATACAATTCAACTCATCGTCTCCATATTTATTTGTTTTGTTGCTATTTGATCACTAGAATAATGTTATTTCTAAGAGTAAGAAGGGTTGATTGTTAGTATGTTGGTACTAACAATGAATTACAGGGATCGGAATACTCATCATACATCTATTTTTTCATCACTATCTTCCTCCTTGTCACCTCATACTGCTCTCAAATTCTTCCACCGAGATCATCTTTTCAGGGTATTGGTGGACACTCTAAGCATGTACTTTTGTGAAAGATGGGACTCTGAGTGGTTATAAGCTTGAAAAAATGCCTCACATATCCTTTATACACCCTCATCTACCTTCTCCCACCTTCAGAACACATTTCCTACCCTCAATATGCTCTCATATCCAATATTGTAGCAAAACATGACAATCTTGTAGCATCATGTAGCAATCATGTAACGGTCCTGTAGCACTATCTAAACTTGACCATATTTGATTTCAGAGCTTGATTTTTGTATCTTGGGATTGAATAATGACCTCCAAAATTTGAACCCATGGTTGGGGAGGACCAAGGACCACTTTATACCCATCCTTCCTTCACCGCAAGTACAAAACCACAATTAGAATTAGTAAAAAAATTTCCATATTTGAATCACAGAGATTGATCTCTTATGAAATGTGTAAGGAATCTGTTAATAAAGCTAAATTATCTTGAACTAAGTGATAAGAAGGGAAACTCTTTGATGCAAGTAGATTAGACCTAGTTTTTGAAGTTATATTCTTAGATTTTCTAGTCAAAGTCTCAATGTTGCATACATATTCAAATTTACAATTTGAAGTGAACTTCACCAATTCAATTAAAGTTACAAATGAACACACTACATAGTTAATAAGATTACTAAAACTCAACATGAGAACTTGTCATCCCTTATTCCTCTTGAAGAAGAGTTTTTAATATTATAATCAATGGTTGGTGTTAGTCATCATTATTTTTAACTATCTTTGGATGACTATAGAATGGTTATAGTTTTATGAAAACAATATTCCTTGAATATTTTGAGTTTCAGAAATCTCACTGCCTTCATTATCTTTATAAAACCTTTTTCCCTATCTGTCAGGTTTCCATCTCAAAGTTACCTTGTTGTTCTTAAAATACTCATTATGGGCTTATACTTCTCATTTTCATCCTTCTTTCCTACCTAAAACCTCATTTCCCCATTTTCCCCTTGAGCAGAATAGCACTTTTGACAATGCTCTTTTCACTTGGAAGTTTTTAAGTCAAATTTCATTCAAAATCAGGTCAAAAAGCACTCCCATTAGGTCATTAGGGTTTTTCATTTTTCAAGGTCATCCTTTCATTCCGATAAATTCAGCACACATATGAGAAGGATTTATTATGATCATCATGCTCTCAAAGCCATTTTGTCAAGCCTTAGTGAGCAAAAGAAAAGCCAGCTCCATGGCTTCAGCAGCCTACAAAGCAAAAAGTGTCAAAGAGTATTAGTGAGAAAAGGAAGAAGACTTCAAAACATTAGAAAGTGGGTTTTTCAAAGCTAAATAAAATTCCACGTGCCAACATGTCAAATGTCAAAAGGAGGTGTCTTGTTCCAAGCATAAGCACTAAACCCTAATTTCATCTCCCACTGAGCTAGGGTTTGCTATGAAAAAGAGGCATATGAGCAGAGGAGCCATAAGGTAGGTCATTTCAGAAAGTATGAAGCCATACCAACTCATAAACATCATGCCTCCATCATTTTCCAAGAAGTCATTCCAAGGGACAAATCATTTTCCATACACAAGGCCAGTTTCGCTTCAAATTGTGTTTCTGAACAAATAAAGATGAATTTGAAAACATTAAGAGCGTTTTTTGTCAATCATAGGCAAAGGAAGAAAAAACTCATTCATATTTTACACAGGTATCATGGTTGGGGAGAAATTTTAAATTTACAGGTGCTACAAGAAGTTTGTTGCACCTTTGGAGTGACCTTGGGAAAATCAAGTTTTCTCCTATCTGGAGTGTCCAAATGACTTGCTTGATGAGTCAAATGATAACTAGACAGAGAGATATTTCCAATAAGCTATCATGAGCTCAATTTTGATTTGAGGAAGGCCTCAAAAAGTTGCTTGCACCGGCACTCTGCATTTCTGCACCCTCGTTCAACACTTTTTGAAAAGTCTTGGGAAAATCATTTTTTGACTAGGAAAATGAACTCCAAACAGAAAAAAAAGGTATATTTGGAAAGTAGACAGGATAAGCTTTCCAACGAGCTATCGTGGGCCAAATTTGGACATTGAGGAAGGCCTCCAATAGTGGTCTGCAAAAGGGTGCAGGAATGGCATTGTGCGTTTAAAAGATGTTGCCTACTTGGCATTGTGCGTTTGCACCAGCGCTATGCGCCTGTACCTTGGCGTTGCACCCTTGCCAGAGAAAGTTGCTAAAGGTTCTAGCAACCCAAATCACTTCAAGAATTCTTCAAATTTCCCCTATGATCCTCCAAACACTTCTAATCAGCAGGTACACGTCATAAGCCCTTGCTTTGAAGCTATTTGGTCATTTTTGAATGAAATGAATTGTAACCCTAAATGAAACCCTAATTTCAGTTTGTGAGACCCTTGTTCCATCCTCCTAAAAGAAATATCAGTCAAAAAATAAGGTAATTACATTGATTTATGGTTTACATTCATCTACTTTGTCCCTACACACATTCCCTTTCATTCACTCCCTTCACTCACACTCATTCCCTTCATATTTCAAGCTATCATTTCATCCCCTTCCCTTCATCTCATTTCACTTGTACCCTAGGGTTTTTTAAATCAGAATTTGAAGATGTCAGAGGAAGAAAATAATGGCATTGTTGGTGAGGGACAAATTCCAAGGAGAAATGAACATAAGGGCAAGGAAAAGGCTATAGAGCCTATCATTGATGAGCAGGAGGACAAACAAGAATCTGAATAGGAGTTTCAGTTGATTGAGATTTATGGTGAGGAGGATCAGCCTCCAAGACAGATACCAAGGATTAGAGGGCTGAAAAGAGTTCTAGCCTTAGAGAGACAAAGGGAAACTGACCTAGCAGACCAACTTATAGTAAATGAAAATCTGTCCCTAGAGATCAATGAAAACAAAGAAGCATGGCTTGAGAGGTTCAACCAAAACTTGAAGTAGCTCTTAGCCAAGGCTCACAAGGACAATGAATTGTTGAGGGCAAGAATCAAAATTTCATGCACAAAAAAGAGAGAATTTCATTAGCCAAGCTCAAAGAGCTAATGACAAAATTGAAATTTTGACCAAGATAGGGGAGAAAGAAAAGTTGGACATAATTTCTGAGGTGTCACTTCATGCCTCAATGAATCAATGAGCAAGTGTTCCAACAATTTTGGCACATTTTTTCACTCATGTTAATTTCTGCAATTTTTGATAATTTTCAACGTAGAAAATTGGCCAAACACGCAGTGCCACTGTCACTGCGCTCTTTTTTGGGCCATCCAAATGGAAAACGGTTAGCATATTCATGTTCATCATGGAAATTACATCAACCTCAAAACGTTTCAGAGGATTTGGAGCAAAACTGGTCCCTCAAAAAGGCCAAAAACTCAACTTTCTACCCTCTTTTTCGCATTGGCGCTGCGAGTTTATAAGTCTTGAGAGAAATGATTTTTGATAGGGAAAATGGGCACCATTCTAGAAAGTGAAAGAAGATTTGGAAAATGGACTCAGAGACCTTTCCAATGAGCCATCATGGAGCTCATTTGGACACTGGGAAGGCCTCCATAAGTTAGCTGCAAAACTGGCCATTTTCTTAGTCTTGGCCCTGCACATTTTCACTGGCACTGTGCCCCTGTACCTTGGAGCTGCGCCCTTACTAGGAGTTATTGAAAAATATATTTTGAAGCCTTAAAGTCAAACTTATTCCAAAATTAGCTCAGTTGTGATGTTAGAAGTTATTATTGCAATGAATGAGTTTTAGATATTTTGCCTTAGGTCTTGCATGGTCTTAAAGGTCAAATGCATTAACTATGTAATAAATGACATTTGAAACCCTAGCTAGGGTTCACTTCATCATTTTTCAGATAAATACTACATGTATTCTTCATAGTTGGTTGGTTGATTGTTGAGATGAATATTACATAGATTTTGAGTTGTGAAGAAATTGGCTTTGGAGTTTTGTAACAGTTTTGGACTTAATGTTGATGGAGCAAGCACATTCACAAGATTCATGAAATTTGTTAAATGGTGTTGTTTTTCTTATCTTATAATTGTTTCCTTATCTTTTCATATTGCTCATCCTTTCTCTTATAACAGAGCAGAAAATTTAGGTTAAGATATGTTGTTAGAGGCACCTTAAGTCTGTCTGCTCTCTGTTGTTTAAATGTTTTCCTCTATTGGGTCTAATTGGAGATTTCTTAATTTCTTTCTGATTCCACCTATCGTGTTGTATTGAAAATGATTTAATAAGAGTCAAACCAAAGAAGTTTATGGTATGCCCTGTCCTTTGGTGTAGCTTGAAACATTGTTTTTAAGGACTTTCTTTGAAGTTTACTTATTAAGGTTTGGCTAAAGAAGTTTATGGTTTGCCCTGTCCTTTGGTCCATCTTGAATAGTCACTTTGAAGGTCTTTGAAGTCTGATTGAATAATTTAGGAGTTCCCTGCTCTTTAATCATTACTGAAATTTTATCTTAAATGTTTTCTTTCTCTGAACGTAAATAGCTAGAGAACTTAGGAGTTCCCTGATCTCTAGGGTTTGTTGGATTGTTGTCTCAAAGTTTACTTGGTAAAGCTAGGCCAAAGAATTTTATGGTGTGCCCTATCCTTTGGTTCTTTCTTAAGCATGGTGATCTTAAAGACTCTTCTTGTTATATTATATGTTAAAGGATTCTTAATTGCCCTTTAAACCTACTAAACTCACAATTTAATGTTCATTTCACAGCCACATAAGCTATTAAGATCCATTTGGCTTTGTTAACTTTTCCTATGAAACACCCTTGATTTTTTGTTGTACTCTTCAAACCTTTCACACACCCCATAGCCCAATGGTTTGAATTTCTCTTACTCTATATGTTCTTATTAACAAGCAAACCAACCAAACAAAACAAAATAAACAAGCCTATCATTTTAACTAGCCTAACATCAACATCCTAAATCAAACAAGTTATATATTTTATACAAACATAGAGAGATCCCTCTCTGAGTCCAGGAAGGCTAGGTCCTAGGACTCCAAAGTTGGTTTGATGTTACCCTTGTCTATTTGGTCTTGCCAATCTAACAAATTACAGGGACCTAACATAATGGCAACTTTGTTGGGTAACACTCATTAAAAATATTAGTGTTATATAAAGAACTCAGAAAACCCAAAATTATCTCAAGATTGGCATCCAATTTTTGATTGTGGACAACAAAAAAATCCTCAAAACAGTTAGCATCATCCACCTAGCAACTCCACAACCCTCAATAAACCTAAAGATTCCACTAGTAGAAGAATCTAGATTGGTTATAAAGATGCAGTAACCCTTTCCTCTAACTAAGTGACAAAGATGAATCCAAGGATACAACGCAGGTATGCTCTGATGAACAGAGATCACATTCCTAGATTCCCCCACAAAATTCCTCACTGATAAATTAGGACACAAACCTCCCTGTGTTTCAAGATGAAAATTTTGATGACCCCTTGTTACATCTCATCAAATTTCATATATGTACATGGAGGTTAAAAGTTGAATGGAATGAGGACTGCCTCATGAAAATGTTCATGGTGACATTAGAAGGTAAAGCAAGTGAATGGTATGAAGGCCTAGACCTTGGTAGTTTGTTTTCTTTAAAGGATTTCCACAAGGTATTTTATGAGCATTATAAAGAAATTTTTTCATCTTTATCATTAGCTGAAAATTGTTGTGATAAATCTGAAGATCTCATACAATACCTTGTAAACATTGATGAAGATTTGGGAAATTGGCATCCTAAAGATCTATTAGAGGAAATTCATCCATTTCATACTCAAGTTAACTGTCATAACAACCAAGAGAAGTTGGCTGAGGATGAAATCAATCAGGGAATGGAAGAAAATCCACAGGATCTATCTGAAGGGACAAGTGATGATTCACCATCTCTTCTATATGAGGCTCAGCAAGACCTTCAGCCTTATGACCAGCCTTCACAAGAGAAAGAGAGAAACTAGGTTTCTGTCCAAATAAAGTGAAAAATGCCTCCTCTTTTAACTAGAAGAAGAAATCAATCAGATCCTAAACATACAACCAACCTCCAAATTTTTATGTAAAGAAGATATTTCTATTTATTCCAATGTTGACCTATCCACTGATGCATTTTATCATACAGATACTATAGAACAGATTGATATTGATGTTGTACTACTTTCTCAAGAAGACCTTGTCAAAGAATGCTTCTGTTAAGGACCTTCACACAAAATTCAACCCATTTAATCAAAGCATATCAGGTTTGTTTAAAGACAACACAATAGTATGTAATGAGGCTGCCAATATAGATGGTCATAAAGAAGGGGAAGAGATTCTTACTCAAAAGAATCCCAAGCTTAGCTAAGTGAAGGAAGGAGTAGTATTGGATGAAGCTTATTTCTCAAATCCTCTAGGCCAGTTATTATTTAGAGATCCTTTTTCTAGTTTCTTAGAGACATTTAAATGATTAAACTATGCCAGGAACAGTTTGTTGCAGAGTATAAAGAAGATTTTGAGCACTGTTGCTCAAAATCATATGAGATGGGAGTGGCCTTTTCATCTTTTCAACACACTCAAAAGGTTGAATAAAAATCAATCATCTAGTCACTTACTTGATTGGCTACATTGGAGAAGGGAGCTCACCTAGTCAAAATATACCTCCAAGTTAGACTATGATAGATAGGTATTGCAAATAAGCTCAACACTATGAGCATCTTTTTAGTTTTAGATTGTTTTGACAAAAAAAAGAGATAAAAAGAACAAAAGAGAAAAGAGGGTAGATAAAAGAAAAAGGTAAAGCCCCATACCAAAAATAATATTTTTGAAAGTGTGCAAGTCCAAATGCCACTCCTTTTGAAAAGAAATTTTTCTTCAATCGTATAGCCTAATCATGTTTGAACAAATTTTAAATTTCTGCTGATAGGTTAGTGAATGAAGATTTTCCAAACTATTTAAACTTGGCTTATTAGTAGACTAGGTTAGGAAAGGATATTGGTTCCCAAAGCTCAAATCTAAACCAAAGAGAAAAGAGAGGAATGAATGAAAAACTTCAAATTATAGCCCTCAGTTTTTTTTACTTTGTGCAAAAATAAAATCTGTGTGCAGCTTGTCCAAAATGCCACAGCTCATGACAAATCAAACTGCTTAACCTTGATTTGGTCATGTTTTAAATTTTATGTTGATAGATTAGAGAATGAAAATTTGTCAAACTGTTTAATCTTGACAGATAAGTAGATTCGGTAGAGAATAAAAGAGCTCATCAATCTAATATGAGAATTTGGATGATATAAGGGTAGAATTAAATAGTTTGTGCTTTCAAAAGAAAAAATTATGTCAAGGGTTTGTCAGTCCAAATGCACCCAAATGAAGAAAAAATGCTAGGAAAGGTATGATGGGTAAGTAGATATGAGTTGAAGCAATCGTGTTCTTCAGATTTCAAAGATCACATCTTCAAAGAACAACATCAAGTCAACAATTGGAGAAAGAGGATTCTGCCAAGTACAAGTAAGGCACTGATCTACAAATTCTAGAGATCTGAACTCTGAGGTTCTTGACACCTCCTGAAGGAGTTTCCCTCCCCAAGTGGAGCCACCGTTAGTCATTAGTATTTTTCACTATCTTTGGATGACTATAGAATGGTTATAGTTTTCTGAAAACAATATTCCTGGAATATTTTGAGTTTTAGAAATCTCACTACCTTCATTATCTTTATAAAACCTTTGTCCCTATCTGTCAGGTTTCCATCTCAAAGTTACCCTATTGTTCTTAAAAGACTCATTATGGGCTTATACCTCTCATTTTCATCCTTCTTTCCTATCTAAAACCTCATTTCCCCGTTTTCCCCTATTAATAAAATCCACCCTCCCTCTAAGATTTGTTGTTGCTAACTCATTCCCATGTCCCCTTGAGCAGAATAGCACTTTTGAAAATGATCTTTTCACTTGGAAGTTTTTAAGTCAAATTTCATTCAAAATCAGGTCATAGAGAACTCCCATTAGGTCATTATGGTTTTTCATTTTTCAAGGTCATCCTTTCATTCTGATAAATTCAACACACATATTAGAAGGATTTATTATGATCATCATGTTGTCAAAGCCATTTTGTCAAGCCTTAGTGAGCAAAAGAATATCCAGCACCATGACTTCAGCAACCTGCAAAGCAAAAAGTGTCAAAGAGTATCAGTGAGGAGACGAAGAAGACTTCAAAACATTAGAAAGTGGGTTTTTCAAAGCTAAATCAAATTCCATGTGCCAACACATCAAATGTCAAAAGGATTTGTCTTGTTCCAAGCATGCCCAAGTCATCATTGTTCATAAGCACTAAACCCTAATTTCATCTCCCACTGAGCTAGGGTTTGCTATGAAAAAGAGTCATATGAGTAGAGAAGCCATAAGGTAGGTCATTTCAGCAAGTATGAAGCCATACCAAATCATAAAACTCATGCCTCCATCATTTTCCAAGAAGTCATTCCAAGGGACAAATCATTTGTGACACACAAGGCCAGTTTCGCTTCAAATTGTGTTTCTGAATAAATAAAGATGAATTTGACAAACATAAGATAGGTTTTTGTCAATCATAGGTCAAGGAAGAAAAACCTCCTTCAGATGTTACACAGGTATCATGGTTGGGGAGAAATATTAAATTTATAGGTGCTACAAGAGGTTTGCTGCACTTCTGGAGTGACCTTGGGAAAATCAAGTTTTATCATAGCTAGAGTGTCCAAATGACTTCCTTGATGATTCAAATGATACCTAGCCAGAGAGATATTTCCAATGAACTATCATGAGCTCAGTTTGGAGTTGAGGAAGGCCTCCAAAAGTTGCATGCACCAACACTCTACATTTATGCACCTTCATTTATCACTTTTTGACGAGTCTTGGGAAAATATTTTTTTGACCAGAAAAATGAACTCGAAATAGAAAAAAAAAGTTAGATTTGGAAATTAGATAGGATAATATTTCCAACGAGATATCCTGGGCCCAATTTGAACACCAGGAAGGCCTCCAAAAGTGGTCTTCAAAGAGGTGTAGGAATTGCATTGCGCGTTTAGAAGGTGCTGCCTCCTTGGTGCTGTGTGTATGCACCGGCGCTGCGTGCCTGTACCTTGGCATTGTGCCCTTGCCAGAGAAAGTTGATAAAGGTTCTTGCAACCCAAATCACTTCAAGACTTCTTCAAATTTCCCCTATCATCCTCCAAACACTTCTAATCAATAAGTACACATCATAAGCCCTTGCTTTGAAGCTATTTGGTCATTTTGAATGAAATGAAGTGTAACCCTAAATGAAACCCTAATTTCAGTTTTTGAGACCCTTGTTCCATCCTCCTAAAAGAAATATCAGTAAAAAAAAAAGCTAATTACATTGATTTATGGTTTACATTCATCTACTTTGTCCCTACACAAATTCCATTTCATTCACTCCCTTCACTCACACTCATTCCCTTCATATTTAAAGCTGTAATTTCATCCCCTTCCCTTCATCTCATTTAAATTTCACCCTAGGGTATTGTAAATCAGAATTTGAAGATGTCAGAGGAAGAAAACAGTGGCATTTTTGGTGAGGGACAAATTCCAAGGAGAAATGAACATAAGGGCAAGGAAAAGGCTATAGAGCCTATCATTGATGAGGAGGAGGAAAAACATGAAATTGAGAAGGAGTTTCAGTTGATTGAGCTTGATGGTGAGGAGGATCAGCCTCCAAGATAGAGACCAAAGATTAGAGGGCTGAAAAGAGCTCTAGCCCTAGAGAGACAAAGAGAAATTGACCTAGAAAACCAGCTTACACTGAATGAAAAGCTTGCCCTAGAGATCAATGAAAGAAAAGAAGCATGGCTTGAGAGGGTCAACCAACACTTGAAGCAGCTCTTGGACAAGGCTCCCAAGGACAATGAATTTTTGAGGGCAAGAGTCAAAATTTCATGCAAAAAAAAGAGAGAATTTCATTATCCAAGCTCAAAGAGCTAATGAAAAAATTGAAAGTTTGACCAAGCTAGGGGAGAAATAAAAGTTGGAAATAGTTTATGAGGTGTCACTTCATGCCTTAATCACTCAATGAGCAAGTTCTCCAACAATTTTGGCACATTTTTTCACTCATGTTAATTTCTGCAATTTTTTATAATTTTCAACGTAGAAAATTGGCCAAACGTGCAGCGCCACTGGCACTGCGCTCTTTTTTGGGCCATCCAAATGGAAAAAGGTTACATATTCATGTTCATCATGGAAATTACATCAACCTCATAAATTTTCAGAGGATTTGAAGCAAAAATGGTCCCTCAAAAAGGCCAAAAACTCAACTTTCTATCCTCTTTTTGGCATTGGCGCTGTGCGTTTAGCAGTATTGGGAGAAGTGATTTTTGATAGGGAAAATGAGCATAATTATATAATATGAAAGAATATTTTGAAAATATACTTAGATACCTTTCCAACGAACCATCATGGAGCTCATTTGGACACTAGGAAGGCCTCCCTAAGTTAGCTGCAAAACTGGTTATTTTCTCAGTCTTGGTGTTGCACATTTGCACTGGCCTTGTGCCCCTATACCTTGGAGCTACGCGCTTACCAAGATTTATCGCAAAAGATATTTTGAAGCCTTAAATTCAAACTTAGTCCAAAATTAGCTCAGTAGTTATGTTAGAAGTTATTATTGCAATGAATGAGTTTTAGATATTTTTCCTTGGGCCTTGCATGGTCTCAAAGGTCAAATGCATTAACTATGTAATAAATGACATTTGAAACCCTATCTAGGGTTCACTTCCTCATTTTGGAAATAAATACTACATTTATTCTTCATAGTTTGTTGGTTGATCGTTGAGCTGAATATTACATAGATTTTGAGTTGTGAAGAAATTGGATTTGGAGCTTTGTAACTCTTTTAGACTGAATGTTAATGGAGCAAGCACATTCACAAGATTCATGAAATTTGTTAAATGGTGATGTTTTTCTTATCTTATACTTGTTTCCTTATGTTTTCATATTGTTCATCCTTTCTCTTATAACAAAGCAAAAAATTTAGGTTAAGATATGCTGTTAGAGGCACCTTAAGTCTATCTGCTCTTTGTTGTTTAAATGTTTTTCTCTCCTAGGTCTGATTGGAGAATTCTTATTTGCTTTTTTATTCCACCTAGATTTTTTTATTGAAAATGATTTAATAAGAGTCAAACCGAAGAATTTTATGGTATGCCCTATCCTTTGGTGTAGCTTGAAACATCGTTTTTAAAGCCTTTCTTTGAAGTTTACTTATTAGGGTTTGGCTAAAGAAGTTTATGGTTTGCCTTGTCTTTTGGTCCATCTTGAATAGTCACTTTGAAGGTCTTTGAAGTCTGACTAAAGAATATAGGAATTCCATGTTATTTAATCATTACTGAAATGTTATCTTAAATGTTTTATTTCTCTAAAGGTAAATAGCTAGAGAACGTAGGAGTTCCCTGCTCTCTAGGGTTTGCTGGATTGTTGTCTCAAATTTTACTTGGTAAAGCTAGGCCAAAGAATTTTATGGTGTGCGCTGTCCTTTGGTTCTTTCTTAAGCATACTTATCTTAAAGACTCTTCTTGTTCTAGTATATGTTAAAGGATTCTTAATTTCCCTTTAAACCTACTAAACTCACAATTTAATGTTCATTTCACACCCACAGAAGCTATTAAGATCCATTTGGCTTTGTTAAATTTCCCTATGAAACACCCTTGATTTTTTGTTGTACTCTTCAAACCTTTCACAAACCCCATAGCCCAATGGTTTGAATTTCTCTTACTCTATCTGTTATTCTTAACAAGCAACCCAACCAAACAAAACAAAACAAACAAGCCTATCATTTTAACTAGCCTAAAATCAACATCCTAAATCAAGCAAGTTATATTTTTTATACAAACATAGAGAGATCCCAAGCTTAGCCAAGTGAAGGAAGGAGTAGTCTTGGATGAAGCTTATTTCTCAAATCCTCTAAGCCAGTTATTATTCAGAGATCCTTTTGCTGGTTTCTTAGAGACATTTAAAGGATTAAAATATGCCAGGAACAGTTTGTTGCAGAGTATTAAAAAGATTTTGAGCACTATTGCTCAAAATCAGATGAGATGGGAGTGGCCTTTTCATCTTTTCAGCACACTCAAAGGGCTGAATAAAAATCAATCATCTAGTCACTTACTTGATTGGCTGCATTGGAGAAGGGAGTTCACCTAATCAACATATACCTCCAAGTTAGACTAGGATAGATAGGTATTGCAAATAAGCTCATCACTATGAGCATATTTTTAGTTTTAGATTATTTTGACAAAAAAAAGAGAGAAAAAGAACAAAAGAGAAAAGAGGGCAGATAAAAGAAAAAGGTAAAGCCCCATACGAAAAATAATATTTTTGAAAGTGTGCAAGTCCAAATGCCACTCCTTTTGAAAAGAAAGTTTTGTTCAATTATACAGCTTAATCATGTTTGAACAAATTTTAAATTTCTGCTGATAGGTTAGTGAATGAATATTTTCCAAACTATTTAAACTTGGCTTATCAGTAGACTAGGTTAGGAAAGGATATTGGTTCCCAAAACTCAAATATGAACCAAAGAGAAAAGAGAGGGATGAATGAAAAATTCCAAATCATAGCCCTCAGTTTTTTTTACTTTGTGAAAAAATAAAATCTGTGTGCAGCTTGTCCAAAATGCCATAGCTCATGACAAATCAAACTGCTTAACCTTGATTTGGTCATGTTTTAAATTTTATGTTGATAGATTAGAGAATGAAAATTTGTCAAACTGTTTAATCTTGACAGATAAGTAGATTAGGTAGAGAATAAAAGAGCTCATCAATATAATATGAGCCTTTGCATGATATAAGGGTAGAAGTAAATAGTTTGTGCTTTCAAAAGAAAAAATTATGTCAAGGGTTTGTCAGTCCACATGCACCCAAATGAAGAAAAAATGCTAGGAAGGGTATGATGGGTAAGTAGATATGAGTTGAAGCAATCGTGTTTTTCAGATTTCAAAGAACAACAACAAATTAGCAATTGGAGAAAGAGGAGTCTACCAAGTACAAGCAAGGTACTGATCTACAAATTCCAGAGATCTGAACTCTGAGGTTCTTGACACCTCCTGAAGGAGTTGCCCTCCCCAACTGGAGCCACTGTTAGTCATCAGTATTTTTCACTATCTTTGGATGACTATAGAATGGTTATAGTTTTTTGAAAACAATATTCCTGGAATATTTTGAGTTTTAGAAATCTCACTGCCTTCATTATCTTAATAAAACCTTTTTCCCTATATGTCAGGTTTCCATCTCAAAGTTACCCTATTGTTCTTAAAAGACTCATTATGGGCTTATACTTCTCATTTTCATCCTTCTTTCCTACCTAAAATCTCATTTCCCCATTTTCCCCTGTCAATAAAATCCACCCTCCCTCTAATATTTCTTGCTGCTAACTCATTCCCATGTCCCCTTGAGCAGAATAGAACTTTTGAAAATGCTCTTTTCACTTGGAATTTTTTAAGTCAAATTTCATTCAAAATCAGGTCAAAAAGCACTCCCATTAGGTCATTAGGTTTTTTCATTTTTCAGGGTCATCCTTTCATTCTGATAAATTTAGCACACATATGAGAAGGATTTATTATGATAATCATGCTGTCAAAGCCATTTTTTCAAGCCTTAGTGAGCAAAAGGAAAGCCAGCTCCATGACTTCAATAGCCTGCAAAGCAAAAAGTGTCAAAGAGTATCAGTGAGAAAACAAAGAAGACTTCAAAACATTCGAAAGTGGGTTTTTCAAAGCTAAATCAAATTCCACGTGCTAACACATCAAATGTCAAAATGAGTTGTCTTGTTCCAAGCATGCCCAAGTCATCATTGTTCATTTGCACTAAACACTAATTTTATCTCCCACTGAGCTAGGGTTTTCTATGAAAAAGAGGCATATGAGCAAAGGAGCCATAAGGTAGGTCATTTCAGCAATTATGAAGCCATACCAACTCATAAAAATCATGCCTCCATCATTTTCCAAGAATTCATTCCAAGGGACAAATCATTTGCCACACATAAGGCCAGTTTCGCTTCAAATTGTGTTTCTGAACAAATAAAGATGAATTTGACAAAAGTAAGAGAGGTTTTTGTCAATAATAGGTAAAGGAAGAAAAACCTCCTTCATATTTTACATCTGTATCATGGTTGAGAATAAATTTTAAATTTACAGGTGCTACAATAGGTTAGTTTCACTTCTGGAGTGACCTTGGGAAAATCAAGTTTTCTCATAGCTGGAGTCTCCAAATGACTTTCTTGATGATTGAAATAATAAATATATAGAGAGATATTTCCAATGAGCTATAATTAGCTCAATTTTGAGTTGAGAAAGGCCTCCAAAAGTTTCCTACACCATCACTCTTCATTTCTTCACCCTCATTCAGCACGTTTTGAACAGTATTGGGAAAATAAATTTTTGACCAGGAAAATGAACTCCAAATAGAAAAAAAAAGGTATATTTGGAACATATACAGGATAATATTTCCACTGAGCTATCCTAGGCCCAATTGGGACACAGGGAAGGCTTCCAAAAATGGTCTTCAAAAAGGTGCAGGAATGGCGCTGCGCGTTTAGATGCTGCCTCCTTGGCGCCGCGCGTTTGCACCGGCGCTGCGCGCCTGTACCTTGGCGCAGTGCCCTTGCTAGAGAAATTGTCTAATATTCTAGCAAACAAAATCACTTCAATACATCTTTAAATTTCCCCTATCATCCTCCAAACACTTCTAATAAGTAAGTACACGTCATAAGACCTTTCTTTGAAGATATTTTGTCATTTTTGAATGAAATGAATTGTAACCCTAAATGAAACCCTAATTTCAGCTTGTGAGACCCTTGTTCCATCCTCCTAAAAGAAACATCAATCAAAAAACAAGGTAATTACATTGATTTATGGTTTACATTCGTCTACTTTGTCCCTACACACATTCCCTTTCATTCACTCCCTTCACTCACACTCATTCCCTTCATATTTCAAGTTGTCATTTCATCCCCTTCCCTTCATCTCATTTCACTTGCACCCTAGGGTTTTCTAAATCAGAATTTGAATATGTTAGAGGAAGAAAACAGTGCAATTGTTGGTGAGGGACATATGCCAAGGAGAAATGAACATAAGGGCAAGGAAAAGGCTACAAAGCCTATCATTGATGAGCAGGAGGATAAACATGAAACTGACCAGGAGTTTCAGTTGATTGAGCTTGATGGCAAGGAGGATCAGCCTCTAAGACAGAGACCAAGGATTAGAGGGCTGAAAAGAGCTCTAGCCCTAGAGAGACAAAGGGAAACTGACCTAGCATACCAGCTTACACTAAATGAAAAGGTTTCCATAGAGATAAATGAAAACAAAGAAGCATGGTTTGAGAGGGTCAACCAAAAATTTAAGCAGCTCTTGGCCAAGGCTCAGAAGGACAATGACTTGTTCAGGGAAAGAGTCAAAATTTCATGCACAAAAAAGAGAGAATTTCATTAGCTAAGCTCAAAGAGCTAATGAAAAAATTGAAAGTTTGACCAAGATAGGGGAGAAAGAAAAGTTGGACATACTTTCTGAGGTGTCACTTCATGCCTCAATCACTCAATGAGCAAGTTCTTCAACAATTTTGGCACATTTTTTCACCCATGTTATTTTTGCAATTTTTGATAATTTTCAACGTAGAAAATTGGCCAGTGGCGCTGCGCTCTTTTTTGGGCCATCCAAATGGAAAAAGGTTAGCATATTAATTTTCCTCATGGAAATTACATCAACCTCAGAAATTTTCAGAGGAGTTGGAGCAAAAATGGTCCCTCAAAAAGGCCAAAAACTACCAAAAAATCACCTTTCTGCCCCCTTTTTGGCACTGGCGTTGCGCGTTTAGCAGTCTTGGGAGAAGTAATTTTTGACAGGGAAAATGGGTACCATTCTGGAACTTGAAAGAATATTTGGAAACTATACTCTGAGACATTTCGAATGAGACATCATGGAGCTCATTTGGACACCAGGAAGACCTCCAAAAGTTAGCTCCAAAACAGGCCATTTTCTTAGTCTTGGCGCTGCGCGTTTGCACTAGTGCTGCACCCCTGTACCTTGGAGTTGCGCCCTTACCAGTAGTTATTGAAAAATATATTTTGAAGTCTTAAGGTCAAACATGTTCCAAAATTAGCTCAATAGTTATGTTAGATGTTATGATTGCAATGAATGAGTTTTAGATATTTTGCCTTGGGCCTTGCATGGTCTCAAAGGTCAAATGCATTAAATATGTAATAAATGACATTTGAAACCCTATCTAGGGTTCAATTCCTCATTTTTCAAATAAATACTGCATGTATGCTTCATAGTTGGTTGGTTGATTGTTGAGTTAAATATTACATAGATTTTGAGTTGTGAAGAAATTTGTTTTGGAGCTTTGTAACTATTTTGGACGGAATGTTAATGGAGCAAGCACATTCACGGGATTCATGAAATTTGTTAAATGGTGATGTTGCTCTTATATTATAATTTTTTCCTTATGTTTTCATATCGTTCATCCTTTCTCTTATAACAAAGCATAAAATTTAGGTTAAGATATGTTGTTAGAGGCACCTTAAGTCTGTCTTCTCTCTATTGTTTAAATGTTTTCCTCTACTGGGTCTGATTGGAGAATTCTTAATTGATTTCTGATTCCACTTAGCTTGTTGTCTTGAAAATGATTTAATAAGATTCAAACTGAATAAGTTTATGGTATGCCATGTCCCTTGGTGTAGCTTTAAACATTGTTTTTAAGGCCTTTCTTTGACGTTTACTTATTAGGGTTTGGCTAAATAAGTTTATGCTTTTCCCTGTCCTTTGGTCCATATTGAATATTCACTTTGAAGGTCTTTGAAGTCTGAATTAATAATTTAGGAGTTCCCTGCTCTTTAATCATTATTGAAATTTTATCTTAAATGTTAACAAAACAAAACAAAAAACCCTATCAATTTAACTAGCCTAAAATCAGCATCCTAAATCAAACAAGTTATATATTTTATACAAACATAGAGAGAGCCATCTCTAAGTCCAAGAAGGCTAGGTCCTAGGACTCCAAAGTTGGTTTGATGTTACCCTTGTCTATTTGGTCTTGCCAATCTGAAAAATTACAGGGACCTAACATAATGGTGATTCCGCTGGGGAACACTCATTAAAAACCTTAGTGTTATATAAAGAACTCAGAAACCCCAATAATATCTCAAGATTGGAATCCAATTGTTGATGGTGGACAACAAACAAATCCTCAAAACAGTTAGCATCATCCACCTAGTGAATCCACAACTCTCAATAAACCTAAAGACTCCACTGGTAGAAGAATCTAGATTGGTTATAAAGATGTAGTAACCCTTTCCTCTAACTAAGTGACAAAGATGAATCCAAGGATAAAACACAGGTATGCTCCAATGAATAGAGATCACATTCCTAGATTCCTGCACAAAATGCCTCAAATAAATTGGAACACAAACCTGCTTGTGTTTCAAGATGAAAAGTTTGATGACCCCTTGTTACATCCCATCAAATTTCATATACATACATGGAGGTTAAAAGTTGAATGGCATGAGGACTGCCTCATGAAAATTTTCATGGTGACATTAGAAGGTAAAGCAAGGAAATGGTATGAAGTCCTTGACCTTGGTAGTTTGTTTTCTTTAAAGGATTTCCACAAGGTATTTTATGAGCATTATAAAGAAAATTGTTCATCTTTATCATTAGCTGAAAATTTTTGTGATCAATATGAAGATCTCATACAATACCTTGATGATTAGCCATCTCTTACATATGGGAAGCTCAAGATACCTTCGGCCTTATGGCCCATTTCACACAGATAAAAAGGAAACTAGGTTGTCCAAAGAAAGTGAAAAATTCCTCCTCTTTTAACTGAAGAAGAAATCAATCAGATCCTAAACATACAACCAGCCTCCAAATTTTTATGTAAAGAAGATATTTCTATTTATTCCACTGCTGACCTATCCACTAATGCATTTTCTCATACAGATACAATAGAACAGATTGATGTTGATGCTGTACTACTTTCTCAAGAAGACCTATTGTCAGAGAATTATTTTGTGAAGGACCTTCACACATAATTCAGCCCATTCAATCAAAGAATATCAAGTTTGTTTAAAGACAACACAGTAGTATGTAATGAGGCTGCGAATACAGATGGTCATAAAGAGGGGGAAGAGATTCTTTCTCAAAAGAATCCCAAGCTTATCCAAGTGAAGGAAGGAGTAGTCCTGGATGAAGCTTATTTCTCAAATCCTCTAGGCTAGTTATTATTCATAGATCCTTTTGCTGGTTTCTTAGAGACATTTAAAGGATTAAACTATGCTAGGAATAGTTTTTTGCAGAGTATAAAGAAGATTTTTAGCACTGCTGATCAAAATCAAATGATATGGGAGTGGCCTTTTCATCTTTTCAGCACACTTAAAGGGCTGAATAAAAATCAATCATCTAGTCACTTACTTGATTGGTTGCATTGGAGAAGGGAGTTCACCTAGTCAAAATATACATCCAAGTTAGACTAGGATAGATAGGTATTGCAAATAAGCTTGAGACTATGAGCATATTTTTAGTTTTAGATTGTTTTGACAAAAAAAAGAGAGAAAAATAAAAAAATAGAAAAGAGGGAAGATAAAAGTAAAAGGTAAATCCATGTACCAAAAATAATATTTCTGAAATTGTGCAAGTCCAAAGGCCACCCCATTTTAAAAGAAAGTTTTGTTCAATCATACAACCTAATCATGTTTAAACAAATTTTAAATTTATGTTGATAGATTAGTGAATGAATATTTTGGTTCCTAAAGATCAAATCTGAACCAAAGAGAAAAGAAAGGGATGAATGACAAATTCCAAATTATAGCCCTCAGTTTTTTTTTACTTTGTGAAAAAATAAAATCTATGTGCAGCTTGTCCAAAATGCCACAACTCGTCACAAATCAAACTGCTTAACCTTGATTTGGTAATGTTTTAAATTTTATGTTGATAGATTAGAGAATGAAAATCTTTCAAACTGTTTAATCTTGACAAATAGTATAGTAGATTAGGTAGAGAATAAAAGAGCTCATCAGTCTAATCTGAGCATTTGGATGATATAAGGGTAGAAGTAAATAGTTTGTGCTTTCAAAAGAAAAAATGATGTCAAGGGTTTTCCAGTCCAAATGCACCCAAATGAAGAAAAAATGCTAGGAAAGGTATGATGGGTAAATATAGATGATTTGAAGCAATCATGTTTTTTAGATTTCAAAGATCATAGCTTCAAAGAACAACAACCAGTCAACAATTGGAGAAAGAGGTGTCTAACAAGTACAATCAAGGCACTGATCTACAAATTCCAGAGATCTGAACTCTGAGGTTCTTGATACCTCCTAAAAGAGCTACTCTCCCCAAGTGGAGTCACTGTTAGTCATTAGTATTTTTCACTATATTTGGATGATTATAGAATGATTATAGTTTTCTGAAAACAATATTCCTTGAATATTTTGGGTTTCAGAAATCTCACTGCCTTCATTATCTTTATGAAACCTTTTTCCCTATCTATCAGGTTTCCATCTCAAAGTTACCCTGTTGTTCTTAAAATACTCATTATGGGCTTATACCTCTCATTTTCATCCTTGTTTCCTAGCTAAAACCTCATTTCCCCATTTTCCTGTGTCAATAAACTCCACCCCCCCTCTAAGATTTCTTGTTGCTAACTCATTCCCATGTCCCCTTGAGCAGAATAGCACTTTTGAAAATGCTCTTTTCACTTGGAATTTTTTAAGTCAAATTTCATTCAAAATCAGGTCAAAAAGCACTCCCATTAGGTCATTAGGGTTTTTCATTTTTCAAGGTCATCCTTTCATTCTGATAAAGTCAGCACACATATGAGAAGGATTTATTATGATCATCATGCTTTCAAAGCCATTTTGTTAAGCCTCAGTGAGCAAAAAAAAAGCCAGCTCCATGACTTCAACGGTCTGCAAAGCAAAAAGTGTCAAAGAGTATCAGTGAGAAAAGAAATAAGACTTCAGAACATTAGAAAGTTGGTTTTTCAAACCTAAATGAAATTCCACATGCCAACACATCAAATGTCAAAAGGAGTTGTCTTGTTCCAAGCATGCCCAAGTCATCATTGTTCATAAGCACTAAACCTTAATTTCATCTCCCACTGAGCTAGGGTTTGCTATGAAAAAGAGGCATATGAGCAGAGGAGCCATAAGGTAGGTCATTTCAACAAGTATGAAGCCATACCAACTCATAAACATCATGCCTCCATCATTTTCCAAGAAGTCATTCCAAGGGACAAATCATTTTTGATGGAAACAAAGTAGAAATTACATGCTGAGGAGAGTTTGCACTACTGTAATCATGACTCTGTCACCATTTTCCTTCTGAAACCCCACTCCTTGCTCCACGTGGTCTTCTTCCTTTTCCCGGGATTCTATTTATCAAATTTGTGGAATTTGATAAACAGACATTATCCACAGCCTTTGGCAATTAAATTATATAATTGAACTTTATATTAATAACCAACGCCTTTTGAATAAATGATTTTTATAATAAACCTTCGGTTCCGACCCCACATACATAATTGGCGGCCAATCAAATGCATACCGTACCTTGGCTATCGTCCACGCATCTCCATCCAACGATCACCATCCGATGGCTCCTTCTCAGATCAACAGTGTACCACGATATCGCTCGGCTTCCTTGGTCGAATGATAACGTGCGATGGTGCGTAGCAACGGCGGTTTTCCGGGGGTCCACCTCGCCACGTGTCGAGCACTCTATGGAATCGCTCCCCAACCAGGAAATACCGCTTATTCACAAAAGGCAGTGCGATATGGGCAATCCGGCCTCATAAATCCGCTTTTGGTTTTGGAACAGTGACTGACCACGGGTTTAAGTCGGGTTTGCGCTATTCTTTTATCCGCTCAGTTTACTAACTCAGGGTTTAGTCCCGGTTCCAGACTTCAATTAACAACAAACGAATTCATCTCTTTATTAAGTGGGGTTTCACCACTATTAAACAGAGTTCGACAACGACGGATTTTCTACACAGACCTCGCCTGGGCGTGGAATTTCTTCATTTATTCAGACAATTGAGAGAAGCAATGGGTAGAGGAATACAAAGATTACGCAGTGACCTTATTCAACAAAATTTACTCATAATATCAATTCAAACCAAATTGAGAATCAACAAGCACTGAACTTTATTCAACAAGAAACCATTGCTCAATACACATATTTTATTGCAGGAACCTCCATTCTCCCCCCCCCATGCATTCGGGGGAATATAGTTTATATACATCAACATATGACTCCTCGGTTCCTCTGTGAGGACCGTTTTAGAAAATCAAAAGCCTAATTACAATAATTCAACTAACTGAAACATGACAGATGGACTAACTGAACTATTCGACTTCTACAACTCTGACTAATCTAAATGATACAGTCAGCTGAGGTATTGATACCTAGCTGTTACAATTTTGATGATTCCGAACCCTCCTAGCCACAACATGTGGGCAAAACCTCCTACATTGCTGGCTAGTGTCTAATGCCCCTGCATCAATTTGCCACCTGAAGGCTAGTTTCGCTAGGTGTGTTTTACGAAAAAGGTAATATTAATTTGGCAATAGATCGTCTTTTCAATCATAGGTCAAGGAAGAAAAACCTCCTTCAGATGTTACACAGGTATCATGGTTGGGGAGAAATATTAAATTTATAGGTGCTACAAGAGGTTTGCTGCACTTCTGGAGTGACCTTGGGAAAATCAAGTTTTATCATAGCTAGAGTGTCCAAATGACTTCCTTGATGATTCAAATGATACCTAGCCAGAGAGATATTTCCAATGAACTATCATGAGCTCAGTTTGGAGTTGAGGAAGGCCTCCAAAAGTTGCATGCACCAACACTCTACATTTATGCACCTTCATTTATCACTTTTTGACGAGTCTTGGGAAAATATTTTTTTGACCAGAAAAATGAACTCGAAATAGAAAAAAAAAGTTAGATTTGGAAATTAGATAGGATAATATTTCCAACGAGATATCCTGGGCCCAATTTGAACACCAGGAAGGCCTCCAAAAGTGGTCTTCAAAGAGGTGTAGGAATTGCATTGCGCGTTTAGAAGGTGCTGCCTCCTTGGTGCTGTGTGTATGCACCGGCGCTGCGTGCCTGTACCTTGGCATTGTGCCCTTGCCAGAGAAAGTTGATAAAGGTTCTTGCAACCCAAATCACTTCAAGACTTCTTCAAATTTCCCCTATCATCCTCCAAACACTTCTAATCAATAAGTACACATCATAAGCCCTTGCTTTGAAGCTATTTGGTCATTTTGAATGAAATGAAGTGTAACCCTAAATGAAACCCTAATTTCAGTTTTTGAGACCCTTGTTCCATCCTCCTAAAAGAAATATCAGTAAAAAAAAAAGCTAATTACATTGATTTATGGTTTACATTCATCTACTTTGTCCCTACACAAATTCCATTTCATTCACTCCCTTCACTCACACTCATTCCCTTCATATTTAAAGCTGTAATTTCATCCCCTTCCCTTCATCTCATTTAAATTTCACCCTAGGGTATTGTAAATCAGAATTTGAAGATGTCAGAGGAAGAAAACAGTGGCATTTTTGGTGAGGGACAAATTCCAAGGAGAAATGAACATAAGGGCAAGGAAAAGGCTATAGAGCCTATCATTGATGAGGAGGAGGAAAAACATGAAATTGAGAAGGAGTTTCAGTTGATTGAGCTTGATGGTGAGGAGGATCAACCTCCAAGATAGATACCAAGGATTAGAGGGCTGAAAAGAACTCTAGCCCTAGAGATATAAAGGGAAACTGACCTAGCAGACCAACTTACACTAAATGAAAAGCTTTCCCTATAGATCAATGAAAAAAAAGAAGCATGGCTTGAGAGGGTCAACCAAAACTTGAAGCATCTCCTAGCCAAGGCTCACAAGGACAATGGCTTGTTGAGGGAAAGAGTCAAAATTTCATGCACAAAAAAGAGAGAATTTCATTAGCCAAGCTCAAAGAGCTAATGAAAAAATTGAAAGTTTGACCAAGCTATGGGAGAAAGAAAAGTTGGACATACTTCCTAAGGTGTCACTTCATGCTTGAATCACTCAATGAGCAAGTGATCCAACAATTTTGGCACATTTTTGCACTCATGTTAATTTCTCAAATTTTTGATAATTTTCAATGTAGAAAATTGGCCAAACGCGCAACGCCACTGGTGTTGCACTCTTTTTTGGGCCATAAAAATGGAAAACGGTTAGAATATTCATGTTCCTCATGGAAATTACATTAACCTCAAAATTTTTTAGAGGATTGGAGCAAAACTAGTCCCTCAAAAAGGCCAAAAACTATTAAAAAAGCACCTTTCTACCCTCTTTTTGGCACTGGCGCTGCGCGTATAAAAGTCTTGGGAGAAGTGATTTTTTATAGGGTAAATTGGAACCATTCTAGAAAGGGAAAGTATATTTGGAAAATAGACTCAAAGGCCTTTCCAATGAGCCATCATGGAGCTCATTTGGACACCGAGAAGGCCTCCAAAAGTTAGCTGCGAAACAACCCATTTTCTCAGCCTTGGCGTTGTGCCCCTATACCTTGGAGTTGTGCCCTTACCAGGAGTTACTGCAAAATATATTTTGAAGCCTTAAATTCAAACTTATTCCAAATGTAGCTCAGTATTTATGTTAGAAGTTATTATTTCAATGAATGAGTTTTAGATATTTTTCCTTGGGCCTTGCATGGTCTCAAAGGTCAAATGCATTAACTATGTAATAAATGACATTTGAAACCCTAGATAGGGTTCACTTCCTCATTTTGTAGATAAATACTGCATGTATGCTTCATAGTTGGTTGGTTGATTGTTGAGCTGAATATTACATAGATTTTGAGTTGTGAAGAAATTGGTTTTGGAGCTTTGTAACTATTTTGGACTGAATGTTAATGGAGCAAGCACATTCACAAGATTCATGAACTTTGTTAAATGGTGATGTTTTTCTTATCTTATACTTGTTTCCTTATGTTTTCATATTGTTCATCCTTTCTCTTATAATAGAGTAGAAAATTTAGGTTAAGATATGCTGTTAGAGGCACCTTAAGTCTTTCTGCTCTCTGTTGTTTAAATATTTTCCTCTGCTGGGTCTCATTGGAGAATTCTTAATTTCTTTCTGATTCCACCTATCTTTTTGTCTTGAAAATGATTTAATAAGAGTCAAACCAAAGAAGTTTATGGTATGCCCTGTCCTTTGGTGTAGCTTGAAACATTATTTTTAAGGCCTTTCTTTGAAGTTTACTTATTAGGGTTTGGCTAAAGAAGTTTATGGTTTTCCCTGTCCTTTGGTCCATCTTGAATAGTCACTTTCAAGGTCTTTGAAGTCTGATTGAATAATTTAGGAGTTCCCTGCTCTTTAATCATTACTGAAATGTTATCTTAAATTTTTTCTTTCTCTGAAGGTAAATAGCTAGAGAACCTAGGAGTTCCCTGATCTCTAGGGTTTGTTGGATTGTTGTCTCAAAGTTTACTTGGTAAATCTAGGCCAAAGAATTTTATGGTGTGCCCTATCCTTTGGTTCTTTCTTAAGCATGGTGATCTTAAAGACTCTTCTTGTTCTAGTATATGTTAAAGGATTCTTAATTTCCCTTTAAACCTACTAAAATCACAATTTAATGTTCATTTCACAGCCACATAAGCTATTAAGATCCATTTGGCTTTGTTAACTTTCCCTATGAAACACCCTTGATTTGTTGTTGTACTCTTCAAACCTTTTACAGACCCCATAGCCCAATGGTTTGAATTTCTCTTACTCTATCCGTTCTTCTTAACAAGCAACCTATCCAAACAAAACAAAACAAACAACCCTATCTTTTTAACTAGCCTAAAATCAGCATCCTAAATCAAACAAGTTATATCTTTTATACAAACATAGAGAGAGCCCTCTCTGAGTCTAGGAAGGCTAGGTCCTAGGACTCCAAAGTTGGTTTGATGTTACCCTTGTCTATTTGGTCTTTCCAATCTGACAAATTACAGGGACCTAACGGTTGGGATAATAATTTCCCATGTCATTGCTCTCAATCATTGATCAATTCAATTTAATTTCTCTTCCAGCATATATTAATAGTGTTAAGTGCATTTTTTAAATACTCACATCAATTAATTCTACACTTAAGCTTGATTTCATAATCAAGACCAACCAAAATTGTGGGTTCACAAAATAATATCCTTCTCCTAATTATTCTCCATTCGAAATGAAAAATTTTGGTTCAATGTTCAATTATGTAACAACCTTAACTTTACCATTAACATATGTAAGTAAACATTTTTTTTCCCGTCATTCTTAGATTTCAAGGTATTAATAATGGTTTACCTTGCTAATAAACAAATTCTTGTGATATTCCAAAAAAATAAGAAGATAATATTAAACAAGAAAATAAACAACCATAGAACTTACCTGTGTTGTTGAGTCACTAATTGGGTCATTAATATGTTATCTCGAAGACAATGGAGTTTGTTTTGGCGAAGCGTGGCTAGGACTGAGGGAACTCTGCTAAAAAATAAATAGTTTGCATGAATACCATGAAATCAAAAGATGAAGGGTTAAACTACAAAATCAATGTTTCATTAATTACACATCCTACAACAATACATTCATGTTCATATTGGCATTGTGCTTTTGAAATCCCAATCTTCAAATATGGCATACATAAAAAATTAAATAGTCTACATATGTAATTATTACATTGTTGGCTAGTTTTCGATGAACTCAACCATTTTTATTTTCCCGCCTCTGTGGAAACTTTCCATTCCATTAATTATTCAACAACTTCTTTCAATCTTCCAAGTTCCTTGTCTTTTTCTCTCAATTTATCACGTATTGTACAATTGCTTCTTTTAAGCACGTTGTTTTCCAAACAATTCAGTTGGAGTGATGCCAAAACCAACCTGTGTACATGAACTTTCGTCTGAGGCCCCAAAACTATTGTAATGGCATATTCCTTTGTTTCATATGTAGGAGAAACTAAATCATTTTATACTGATTCAATTTTTTTCTAGCAATGTCAACATTTCAACAAATTCCTGTCATAAACATCATTAAAAAAAAAACCTAAATAGATACAAGAATCTCAGTGGAAAATTATTATTCTATTTTCACTATGTTAGGGTCCTATAATAATAACATTCATAATTTTGAATTGATCATGTAAATCTTGCAATATTGTACATACCTTTTCTTTCTGCAAATGTTTTCCCATATTTAAAAAATGAAAAGAGGGTAAAGTCCTAAAAAAATAATCAAAGGACTGAAAGAACAAGAACAAAGAAAAATAATAAGTATGAACCCCACAAAAAGAGATGAAAATAAGATCATGAAAGTGTTGCATGTTCAAATGCCACTACTATTATTTTACTTTTGCAAATAAGATTGTGTGCAGCTTGTCCAAATTTCCACAATCCATGATAATCATACAGTTTAATATTGATTATTCATGCTTTAAATTTCATGTTGATAGTTAGAGAATAAAGATCTAGCCAAACTTTTTAATCTTGGTAGATCAGTAGTTAGGTAGAGAAATAAACGAGCTCATTGATTTAATCTGAGTCGTTGGACGTCATAAGGTTAGAAGTAGTTAGTTTTTTTATTAAAATAAAATAAAAGGGTCAGCAAGCTCAAATGCACCCATAAAAGAAATAAAAATGTTAGGATAAATAAGGGTAGGTAGATTACTTTCACAGGCACTGGAAAGCATCAAATTGGTTTGTTTCTTATTACTAATATCCTACTAATTACCCCCTTCTTAAAATCATAAAACCCCTTCCCTATTCAATTTCCCTTTGCTAATATCCTTTTTATTTTTGGAAATCATTCCCTTGTAAAAACCCTTTTCCCTAAACTAACTCTTCCCTTTTCGCTACCTAAAACCCCTTTCTCTAGCTTAAAAATCCATTTCTATTACTAATATCCATTCTCCTTTACTAATTTCCCTTTTCTAATAAAAACACCCAAAACCCACTTTTCCCATAGTTTAAAGTGTGTTTACCCGGACCCTTATATCATTATTACCTATAGTTTTATATTATATTAATTCCTCGCTCCCACTATATTATCCCGAGTCCCACATCAATTTAAATCCATACTTTAAACCTCCGCCATCATAATCCTAACCTCCCATATTTCATCAAAACTTTGCAAAATATATTAAAACCCTTACCCCACTTTATATTATACACCCCTCCACATGAATTTTCCCCTGTCCCATCGATCATAACCGCAACTCAGTGGTCAACTGGCCAATCTCTGCCATTGAATCCAACCACGTCCAATTCATTTTGCAACCCTGATAGTCAAAATTTTAACGTCGAGGGAGGGTTGCGAAATGGGTGGTTTCACAACCCTCTTCCCTTCTACGTGTCGAGTCTACGTCTCATTACACTCCCATCCCCAAAACCACTAAACAAATGTTAGCCCATACGATAAACCAATTTAACCTGTGCGATAAAAACCATCCTCTATGTAGTAAACCACTGTTACATATCATTCCGTGCAGGGTAGTGAGCCCTACTATTTAAAAATCTAAAATCCGCATGTCCATCTGCACTGTGTTAAGCTCCGACACTGTGTGAAAAGCCAACATTGTTTCAAAATGCTATAATTGAGTTATTTTTGCAGATTTGCGAATAAAACCAAAGATATATTTCCAATAGAGTTGAACCTCCAGAGCCAAAATTCATTCCATAGGTCTTCCCAATTCAATACAACCTTCGAGCACCTCCTTGTAGACCTGGATTTTATTGAAAAAATGTTTTGTTTTGAAGGTTATTAGCAGAAAAGTAATTTGGATAAAAAGATTAATACTAGTTACACCTGTTTACTCCAAGAACTCACAAGTAAATGAAACTGAATGATTTTACTTAAAAAAAAAAAATTCCATATAACAACAGAGTAGGAGGAATCATTTACACAAAGGCAGTAAAATGTTAAAACAGAGATAAAAACACTATTCACCAGCAAGCAGTGATTTACTAAAGGTAAAAGTGAATACAGGTTAAAGGTGAAAACAAAGACAGAATTGACAGTAACAGTAAAATCAGTTGAAAAGAGCAGTCAGGTTAAATGATAAATAGAGCATGCAGCATGAAGATAACGTGAAAGATAAGCCAACATGAGATAAACCAACAGATAAATAAACAATCAGAAAATCAATGCCAGCTTTCAATCAGTTGAAAGGTGTCACTACCTTTTAGTATCCAAATATTTTATTTCCAGGAATAAATCCTAAATTAGTTTAGCATATTTAGTATTATTTTTTGTATAAATACTTCATTAATCGAGGTATTAATGTGTGGATGAATTGCTGAACAATTCTATAGTTGTACTATTCTGGAACCTGAGGGTGATTGTACCAATTTCAAGTCAGCAGACTGGATTAAAGCAATAAAGAGATTATATTACAGGATTCATGTGTTGGGCCGCTACAGTGAATTAATTTATATTTGTTCAATTGTTTCTTCCTGAAGTTTTCACATGCTTATATGCTTGCTTAATGTAAATGATATAACAGGAATGTTATTACAGAATATGTTTAATTACACTCTGTCTTGAACTATTTATCATTTATGTGTTTTTCTTTTGATATCCAGATTAGGGAATTCTTAATTCCTCCCTTGTTTCGATTGTTCTTTGTCTTTTCACTCATTATCCAGATTTGAGAACCCTTAATTGCTCTCTTACCTCAATTGAAACCATTTTCACCATCAACCTAAGGATCTGAATTTACTCAACTATCTTACCCTGTGAATACTTCCCTTTAGAACATTGATCCTGCTTTTGCTGCTTGACACTTTGACTCGATTAGCCCAATGGTAAGCAAACCTACATCTATCCATCTGAGTAAGTGATTTCACCACCTAACCAAATCCAAAAAATAAAATCCCAAGTAATCCTACATAACTAGCCTAAAATCAACTACAATCAACAAAGATAAATCATATGGAGAGAGCCCTCTCTGAGCATTAGGAAGGCTAGATCCTAAGGCTTAAAAGTGGGTTTGTGGTTACCTTGGTTGGTTCTTTCTTTAACCTTGAGAAATTACTGAGTGATAACACACTAAATGATAAAATTGGATGCCATCCTTCTTTGTAAGGCATTTCATCCACACATTAGCCCTAGTTACAAGTGTGCTATTTTGATTGCAAGTTGATTCTAGTAAAAAAAATACAATAGTCTTGATAAGTTTATTTAAATTTGGTGCCTGTGAACAAAAAATATTCTTGGTTACAAATTACAAGGTCATTTTCAACCCTAAAGTAACCTCTACATTCGAAAGTGTGGGTCTCTTATTCTAGTGTGATATTTTCCTTATTTACTTTTTTCTTCTCTTGCAACTCAATAAAAAATGGATGCTTGATTGAAGTTGATTGTATGCAAGGATTCAAAGTCAAATCTCATTTGATGATAACAATTAGTTTTGTCTTTCATTTTTACCTTGAATTTAGGGTCATATCATATTTTAACGAATTCAATCCAATCGATTTCATTGACTCCAATAGGAACATTTTCCTTCCTCTCCTCATCTATTTTGTATTTCAAATAATAATTTTTATACAAATTATGTCTATAAGTTCTCAAGCACTTAGATCTTGTTTTATGACACCATTGCACTGCTAATGAATCTATTTGGTAGGGATGCTACAATAGATAAAATATGCATTATTAGATACAAAGTATTATTTGAAATTAAACTTATCATATACATGCTCAACATGCATCAATGAAATTTAGAACAAAAATCCAATAATAATTTGGTTGATACTCATATTGATTGCATTCCATGCCTTTTTAAGTTCTTTAGGCACTTGTTTTCATTCCATGTGATTGATGCCTACAATCTCTCTTGCAAGCACACCTAAAAAGGAGGAGAATTTATTCGAATATGGACCAATAGGTTGTCCCCTCTCATTAAATTGAATTTTAGGTAATGTGGATCCCTCTGTAGTGTTTCCAAAGAGGCATTTTGTTGGTCTTCTACCCCTTATTTTCATATTCATTGCAATACTGGTTTGGGTAATTGTATTTTCCCCTTCCAAACCATGTTGTTGTTGTGGTGGTTCTTGCTCCACACCATGATCTTGTTGTGATGGTTATTTCTCCAAACCATGTTGTTGTGGAGGTGGTTTTTGCTCCACACCATGATCTTGTTGTGATGGTTCTTTCTCATAACCATGATGTTGTTGTGATTCTTCATGGTGAGAATTTACTCGAAAACAAACCACACCTCTTGAGACAATGACAATATGGATTTATTAATAGAAAATATTGAATTACTTGTATAGGAAATATAAAGTTGAGAAATTATCATACCTTCCAATGGTTTGTGCACATTTTTCTCAAGAATATATGCATTAATTTTTTTTCAACACTAAAGCAACTAGATTCATGTTGTAATGGTGCAATAGATTGTGGTGCTCTCTTTTGTGGGTTTTTTTTATGATGCCACATAGAATGTTGTCATTTTTTTTCATAATGCAAACTGTCTTTGTGGTTTTACTCATTTTTAAAAGTGATCTCTTATGACATCTTTCAATCCTATTAGATACCTAAAAATATAGATTGCAACACTTGATCAAATTCAGTAAGATAGTTTTTTAAGTAGAAAAGAAAGTACAATAATTGTTAAAAAAACATTGAAGTTCAAAATAAAAAACATTGTCTTACCTTAATATGGATATCCTCAAATAGAATGCATAACAAAAAAAGTATTTTTTGTTAGCACATCCTTGCCATTTCATATTAGTTCAATTCAAATCTTAGTATTTTCAAGGGTCCATTTCTATTATCTTAAAACAATACCCATCTCCATGTGTGTCAAAATAGAGTGAAAGTTTTATAATTATGCTTTGACTTAAATCTAATAACAATCCTTATATCACTAAAATTTGATAACAACCCTCTCATAACCTTTATATTTTCATCTGAAGCAATTTTAGTTTTTCATTCTAAGGAAATTTAAGAAAAGGTCAAATAAGGTTTGAAAATGTTTTAAAGTATGTCTCAAATAAAGACCATATTTCAAAGGGTCGAAGGTCTTAAAAGTCAATAATATAAGTTAAGCTACTTCAAATCCTAACTTCAAAAATTTGAAAGACAATCCTGGTAAATTACTTCAAAGGGTAAGGAAGTCATAATCTCAAGAAGAAGTCAAGAAGAATTCTGAAATATAAAGTCTATCTAAAGTTTGGTAAAATGTTGAAGTATCAAAGACAATTTTTATTGCACATATTGATGATAATGTTGGAAGGTCAAGTTCTTGCTCCAGATCAAAGGTTTATAATTTGAAGTGGCATTGTTCAGGCACAAGTCTTCTTCCCTAACAACATCCATGAATTCGAATTATGACACAAGGGCTGTACTTATTGCTCATGCATAGATCTTATGAATATTTGTATCACATGCTTATGTGGAGATCTATGCCTTGGACTCATGTAAAGGAAAACGACACCTACACAAATATTGATGTTCAAACCATAAAAATATCTAGTTATCGACTTCTTATGAACAAAATTGAAAGGAATTCTTATGAACAAGATTGAAGAGCTTATTTGAGCCACCATGATGAGAAGTTTTAGTTTATTGTGTGCATATCTCCTTAAAATATCCCAAGGAAGTTATATTATGGTATAATCAAAGGAAAAATGGAGAACAAGTAAGGTTGAATAGGTAATATTGAAGAGATACGTATAATATCTTGCTATCATATCTCAAAAACTAGGCATAAATTGAAGTCCATTCTGAGTTCTCTTACAATTAATGACTACCAAGTTCATCAAAATATTATAAGTCTATTTTGCATGAATTTATGCTTCAATGCATGAATATCTTGTCTTGAGGACAAGTACATAATCTCAATATGTCAAGTGCTCTATCCTCTCCTTGCATATGTAGGCTAAAGTTTTGATAAAATCCATCTCATACATGGAAGGATTGCTAATGGTATTTCTAGGGTTTGTAGCTAACACTTTAGCATACATGTAGAACCTACAATTTGAAATGTGATATGTATTGAAGACTTTGGATATTGAAGCATCTAGGGTTTGTAAACCCTATCTAAGGTGTGGATAAGAAAAACCCTATGGACAAAACCCTTTGGCCAATTGTTTCCGCAAAAAGACAAAACCCTAGTTTTTACAAGAAGGATATGACAAGTTATCCCTTATTCTTTACACTTATATCTATAATTTTTTAAAATATAGATATTTAAGTTGAGATGTTTTGTCTCTGGTTTGGAGTTGACATGTTTTGTCTTTGGTTTGGAGTTGACCTATGTACACATGCTTAGAGTCGACGCACACACACACACTTGGGAATAGGCACTAATATTTCCACTACCTTTATTCCATCAAGGCCATGATTTAATTCCACTATGCATCTAGAAGTATATTTAATTTGGCTACTTGGTGATGAATGTGTCACCTAGATAACTATACATCTGAAGTTTCTCTACAAAAGTACCTCCACGTGCTAACAAAATGTTAAGGTATTCAAAATAATAAACAAATCATTTGATTTTGATGAAATAGAAGGTGATTCCAAATAATAGACAAATTATTAGAATCTGAAGTGGTTGACTACTTTTCACTTCAAGCGAAAATTCTTGAAGTCAAATCCCTAGAGTAGCAATCACTCACAAATTCTCAATGCCAATAGGTTGCTATTTTTTTCCATGTTGCCAAAATCTTGGGTGCCAAATATGCCTTGTCCAGATGATTATACCCCACCACTTCTAGTCAATATCATATGCCTTTATGACAAAGTAAACATAACACTCCACATTCGGTACATGATGCTATCTTCCTTTACGAAAATGTAATAATATCACTTCACACTAGAGTTAGGTATATTTAAAACACTTGCACACATAACTAACCTACATGATTTGGAAATTACCTTTTAAATTGTCCTTATTAATATTCATGTTATTTATTATAAGCATATATATGGATGTGAGTAGAATTCATCTTACATATACATTTAGTGAAGGCAACATGATCCTTCTTCCCATATCTTGCACAAATTAATATCATTTAAACAATAACATTCTAAAGGTGGTCAAGGTTACACCAAACCTGTAACATAAGATTATCTATTCTACAGATGCAATGTAAGATGCAGCATAAGCTCAACATCAACAAAATAATGATAAAAATACGTCATGTCTAGCTTCCCCCTAAAGCTTGTGAGAGAAAAAAAGACTACAACTACCCAGTAGTCGCTATATTAATCAAACTATATTCAAACTTGGCAAAAATATGATATGTATAGGATGTACACACCAACATGTAAGAGCCCTCTTGTATTCCAAATATGCATAGTCATGCCATCACAACTGATAAGTAATGTTGTGGAAAACCTTACACCATCTCTTGCTAAAGCCTTCCAAGGAGATCTCCTTTGACATATGATTTCTATGTCACTATTTCCTGTTGCAGTCAGCCATTCCTTAAAATCATAAAAAAAAAATCCTAATATATATACATCCAATTGACACCCTCAACCATCCAACTCCTTCTTTTTCACAAGAGGGTTTCTCCTTGAAAACCCCAACACCATTCTCAACATCATTTCGACCTTCCTCCATCACCGGGGCAAGTCTCTCCTTCACCAATTCACTGAAGGATGGTGGGGCCAATGGAACTTAAGATGAAGGACAGGTAAGAAAACAAACCGAAGAAATTTGTAACTTTTGAAAACCATAAGAAATTCGTAACACATTGTATGTCTTCCTCTGATCTCTAGGATGGAAGGGAAACCAAACTCAGAGAAAAAAAACCCCAAGAAGGTTTTATAGCCCTTGGAAAATGACCTCGGGCCATGGGTTGGCCAAAACTAGAGGACCTAAATAGTGCGCAATTGGAGCAGGGCTTAGGGTCTCCAAATCACCAAATTGCTACCCTATAAAATTCTTAACTTTACTTTCTAAAGACCTTGTAGGCTCGGAAACCACGACATGGTGACCTTTTGATCTAACTTCCAAAAACAAATGGATAAAATCCTTGGGACTATCCCAAATTTGTTGAAAACCCCCTCCTCCAATGCATAATCCACCAACTTCTCCTCCGCTATGTTGGTTTGATAGTAAGAAACCAATATCTCATCTAAAGAACACATTTGATGAGTAGTTGTGTGTCTTCAAAGGTTTTATCATGGCGGCCATATTTGTACTTAAAATGTATATATCATGTGGATAAAAAGCTCATGGTTGTAATTTAATATTATTTTTCATTTTGATAAGGATATTAGAGCTTAATATTGTCTAGAGCACTTTCACTCTTCGTCAAAATATGCCCTGCTCTAGTCTGAAACTCCACACACCTTTCTCTGCTTGTAATTTTTCATGGGCCTATAGGGTTTCTCCATTTTTGAATTGCTCTCCCATGGTAGAGTTATTGTAATGTCTTATTTAACAATTTGATTTCATCAAAATAATATAAAAAAACCTAAAATTAATAGTCATAACTATAATTAAAATTATTATAATTAATAATTAAACCAATCTAGATCCATCTAAACTTTGGATCAACCAAGGGCCGAGAGGGAGAAATAAAATCTCTTAAGGTGTAACTCTTTTAGAGTGAAAAAATATTTAATCCCTCTAGCACCTGGTAGATCCAAAGTTAAAATGGATCTAAAGTGATCTTATTCAATGAAAAAAACAAAAAAGCAAAAACATGAGAAAACAAAATGACTTTCAATTCAACATGATTTCTACCTTTATTTTAAAAAATAGTAAAAAAATTATAATACTTAAATAATGCTAAAAAAAGTTAAAACAATTAAAATATTTATTAAAAAAAAAATTATTATATTAGAATTTTTATTTTTTTACATTATGGTAAACTTGTTGGACTCTTCACTTAGCTTTAAATGCTTTTTAGGCATTTGAATTTCATTTTCCCACTACACTGCAATTCAATTTTTGGAGGAATTTAGGCATTCAAATTTCATTTTCCCACTCCACTACACTTCAATTTTTGGAGGGTATGACCAAGGAGGAGTGGTGAGCAAACCAAACATTCAGTTACCAGAATAGGGCAAACCAAACATCCATAACATTCATTCACCAGCAATAGAGCCTTAACACTCTCTCATCAATACAAATAGTGTAGTGGAGAGTTCGACTCAGGAAAATATGATGAAGCAATGAGAGTTCGACTCAGACAGAGGTGATGAAGCGACTATTCATTTTAAAGAAGAAGAAGAAGAAGCCCCCCTCCCCCCTCCTCCATAGATAGAGGAGGCCTATGAGAAGACAAGTGTTTAAGAAATTATTAAATGTTTAATGTAGCTACCTTGGATGATAAGAATAAGTAACTGTGATGGAATATACTGCATCATTTTTTTTTGGTTAGGGTAGATGAACAAGAGAGGCAATGTGATTAACAAAAATATCAGGAAATTGGACAGGAAGCTCTGCATATACAACGTGCAGCTTAGAAAAATCAAGCCAGTCCTTTTTAGAACGTTATAAAAGAAGCACAGGATATGTGTGTTCTCAAGCAGAAGAAAAAAATGTAGGTATATATCCTCTGCATTTTGAACATTTTGTGTGGATTTTAATCTGTTCAATATTAATATGTTTTAATTAAAAATATAAAATTATGAATAACTGAATATTATAATTTGGATACAAACTATAGTATTGAGTGGTGTTTGAAATGTTGTTTGGTTGGGGAGAATTTCAAACCAGTTGGTTTTTCCATTCGAATACTGCTGACAAAAAAACATAACTCATAAGCTAACTTGGATGCCCTAGGTTGTGTTGTGTGGGGAGTTGGGGTTTGAATCCAACTGGAAAAATATGCATAGACTCATAATCTAAGGTGGTTTTCCATGCTTCTTTTACCTTTCAACATAAGAGGGACAAAATATGTAACAAAGCCCCTTAACCACTTCGATAAAGGGAAGTGGTTACAATGTTGATTCAATTTCCAAGTACAATTCTGAGATTGCTAGGGAGAATGCACTAAAGCTACATATATGCTCCTAGAAGTCGTGGAACATGGAAGAAATGGATCATAACCATCACATTTAGGTCATACACTAGAGAAAATGGCATCACTCTACTATAAGGGTCCTGGGAAACATAACTTACTCTCTCACACACACTAATAACTCACTACAAAATTTCTGTAAGCATGGCTTCACTGGGAAACTGGAAGGCATCATGGAATTGATGAGCGAAAATGATTTTAGATCACACTCCATCCTTCATACCAATGCCAACAATCCCCTTATTTGGTCAACTATCAGTTCATGATTACATTATGGGATTTACTTTTCATCGAAAATTTATCATTCAACAACAACAAGTTTTGAATGCTTTCCTAGACTTAGCACATGTTCACAAATATTCATTCACAACGTTAAAGGATTGGATAGGTTAATGCCTTCGAGAAAATGGTTTCTATTTAATTTTTGAAGAGTTGGGTGAAACCCAAGGTCTCGACCATTGCCAGGATGAAGAAATAGAAAACTCTTATTGTAGGCCTTTTGAGGATGAATCTTGAAAAAGAGAGCTTCAAATCCTAGGTACCTAATGTACTTCATTGCCTCGTATAAAACATTGATATTATCTAAGATAAATTGATCACACATGATTTTATTTGGCTTTATGATGACATGTGGGATGTGTTTGACTTTCATGGCCGCTGTGTTGGCCAAGATATTTTACGGCACATGGAGTATTTTTATATGCCTCCAACTTCTGATGAGTATTTTTCTTGGGAATAGATTTAATCAATCCTTTATTGATATGGTATACCAAAGAATGCATTTCTAATACTTCCTTATAAACCCGAAGAAGGCTAGGGCTTTTAAATTTCCACACGGCCTTACAAAATTTACATGGGGATCCATCAATTCTTGCTGAGTTTCCCTTTTCCATCTCTCTCGGTGCAGCTACCAACTCATCTAATTCCATCTCATGGTCACAACGTTGTTCATGCTATACCTTTAACCAGTGGAGTACAAAATTCAAGTACATTTGCATGTCCATCTAATTCTCCCTTTGTAATCCTTGAGATTGAGCATGGTCCTATATTGGGTGACAATTTTTTTTCACTATCTTCAAATTTAGTGATGCAATTGCTTCCATATTTGATGGTTACCATCTTTTTAGAAATACACTTTGAGGCCGTTGACTTGAAAAAGGATTTAGCTGGTTTGCATATGAATTTTATTTAGTGCAATTAGATGCTTCGGTGAGCTCCTTTTGCATACCTAATTTCACCCACTTAATAAAGTGTTTGAGTTTGGTTGCTCGGGGATAAAATTTATTAGCATAATGATTTAATTGATTTAGTTTATATAGCTCTTATTTTATGGTTTTATGGCACCTTCTCTTGGTAGTTACATGCCATCTACCATAGCCTACAAAAGTGTAGTTTCTTGTTTTATAGTGTCACCTCAACAGGGATTCCACCTCTTAGATCCTCTAGGTCTTGGGATTGATGCCATATTCATTTGATTGAATTGACACAACTTGGGTGTTGAATATGGGAGACATTCAGTAAGAATCTCCCTCTCCCTCTATTTTTTATGTGCATATTCTTAGCTCCCTAGGAGATAGAGAAAACAATAAGTTGATGGTTAGAGAGTCATCTTTCAAGTACTTGTACTTGTTGATCCTCTTGGAAATAAAATTAAAAATCATTACATTTTGAGTGTGTGTCTCTAAGAAGCTTATTTAGAACCTTCATTATAGCCTTGTAGAAACTTGACTAGGTGAGCTAGAATGTAGAAGAATTGCTATTTTTGAATTTGTTGGGGTCATAAAGGCCCATTTTGGCCTTGGGGCCATTCTAAGTAATTTTCTCCCCATGAATCAATATTACTAGGAGGATATATTCCTCAAAATTAGGAGCTTCAACCATCTCAAAGCCCCCACAAACATGAGCTTTAAGTAGGCTATCATCCATCCAATTCGAAAATGCCACTCTTTATTTTACATTTTTTGAAGCTTAAATATTAGCTAGTCCCAAAATCTAGCCATATGGATTCAATAAAATCTCCCACTTAATTATTGGTTGATCACCCTCTATTCTAAGTTTCTTTGTATAGATTTCCCACCACGTTTAGGTATGATCCCCATGCTTCAATCAATCAAATGATATCTATATTCTATTATTCTTATATATTATGAAAAATGAAGTAAACTTCTAAATTTTAATTGTTTCAACCAATGATTTAACTTCATAACGTTCATCTCACCTTGATAGGTCTTGGTGTCTAGGCATCCATTTTGAATAGAGACTCGTGATATGTGTTATTGGAACCCGGTCTCTCTCTCTCTCTCTCTTCTTTATCTAGAGAGAGACATCATCCATATTATATCCAATGATCCCTCAAAGGGTCTTGTTCTCTAGCATTGGCATTAATATTGCTACAGTCGAGGAGATGTTAAAGAATTCTGCCTCCACTATTGCAATCTCTCTTCTGAGTCATTCCTTTGACTATCAATGTACTTTTTTGTCATTTCTAGGATTTGAGATTGATTCCTTGTTAGGTCCCTATATTTCTAGTATAGTCCCTTATTGTTGTTAGTGTGACCCCCTTATTGTTATTGTTGTACCCTTGTAACCCCCATATTGTTATTATTGTTCCCTTACATTATTATTGTTAGGTTGGCTAGGATTACATTGTGGCCCCATGGACTCCTATATATAGAAAGGAGGTTTTTTCATTTGTAGCATCCAAGAATTGTTCATTTATGTAATTTGTTGGAGGTTTCCCCCTTGAAGTGGCTTAATTCTAAGGCATTTATCTCTCTTTTCTTCTATTTTTGGAGCTAATTAATTTATAACATTTGGTATCAGAGGTTTGGATTCTACGGTTCTGCTGCTCCAAACAGGTCATCGTGGCATTGTCGCTATAAATTTTTTCTATGAAGGTTCAGAATCTGATATTTGTACAGAGATAAGCTGAAATCATGAGGAACGTCGTGTAAAAATTTCAAATCTTGGTTCGAAATATTTTCGGAGATATGATCTGTGGAAGTTAGGGTTTTTTTAGGCTCCTGAATTTCACCTAAATAGGTCATCGTGGAACTTTCGCTATGAAATTTTTTCTGCGAAGGCTAGAAAGCTAAAAATGTTTATAGAGCGAAGCTGAAATCTTGAGGAACTTCTTGTAAAAATTTCAGATCTTTGTTCGAAATATTTTTGGAGATATGATCTTTGGAATTTAGGTTGTTTCAGGCTCCTGAATTTCATCTCAAAGATGTGATCGTGGGAAAATCATCATAACTCTTTCTCTGGGCATCGAATTGGAATTATGTAAAAAGTGAATGCAAGTACACAAGTTTTAGTTTCTTGTCTATCAATTTCAGAGCCAAAGGAGGAAAAAGTGACACGTGGCATGGCGTACAAGTTAACTCTATTGAACCAGTCCATAATTACGTCATTGTGGGAGATTACGCATAACTTTGGCTTGAAGAACCCAAATTAGGTCAGACTTGTGGCATTCGAAAGAATATTGAGAGGGATACTACAGGGATTAATTTCAGATACTGAGGGTCCAAAATCACAAAGATAATTTAGTTTGAATATCAAGCTCCTCAAAAGAAAGAAAAATGTGTGTATTTTTTTATTTTTTTTCGAATTGCGTAAATCTTGTGTGAAAAATCAGTTTGAAGTGATTCCAAGAGCATATTGAAGCATAGATATCAGTATTGGGTTCTAAAATGCCACCTAAAAATAATTCAACACCCATTAAGCCTTCAGAAGGCTCTATTATTACTCACGAAGAGGAAGAAGTGCAACATGACATATCAAAATTACAAGAGAAAGTGCCCCAAATTTCACTCTCACAAAGAGCAACAAAAAATGAAATGGAAGTTTTCAAGAAAGGCACGGAAGCTAAGGTGGACGGTTTGAAGAAAGTTGTGGAAGCTAAGATGGATGGCATGGAAGCTGGCATGGAAGCTAAGATGGATGACATGGAAGCTAAGATCAATGAAAAAAATAAAGACAACATGGAAGACATGAAGAATGATCTAAAATCAGACATGGAAGGTTTGATGACAAGGTTAATATAAGAAATGATTCCTAATGGCGGAAAGATAGTAGAGGAAACTCATTATGAGAACAAAATAAATATTAATTGTGATTTCATAAACTTTAATGTTGGATTGAAGAACCACCATATTCCAAAGATGGATATGAGGAAGTTTGATGGCAAGGATCCCATAACATGGATACTACAGATGGAGCAATATTTTGATCTCAATAATGTGCAAAACACACAAAAGGTACGCATGGCAACTTTACATTTAGAACAAAATACATTTGTATGGTATCGATGGCTTTGCTCCCGTAAAAAAATTGTCACTTGGTCAATTTTTACGGAGGAAATGATAGTACATTATGAGGATACAAAGAGCAACACCTTCTTTAGCCAATTGATAAATCTCAAACAAAAGGGTTCAGTGGTGGAGCACATTCAGGACTTCCAAAAATTGAATATAAGGGTAATTGATATTCTACAGGAAAACATGATTAATGTCTTTGTAGGGATTTTAAAGGATAACATCCAACATGAAGTTCGTGTTTGGGAGCCTGATTCATTAGAGAAGGCATTTAGGTAGGCAAGAAAAATTGAATGTAAAATTATGGCGACAAGGAAGCCTACCACTCACATCTATAAATATGGAAGTGTTGCTACTCCTAGACTTCCACAACCTATGTTGAAGGTTGCAACAAGAAACAATGAAATTGGCATCTAGAAACAACATCCTTGATCCTAGTGAAAATTAAGCACCTACACTAGGTGGGGCCCACACAGGCTATTTTTAGGTGGAGGTATATTTATAGATGCATGAGAAAATTCTATTTATAGATGATGTCTATTTATATATGATGAGAAAGTTATATTTATAGATGATTTTCTATTTATATATGTATGTGCGAGTTCTATTTATAGATCACATGTCTATTTATAGATGCATGTCGATTATTATTATCCCTTAATAACAGTTGGACAATAAACAATTATCTATTCTCAATGAGAACTTGGAAATAGTTAACTGAAGTGGAAAATTAGTTAGCTATAGGAAATTCGAGTTCAAAGATTGGTTGGTGGGACATGCAGGTTGACTTGAGTTGTAACAGAGTGATTCTAGTTGTAACAGAGTTGGAAGTGAAATGGTGCATTAGTTAATGCAAGTTGTAAATCAGTTTAACTCAGTTAGGTGAGTTAAAGTCAGTTGTGTTAGTTGTAACTGAAGATACACTAGTGAGAGATCAAGTGAATTATTTATTAATTAATTCACAATCAGTGGTCTCACATGCAACTGATGTTTTTACTATTATTAACTCTATGCATGTTAGATCTAGTGGACACCCAGTTGAGATGTAGGTGAAAGGGACAGTTTGACTATCATTTTTCACATTAGTGGGTGCACACATGCAACCACACACATATTGGACGTGCCTATGAGTATTGCGCAATCAAGGCAGGTAGGATTTATTCATTCAGAGGTTCTTGACCATCAGGGATTGCGCAGTGGAGGCAGTAAATTGGCACATGAATTTGCCAATTTTTGTATGACAGTGTGAGACGATTGGATATTGTACGGAGAGCTCTTGCATTAGATTTTTTTATGATATTGTTTCATGATACATGATAAATACATAATATATGATAGTGGGGTTTTTAGCTTTATGCTTTCTCGATAAAAACATATGTGTTATGTGTGATTGATATTTCTTCTTGATATTGCAATTGGCAATCATGTTTTAAATTTCGCAAGAATTTTTTGTAGAAGCGATTATGTATTTAACAGTGGAATATAATTATTAGATCAAGAGAATCCAAGATATACATGCATTTTGTATAATTTATACATGGTATCGGAGCATAAAATATTGCAATTTTGAAGCGGGAGCTGAGTTTGTTGGTGGAAACAATTCGAATTTGCAGAAAGATTTTCTTCGTGCTACAGTTGAGTAAACATCGAAATGGCTTTCAATGGATTGCGGCTAGAGTATGCACTCGAGGGCAGCTTGAACTACATTACTTGGAAGTACAGGATGGAGGTAGTGCTCGAAGATAATGGCTTGAAGGAATTAATTGACAAAGATGTTCCTAAGCCTACTTCGACATATGTTTCATTACTTGATGCACAACAAAAGAAAGTGGAAAGGGTGAGGAGGATTCTGTTGGAAGGAGTAAGAGACCACATTGTCTCAAGCCTTCATGGGAAAGCCACACCATATGCTATGTGGAAGGCTTTAATGGATCTATTCCAAAGCAGCAGCGACCATAGGAAAATGGCACTGAAAGATAAACTCGGGAAGATCAAGATGGAAAAGAACAACACTATTCCAGTATACTTCAAAAATTTTGTCCAATGCAGGTATGAGCTTGGTAGTGTAGAAATAAGTGTTTCTGATGATGATTTGGTGAGATTGGCTCTCTTGGAACTTCCTAAGAGTTGGCATAGTTATGAAGACTCTCTCAGCGGATGGGAAAAACTATCGGATTGGGAATGATTGTGGTCGGATCTAGTGCAGGAGGAGTTCAGGACGAACACCAAAGATGGCTCTTCAACAAAGCTTGATGATGAAGAGGATTGTGATTTGGCTGCCAAGGTGAATAAGGGGAAAGGGAATCAATTCCATTCTAAATCTGAGGCCAGTGAAGATGGCAAGGAGCACATCATGTCCAAAGTGAAGTGTTTTCACTGTCAGGAGCATGGACATATTGCCATAAATTGTCCACAAAAGAAGAAGAACAAGATGGTTGTTGGAGTCGCAGCTGGTGAGGCTCTTTCCTAGAAATTTGAGCTTGACTTCTCATTGATCTCATGCATGGTGTCAAGTGCATTGGGATCGGGGTGGTACTTGGATAGTGGTGCTTCCTTTCACATGACGTGAGATAAGAAACTTTTCAGTAACTTGAGGGAGAATGATCTCCATATGCATATTGAGTTGGGCAACGATGGATGATACAATGTGACTGGCATTGGTACCATTACCTTTCAGAGGGTGTCAGGTAAACTCTTTCATTTAAAGGATGTAATGCATGTACTAGGTTTGAAGAAAAATTTAGTCTTAGTCGCAATGTTAGAGGATAGACGTTATGATGTTGTCTTTAGCGAAGGAAAATTTTTCTTGTGACACAAAGCAACAAGGCAAGACAAGAAGGTTGGGATTTGAGTTAATAATCTCTATATACTTGATGTAGATGGGATTTATACAGAGCTTCATACTGTTGGGAAGCGTGAGAAAGCCATGAAATTGACCCTTGAGAGGGAGGTGGATTTTCATGCAGGTAAGAGTGGACCTCGAGATGTGGAGCAGCACAAGATGAGAATCATGGAGTGGGAGAAACCACTCATGCATAGAAATTTCATGCTAGATGGGTAGAGGGAGTGCATGCAGTTATACCACTAGGTGAGAGGTGGGGCGACATGCATGAGTAATCCCAAGAAGAAATTTTTGGGTAGGATTCATTGAGATGGTGTGGATCTCATGAATCAAACCTGGCTACAAGGAGCCCATAGTACAGTAGTAGCGGGATCAGCTGGATTAATGCAGTCATATGTCGTGAGAACATGAAATCAAAGTGACATTGTCAGATATTGGAGCGCGGATTAGAGTTGAGAGAAACTGCAGAGGGCATGGATGCAGAGGTCAACAGTGCAGTGGATCCAAAAGACATGTGTAGTTGGTACTAACAGAAGTCAGAAGACTTTGATGACAGATGCATTATACTGATTCAGTTGTTTGGAGGCTATTCAGTTTCGAAAGTGTTGCATGAAAGAGTTTCATGTGTGAGAAACACTAGAGAAGTGTTGCATACAAGAGTTGCATGTGCGAGAAACACTAGAGAAGTTTTGCATACAAGAGTTGCAGGGCACATGCATGTAGTTGCATGGCACATGCAAAGGTTGCAGGGCGCATACATGGAATTGCATGTCGCATGCAAGGACATTCCTTTCTTGTTGAGAGGGAGTGTTGAAGGTTGCAACAAGAAACAATGAAATTGGCATTTGGAAACAACATCCTTGATCCTAGTGAAAATTAAGCACCTACACTAGGTGGGGCCCACACATGCTATTTTTAGGTGGAGGTCTATTTATAGATGCATGAGAAAATTATATTTATAGATGATGATAAAATACTATTTATAGATGATTCTCTATTTATAGATGTATGTGCAAGTTCTATTTATAGATTGCATGTCTATTTATAGATGCATGTCGGCTATTATTATCCCTTAATAATAGTTGGATAATAAACAATAATCTATTCTCAATGAGCACTTGGAAATAGTTAACTAAAGTGCCAAATCAATTAGCTATAGGAAATTAGAGTTCAAAGGTTGGTTGGTGGGACATGCAGGTTGACTTGAGTTGTAACAGAGTGATTCTAATTGTAACAGAGTTGGAAGTGTAGTGGTGCATTAATTAATGCAAGTTGTAAATCAGTTTAACTCGGTTAAGTGACTTAAAGTCAGTTGTGCTAGTTGTAACTGAAGATAAACTAGTGATATATCAAGTGAATTAATTATTAATTAATTCTCAATCAGTGGTCTCACATGCAACTGATGTTTTTACTATTATTAACTGCATGCATGTTAGATCTAGTGGAGAACCAGTTGAGATGTAGGTGAAAGGGACATTTTGACTATCAGTTATCACAATTGTGGGTGCACACATAAAAACACACACACATTGGATGTTCCTATGAGTATTGCACAGTCAAGGCAGTCGATATTGATTCATTCAGAGGTTCTTGACCATCAGGGATTGCGCAGTGGAGGCAGGCTATCTGTAGGTTGTAAATTGGCACATGAATTTGCCAATTTTGTATGATAGTGTGAGATGATTGTATATTGTACTGAGAGCTTTTGAATTAGGGTTTTGTATGATATTGTTTCATGATACATGATATATACATAATATATGATATTGGGGCTTTTAGGTTTATGATTTCCCAGTAAAAACATATGTGTTATGTGTGATTGATCTTTCTTCTTGATATTGCAATTGGCGATTGTGTTTTAAATTCTGCAAGAATTTTTTTTGGAAGAGATTATGTATTTAACAGTGGCATATAATTGTTAGATCAAGAGAATCCAGGATATACATGCATGTTTTATAATTTATACAACCTACAAGGTTGACACCACAACAATTGGAAGAAAAAAGAGAAAAAGGGATTTGCTACAGTTTTGATAGCAAATACACTAAAGGTCATAAGTGTGCTAAGAAGAAATTATTTTACATAGATTGTGAAGAGGAGGAAGAAAATGAACAAGAAACTTCAAAAGAAGAGGATATACACCAGGAACCAACCCTAGAATAAGAATAAATGATTCCAACCATATCGTGTAATGCATTGGCAGGAATTACCACTCCTTAAACTCTCAATATAGAAGGACATATCAAGAAGAAAAAGGTAATAGTGTTGATTGATTCGGGTAGTACCCATAATTTTATTCATTGTAAGGTAGCCAAGGAATTGAATTGTTTCCTATACCCAACACCAGAATGTCAAGTGATGGTTGCAAATGGAGGAACTATAAATTGCTCTGGAAAATGCCATAATATCAAGCTAACCATGGGGAATATGTATTGAATAGTCCAATGCTTTCCATTCCTATGGGAGGTGTTGATGTTGTACTAGGAGTACAATGGTTACAATCTTTGGGGACAATAGCTTTTAATTTTCAAGAACTTTTCTTGAATTTTTTTCAGAAGGAAAGGAAATCAAATTATGGGGTATTGAAGGGAAGCCAGGAAATATAATAAGCTCTAATGTCATGGAAAAGCTTCTGAAGAAAGAACAACGAGGTGTAATTTAACAATTATGTTCACTAGAAGTTCCAACATCAAAATTATCTATTTCTCCAAATCTCCAAAAATTCTTGGATAATCATTCCAAGGTGTTTGAAACTCCCAAAGGACTCCCACCTATTCGTGATGATGATCATGCTATTCATTTGATTCCAGGAAGTGTTCCTCCAAACATCAGGCATTACATATATCCTTATGTCCAAAAGAGAGAAATTGAACGTATGATTGCAGAAATGTTAGAGGCTGGTATAATTCAACCTAGTCAAAGTTCTTTCTCCGCTCCAGTAGTATTGATGCACAATAAGGATGGATCATGGCGCATGTGTCCGGATTATAGGGAGCTCAATAAGCTCACTATTAAAGATAAATTTCCCATTCCTGTGATTTATGAATTATTGGATGAATTACATGGAGCAATTTATTTTAACAAGTTGGATCTTCGTTTAGGATATCATCAAATTATAATGAAGACTGAAAATATTCTGAAAACAACATTTCAAACTCATGAGGGTTATTATGAATTTTTGGTCATGCCTTTTGGCCTTACCAATGCACCTTCTACATTTCAAGGGTTGATGAATTCAATTTTCAAACCCTTCCTTAGAAAATGTGTGCTAGTATTTTTTGATGATATACTAATCTACAACAGGTCTTGGAAGGATCATGTTCAACATGTTGACAAGGTGCTCAAACTATTGAAGGAGAAACAATTATATGCAAAAACATCCAAATGTTTCTTTGGAGTACAAGAGGTGGAATATATGGGTCATATTGTATCACAAGAGGGTGTTAAGGTAGACCCCTACAAAATTAAAGCCATTAAGGAATGGAAAGTCCCCACAACCATAAAGCAGTTGCGCGGATTTCTCGTGTTAACAGGGTATTATCACAATTTTGTTAAGAATTATGGGAGAATAGCAGCACCTCTAACAACATTATTGAAGAAAGATGCATTTTCATGGACTGCAAAAGAAACTAAGGCCTTTGAACATATTAAAGAGGCAATGTGCCTAGCACCAGTCTTAGCTACGCCAAACTTCACAAAAACCTTTATTTTGGAATGTGATGCCTCAGGAAATGGAATTGGTGTTGTTTTAATGCAAGAAGGAATACCCATTTCTTTTGAAATTCGTCCAATCAAAGGAAAGTATTTACAAAAGGCTATTTATGAGAAGGAAATGTTGGCAATACTACATGCACTAAAGAAATGGTAACCTTACCTAATGGGAAGGCACTTCAAGGTAAAAACTTATCATGATAGTCTTAAACATTTTTTGGAACAAAGAATATCTTTAGAAGAGAAGAAAAAATGGGTCACAAAGATGTTGGGTTATGACTTTGAAATCATCTACAAAAAAGGGAAGCTAAATGTTTTTGCAAATGCACTCTCAAGAAAGGATGAAGAGGTGGAAGCATTTCTCTGTGCCATTTCTATTATCTAACCAGATTGGATAACCAAAGCAAGGGATAAATGGAAGAAGGACGAAGAAGTGTGGACACTCATTCACAAGTTGCAACAAGATCCTAGTACATGTGATACATTTAGTTGGAAAAATTATTCCTTATGGTACAAATATCGCTTATATATTTGTAATAATTCCCAACTAAAACAAAATATTTTTTTGGAATTTCACACTTCTCCTTTAGGAGGACACTCGGGATTTTTAAAAACTTACCACAGCGTGAAGAAAGAATTTTTTTAGGATGGCCTTAAATATGATATTCAAAATTTTGTGGTGGAATGTTTGGTGTGCCAACAAAATAAAGTTGAGACAATTAAGACCCCAAGTCTTATACAACATTTATCCATTCCAAGTCAACGTTAGGAAGAGATTTAAATGGATTTTATCATAGGTTTACCTAAGTCCGAAGGAAAGAGTGTCATCATGGTGGTAGTTGATAGACTTACCAAGTATGCACACTTATGTGCATTATCTCATCCATTTAAAGAAAGTACAATTGCTACTACATTTATGGAAAAAAATCAAAAGCTACATGGAAACCTGAAGATCATTGTAAGTGACAGAGATCCCATTTTTACAGGAAATTTTTGGAAGGAATTATTTTCTTGTTTGGGTACACAACGAGCTCATAGCTCATCTTATCATCCTCAATCTGATGGTCAAACTGAGATAGTGAATAAATGTTTGGAAGGATATCTTCGTTGTTTTGTATCTAATAAGCAAGAAAAATGGGTCAAGTGGTTACCTCTCGCTGAATGGTGGTATAACACTTCCTTCCATACTGCAACAAAAATGACCCCATTTATGGCACTTTATGGATATCATCCACTGTCCATAACATATTCTTTAAGGGAAAATTCTAGGGTTCAAGCAGTGGAAGATCACATTGATCATCAACAAGAAGTTATCCAACTCTTAAATGATAACCCAAATTTGGTACAAAATCGAATGAAACAACACGCAGATCAACATCACAGCCAGAGAATTTTTGATGTAGGATACTGGGTATTTTTACAGCTACAAACATACAAAAAAATGTCCCTCCAGCAAGCTAAGAAGGATAATAAATTATCGCCAAAATACTATGGTCCTTACAAGGTGTTGCAAAATATTGGTACTATGGCATACAAATTGGAGCTTCCTTCTTCTTCGCCAGTGCATCCAGTTTTCCATGTTCCATGCTAAAGAACATTATAGGGGACAAAATTCTAGTTCAAACAATATTGCTAGAACTTGATGAGGAAGGAAAAACCATATTGGAACCTGAAGCAGCCACGGAAATAAGAACTCGACAGCTACGAAATCGATCAATTTCAGAGTATCTCATTAAATGTAAGAACTTACCCATTGAAGATTCTACATGGGAGGATGAGAATTTTATACAGAAGCACCCAAAGCTACTCAAGCGTTGAGGACAACACTTTTTTGAAGCAGAGGAGCATGTTAGGTCCCTATATTTCTTGTATAGTCTGTTATTGTTGTTAGTGTAACCCCCTTATTGTTTTTTTGTACCACTATAACCCCCATATTTTTATTATTGTGCCCTTACATTATTATTGCTAGGTCAGCTAGGATTACAGTGTGGCCTCATGGACTCCTATATGTAGAAAGGAGGTTTTGTCATTTGTATCATCCAAGAATTGTTCTAAGGCGTTGATCTCTCTTTTCTTCTATTTTTGGAGCTAGTTTCATAACGTTCCTTGTCTAACTTGTGCCCATCTTTGGATCTTGAAATATTCCACATAATCCTTAATAAACATTAGAATATCTAATAGTTTGTGCATAACCATGAAGAGTTTAGGGGACCAGAGGCTCAACAAGAATAACCATTGGAGTCATGTGATGATAAATCCTTTAAAGGGAGAATGCATCAAGAGTAGTGGTTGCCAATAAGTATTATGTAGACATTTAGCTTATACCTATACAAATATTGTTGGGGAATTTAGTATTTACTCAAATGACAAGTCAACAAAATATTTCCATACTTGTTGTTACAATGCCTTTGTAATTCATGACATTTATAGTAGATGAACGATTTACAAATGGGAAAAGGTGATTTTTCCTAAATTTATCCCAACAAATTTTAGACTTTAAAATTTCCAAGGTCATGTATGTTGGCTTCTACATTATTTTTTCCTTAGAAAATTGTATTGAGTTTATTGGCTTTCCCTGAAAATGATATAATACTTTCCTACAAGTATTGTTTTGGAGAAGTTCAGTCACATTCTCTGTATTGAACTATCTTCATCTTTGAGGTCTAATTTTTCATGCTTTTTAGCAATTGGACACAACAAGTTTATTTTCCTTAGCCATAAGTATGGTTGCAGGGTTTTCTATGAAGACACACAAGAATAACTGGAAACAACAACTTAAGCAATTTGGAATGGATCATTTCATAGTCATACAAACTCGTAAGGTATTATAATACTCTTGTAATGAACTAATTAAGCTGTGTTACCTATAAATGGAGAAAATGCAACATTATAATTACTGTACCACTTGCAACATGTCTTTGATTGCAAAATTTATACCTATATTTAAAATCATGCAATGGCTTAAGAATTGGAAAAAAATTGCTTGTAACTATAAACCTGGATTTTTTTCTTTGGTAGATTCACCTGTTGATTTATGATTTTCAATTCTAACATGTGAATTGTGATACACAAGTTTGTACTCAAAGATAAGATAAAGATGATATAATTTTATTAATGTCCAACAATATGACCACAAATATACAATAGTGTGAATACAAAGGGAGTGTGAATTGAGATTGCTAAGTACTGCTCCTATAAAATAAAATAAAAGAATTAAGTAAAAATAAAATATAAACTAAAATATACTAGAAAATATTTTTTTATTATAGTAGAATGAAATGGAAGAGATGATTTGTGATGCATAAATATGCAAATACTATTGAAAACAAGAGAATGACCTCAGAGAATTAAAAAATCCTAACAACGGGAATGCACTTTAATATCTACCTATCAAAATTTTAGATTTGTAAGAGCAGAAATTGAAGGATGTAAATTCAAGAGTGCAAACAAAACATGTACAATAAAAAAACAAATATATTAGGCCCACTCTACAAAAATCCGAAATATTAGAATTCAGGATAAAAAGAGCATGCTCCAACAAAAATTGCATAGAAGTATTTATTACTCAAATAGAAGAATTTCACGGCAAGTTGTCATCCCACAAAAGCTCCTACTACAACCTACAAGCTAATATTCAGTTTTATTATCTATTTCTACAAATGTCTAACTAGTGTGCCCATCCTTTTCATTTATAAGTTATGAGAATTTGTTGTTAGAAAACATGGTAATTATAGCCTTAGTGGTGCATCTCCCTTGAGCATGAGTAACTCCCTCATAAATATGCCTTGTATGCAAGGCTTGTCTCCTAGAGTAGTGCATTCTCATAGTAGATATAACTCCTCTCCTAAAGGCACCTCATTCCATAAGTATGCACTCATGAATGCACCTGAGATGATGGTGTTAATCTCCTCAACTAGTGTGCCATACTTGGTGGGTGTTACTCCCAACATCTAATTCGTCTATCCTAGAAGGTGTCTTTATAAGCTTATAGTTGTATTTAAGAATATTTTTGACTGGTGTACCACAATCTAGCTCTACAATCCTGGTGTTGCTTAACTTCCCAAGGCTGAGGTGAGACCAACTCGAACCAACTAGGTAATCTAACACTCTGTCTTTATGAGATTTTTTTTTTCCAATAACCCAAGATTCTCCCCCAAATTGTCAAACTTCCCCTTTTCTAGGAGCTTTATAAAAATATTAACCATATGCAACTTTGTCAGAATATGGTTCAACACTGCCAACTCCCTAATGAAATTGGTATCTTAGGAAATTGTATTGAATATCAATGTGTTTGAAGTGGTCATGACACATTGGATTGTCATAGAGCTTGATGTAACTTGGATTCTAACAAGAGAAAATATTGGGCTTCAACAACTGATTGGTTGACTCTACAATCAAGTTATAAATCTAGATAGCTTCATAATAAGTATATGAAACTGCCATACACTTTGCTACAATGGAGCTGAATACATTTGTTGCTTACTTATTGTTGATTTAATAATAAATGATTTATAAAATGATAATAATGATGTTTAAAATGAGCCTTATGAGGGTCTACTTATACACATTGATTATTCACGAGGTGTAGGGGTATGTTTATAACATCACTGCCCTTGAAAGCTTTGTCTTGAAAGCATTGTAATTAGAATTCTCTTTAGTTAAGCACGTTTTTGTGGTGGAATGAAGTTTATTAGATATCTATTTATACTTTGTAGCGGTTTGAATTTGTTTGTGCTTTGAGTGTTGGTGAGGTTCCTTTGTATTTTTTGCATCATAGTCTAAAGTCTTCTGACCTGATTGTTTAACATGAAACCTTTATGCTTCTTGGCAATATATTTGAAATACATGTATGATCTAGAAATTTTTATGGTTAAATTAATGATTAGGTACTCCAGAAAGAGTATGATACTGAGAGGGATTGCCTGGGTGACTCTGGAGCAGCTCGAAGGTGGTCATATGAAGCTCTTCTAAATTAAAAATCTGAATAGAAAAAACTGGTGATGTATATGTGGTTGCTCAACCTAGCCTGTATGGAAAATCTTGGCAGAGAGTGTTTACCTTTCTGTGTCTTCAGGAAAGTAGGTTCTCTGGTCACAAAATAAGATCAATACGTGTAGGTGATGGTTCTGTAGTAAGTCCTCAGTCTTATATTCAAAATGGCTAATATAGAGGATCACGTTTGAATACAGGATATAATTTGATGAATTTGAATATTTAGAGTTAAAGAGAAAAATGTGGTGATGTTTGGATGGGTGCTAACTTGTAGGGTTTTCCACTTTTATAATTTTCTTTGTTGTGCTTTCTACCATGCTACCTATTTGCTTTCCCGTTTCCCTAGCTTTTTAACTTATTCATGTCTATCTTTGTACTATTTCTTGCCCCATTTGAAATTTCATCCTTATTTGGTAGGTGTTTTCTTCAGTATAGTGTGAATATTTTTCCATTACACTACTTCTATGGGGCTTGTCTATGCAACTAGCTTATAAGTCTCATTCATCAGGGTATTTTATGAAATGAAATGATTATTGATGATCACCAACTAATGGTACCTGCAAATATTTACTCTAAAAAATCTACTATTTTCTTATGCCAATAATTATACAACATTGTAACCTCATGAAATAGCCTCCTCTGTTCTCTTAGCTGATGCTATAATCAATTATTGTTGTTGTCAAAGCTTGTACTCTCTAGTCCTATTGATCTATTTTGTTTATTTGTGGACATTGATCTATTTTCATTTCATTTCTTCAATTTTTTTGACTGCTATGCGTTACCTTTGGCCAATGCCTTCTTTCGTACCTTTATGGTTTGCTTTCTTAAACTAGTAATGAGATCATGTTCCAGTTTTCAGATTTCATCTAGTTTTTTATTGTTTTGTCAATTGTTATGGTTCCATCCATCTCACATTCAAATAAACTACATTTATCCCACTTTTTATTATTTTAAATGGTATTGAGGAATGCACCTCAAGTACTTTCTACCTTGAAAGAAGTGAGCTTGTGTGTGCACTATTTGGGCTTGTTGATTTATTTTGTGTTCACGTGATGTTTATTATGGCGATATTGTGTGTTTTTAACTTTGTGTATAAAACATATTGCATAGAAATCTTAGAGATGAAAATTTCCTCTGTATTATTGAGTCTCATTTATTTATTTTGTTTATAGCTTATGTGTTTTTCATTTATGGCTTCATAGTATACTAGATCAAATTTTGATCTTCCTATGTTTGTTTCGATAATATTGTAGAAACATAATAAAAATTAGATTCATATGATTTCCAAAATTTTCTTTTGAATTATGGTTTTCATTTTATGTCTGAGGCAACAAGTGGCATTATCAGAGGAATTTTTTAATCATATTAAAATATGGAAGGGAAATAATATATTTCGCTACCTTAGAAATGTTATTTTATTAGAATTTCTTAATGAAGTAATTGGGTTGAATGTAGTGCTTATTTCTTTTTCTAAAACTGCTACCATTTTTTCAGTTGCAGTATCAAGTTCTTCAGAAGGTATCAAGTTAAAAATATTATTATCTCAGAAATCATTGAAACATTTAAATAAGATTAGGGCCGAGCATAATGAGGATTTGTGTATTAGAATTGGAGTTAGGCAGGGAGGTTTCTATGGCATGTCATACATTATGGATTTTGAACAAAATGAAAATACAAGGCTAGATGATTTAGTTATTGACTATGATGGCTTTAGAATTAGTGAGTTGTTTATAGTTTATGATCATTCTTCATTTTCCCTTTATTTAGTGTTGTTTGAGTTCTTATTGGAGGAGAAAACAGATTCTCTATTATTTTGTCCTCGTTTCATGTATTTCAACTTTCAAGTTGGAATATTGAGTAGCTATCAATGTCTGAAGACCTAGAAATGAATTATCTAGTTTATTTAACCTAGATTTGTGAACTTAACTGGACAATATAATGTTTGTGGAAAATTTCTAAAGAAAAATTTACGCAATTTTGATCCCAATTAGATATACACTCAGTGAAGTTGTATGAACTTGTGTAGTTATGGTATGATCGCATGCACAGTCTTTCTTCCATATGAACGATTGGCCATTCTCTTGCTACTAAAATTTAGTCAAGGCTTGGATAGGTTAACTAATGTATTGTGAAATTTTATGGCCTATTACCTTAGTAGTGATTTATTAATATGATATAGAATATGGCATGGAGGTGGATAAGTGAATAACGTTCGATAATTCTCATGACTTATGCCTTAGGGGTATTATCATTGCAACTTTCTATAGGGCTATAACCCTATTTTAGCAAGGAAAAATATAACTGACCATATTCCTCGAGTGAATGGAAATGACACCAAGATTAGATGTCTATCCTAGGACCATAGGGATCAGATAAATCTATTCTTTGACAAATATTTATAGTTATTATCTTCCATACCTTCCTTTTCTGACAAAATAAGATGTTTTTCTAGCAACCCCATTAATTCCAATACCAAATCAATTAGAGTAAAATTTATTGTTATCATATGTTCACAATATTATTTTTGAAGACATGTCTGCCCCATGATTATGGGAAAGAAATATGCACAAATATATTTGACACAATTTTACCCTAAGATAACCTTGTAGCTTCTGACCTCATATTCTTGTTTCACTATAGGCTTATATGATGCTTTCTATTTATGCAAAGATACTCAATCCACATTTTATTGTATATGAATTCCACTACATATATATGTTTTAATATCATTGTTGGACAATGCTATTTTTGTATAAATTGAACTTCTAGTACTTGAATTTTTCTTTTTCCTTTTTGCAGGAAATGACTAAGATTTATGTTACAAAATAACAAAAAAAATCAAGAACAGGAGTTTCTTTCAGAAGAGATGGTGATATGTTCTTGATACAAGAATCTTCGTACCTAGGCTTACATGTAACATGAATTGATAATAGAATTTTTAGCAATATTTTCACCCAAGTTCAACATATTTCTTTGGAAAAAGTGTCTTGAACCAATTTTGATGAGCACTTACAGTCAATGAAATTTTGTGTTGTTCCAATTTTGGGGTTGTACATATAAGCGCATGTTTCCAGGACACTCAACTTTAATGGTTATTGCATCATTGACCGTACATGACACAAATAGAAATATTACTATTGTTTATAGTCTTGTCATATAGGGAAGGTTAGAGTTTGGTTTGTTATTATTGATGGCCTAAGATAGGTAAGGCCCTTGAGTATAACTTAAGAACGTTCATATGCATATTTTCTAACCGAAATCTCATCAGGTCTACCCCATTGTTTTCATTTGGTTCATCTTGAAGCATACTTTTTTATTTTTAACATATATCCCGTGATTTAATGTTTTTCTAGAAGGGAGGGTAACAATCACAATAAAACCAAGCTTATAAGGTGTAACCCTTCTAGGTGGACATTCAACTTAACCCATACATATGGTCGATAACATTTAAAGTAAACAATTCCAATTTCAATGCAAAAGAGGACAAACTTGTTGCTATACATACCTTAAAGCACATAATAAATATGGTCTATGATAGTGAATGTTAGATTGCACCTCGCATTCTCTTTTGTGGGTCCGGGCACACTAGTGAACAGATCTGGGCATTTCAACTGGACAGTGAGGGCCCACTTCTTCAATAGTTTGGTACATTAATTATGAGGGAGTAATCATTCTTTTAAGCATGGATGGCTATTAATATTCAACAATCTATTCACAACAATTTTCATGTTTACTTGTGTCATAGATTTTACATGTTTCTTAGTTAAGGAAAGAGGGTGCATGTTGTTGCATGTTTTAATTTCAACTTTCAGTTATGTCAAGTAGTTTGTTAATTTGTAGCTCAAGTTTTAAGTTCAATTACGTGCATGGAGTATAATATGTAGGTCACATGCATGCATGCCTCATATCATCTTTAGTTGATGGTTGTTGTGTAAGTTGCATGTGATAGTTTCAAATTTCAATTATATTAAGTAGTTATCTAATTTTTAGCTGAAGTCTAAGTTCAGTTAGGTGCATGCAGTCTAATAGGTAGGGCACATTCTTGCATGGCTATTTCATCTTCAGTTGAGGTGTTGTTTTTCATGTGTCATTTTACTTGATCTTCTTCTCGGTATATAAAAGAGAAGGTAAGGTATAAGTTTACTCATTCAATTTTTTATCAGCGAATAGTGAATTAGTTGTTGTTGTTTCCATGTAGCATATTTAATTTCATAATTAATGATTGAGAAGTAACAGGTTTTGACAGTCCATGTACTAATATTTTGTTTTTACTTTTAACTGTGATTTATAATTATGCTTTAATTATTCCCTTTTCTTGTTTAATAATAATGATGTGATTTAGGACAAACCTATGTGTTTTCTCTATAAGTTATCTGCATTATGTGTTTTTTTACTTTGGCATTATTCAAACAATTGTCCTGAGTGGCTTTCAAGTTTTAGTTATCTAGTATTTTAGGAATTATTTTAATGCAAAGTCTGGTTACCATGTTTTATAAAATCTAACATTGAATCGGAACCTATGTTTTGAAATATTCTAGATTCTGTGTATGGAGAGGAAAGTGTTTGGAGTAGAGAGCTATTGGAAGGTTTCAATGGGTAATATGTCGAACCTTTTGTGATTGAAGTAGGATTGGCACATGGACTTGAAAACAGTTGTGGGGCATAGAAACCCTAGTTGATCCAATGATTGTAGATTATAATTTATTTGAAGGAGTTGCAGCAATGGCCACTGCTAATATGTGAGAGAGACACTTGTTAGAGAAAGGCTTTGACTTTGTGCTATGGAAGTTGATACTACGAAATTTCTTGGAAATGGCAGGTTTATCATACCTTCTGGAGAAGGTGGTTGCAATTCACAATGCCAAAAAATCCCTAAGATGTGACAAAACATAACAATAAGGCAGTGAATGTGAAGCAAATCTTGTTGGATTTGGTCAGATCATTATATCCCTCATATCTTTGGGAAAATCACTACCAAGGACATGTATGGTGACTTGGGAACCTTGTACCAAATTTTGAACGTATCCAAGAAGATGCCCTTGAAGAAAAATCTCACCTCTATGAGTAAAAGAGATAGAGTAGCAAGCTATCTCATGAAGATAGCAAAGTTGAAAGTTCAAATTGCTGCCATTGGGGACACAATTGAGGATGTGAGTTAGTGTAGATTGATTTTAATGTTTTTATTCACCATGAAACAACTTTCTCCAAGTTATTTGTGGTCATGAGAACCTACTTAACTTCAAGGATTGTGGGATGCTTTCATTGGAGAGGAAATGAGACTAGAGCAAGACTCAAACAGTGATGAGGATGATGTAGGCCTGAATTTTGTTGAGAAATGTAGCTTGAGTGGGAACTTATTGCAGAGGTTCAGTATGAATGTGTATGAAGTGGTTCAAGACAATTATTTGGTGACCACATTCAGTCACTTAAAAAATAAAAAATAAAAGTGGAAGTCTACTTTTTTTAATTCAACTATTTTTAGGAATTTAAATGAAGAGATCTAGAAGTTCTAGAAAATTATTGACTTAAATTAGGATTTAATATTAGTCATACATTTCATTATTGAGATAGATACAAGGTAGGATTGAGAAAGTTATTTTCTAGAATTGAGCATATTAATTATCCTCTCTCAAAGCATAAAGAGGAAAAGATAGGAGAGATCGTATACATGATAATAGAGCAAGAAAATTGAAGGAAGAGTGCATTATAAAGAAAAGAAGAGAAGATTTTCTAGAGAGACCAACAAGTGGAGTAGGTTGTACACTTTGTACCACTGCTGTAGTTGTTCTTTTTACATGCACAGGCCATACAACCTTAGATCTAGCCATAATGTGTATTGCTAGAGTGTGATTTAGTGATTGAGAGGGAGAAAAAGTGATTTGTTGTCCAAGAAAGGCAGGAATATGTCATACTTTACTACTGTAGTTGTACCCTATTTTCACAAGTCATACACTACTGCTTGAAGTGATTTTATTGACCAAGAAGCTACTGGTACAAAGTAGTTTGTAGCTTTGAACAAAGGAATGAAAAAATGATTTGAAGGAGAAAACCTTGTGTGTGTATTTTATTTTTTCTGCTGTTCATTTTTCAACTATTTGCATGATTGATGCAATGGGTAGAAATTTAATTTTTCGTTGTTAAATAATTTTTTTTTAAGTTATTTAGCATGAGAATATTAATATATCAGTCACCTAGGATTGAAAGATTTACATGGTATTAGAGTAATTTCATTGATTAGGATTCACAAGGATACACAATGATAGATTAATTGTCAGAAAGGAATAATAATTATAGGGTTTTGGTATCTCTTAAAATACTAATTAAATTTGGGAGTTTGTGCATTAGATATTTAAGATGGCCTCAACTAGCTTCAGATTCAAGGATTGACTGGATGACAACTTAAGTTTATTGTCATGTAAAGTGAGTGTTACACTGTTATTGGAAGGGAATGATGGTTGAGATATTGTCAAAGATGTTGTGCCTTTGGCTATAAAAATGCAACAATTGGAAGCTCTCAAGAAAAAAGATGAGGAATAAGCATATGGTCATGGATGCCATAAAGAACCATTTGAACCCTCTTATATCTGAGAAGAAGACAACAAACAAATGCTTCATTCCCTAGTAAGTCTCTACTAGAGTGAGAACATAATTAGGAAGATGATATTGTGGAACAAACTCAGATCCATGAAGATGAAAAGATCAGATTTAGTCACTAGTTACCTTATGAAGGTCATGATTAACTTGCAACTATTGGGGAGAAGGTTGTAGTTGAAAAGCTAGTGAACATGGAATTGAATCAATTCCTTGTTTCATGGAACCATTTTTTGAAGTTATTTGTGCACATGAGAACCTTCCTAACCTTTAAACGTTGTGGGGTGGTTGTACCCAGAAGGAGACATGAATAGATTCAAATTCCAATAACAAGGGTGGTGACAAAAGCCTAGACTTATTTGGTCAGACAAATAAGGGCAGAGGTAAAAGAACTAGCAATGGAAAGAGTGAGCGGTCAACCTCATTGTTAGGAAAGGATTATTTGAGTCAAATCAGGTCTTTTTTTGGTAATTATGCATCCTAGTGTCTAGATAAGAATTTTAAAGGGAAACAAATTAGAAGCAAGTGCAACCTCTGTAGAAAGTTGAAACTTAGATGAACAATTTTTCTGCCAAGTTTGAGAATAATTTCTCGATAGTATCTTTCCATTCTACCAACATGGTTCCAAGAAATGTGTGGTATGTGGATAGAGATATCTCATCATATGACATCAACTTGACAATTATTCTCTTCTCTAAGGAAGGACTAAGGAGCAACATATTGATCTTGGTAATTATTACCCACCACAGAGTAGGTAACACATAGAAGATTTTTTTCTCCTCCTAGGAAAACCAATAAGCTAGCAACCCTATTTATTAGTGCATTAAATTGTGCCATGGACTCTCCACATATCGCTCTGGTCAGATCTCTTTGTCACGTATTGCAACAATAATATTTTTCCAAATCAATTTTGTTCTTCTCTAGTAAAGAAAATACATCATCAAGAATTGATGCCTTTCACACATTCTTATGTGGTTCTTAAATTTTCTTTTGATTGTGGCTTCCCTAAACACATTTTCTGCATTCTGTTAGTGATGTCATCACTCTTTGCATGGGGTTCCTAAAATGCCACATTGCATATATATATTTTCATATTGGGTAACAATATATTTACCTTACGTTGTTCGTAAGTGTGGGGATAGTAATTGGTAATTTTGAAGGGTTGTCTCTTTGTAGGATTCCATTATACAATTGGATTTAAGATAGACAACTTGTTTGTGTTATTCTATCTGTGAGGACACAAATATAAACAACAACAAAAAACAACCTTCCCAGTGCTTGAAGAAATCTTTGAATGAGAATATATATATATATATATATATATATATATATATATATATATATATATAGACACACACACACACATACCCTTAAATATTTGCAATATTTATGAGAATGGTAATTATGGAATGTTTATGATAAACATTGTATGCAAGCACAGTTCTCACAAATATGTGCTTTTGATATATCTTTCATTACACTAACTGTCAATGGATTGTAATCCTTTGAGACTAAGTTTCTTTGCATTTATATTTATCAAAGAATGTGTTATGCCATTGCTAATAAGGGTCTTTCAAGTCTAGGAACCACATCAACATCCATATCAGGCTTTTTAGACTATAGCTTTGTGGTAGAGGCTTCTGCAAGTAGATGAAACTTGTTGTAGTAGCATATATGCAGAAGCATAACATGCTGCAATGATTCATTACACTCCATTTCTCTCATAGGTTGCCCTACTAGCAATGATAATAAACACTATATTTGGATTCCAAGAATCCTCTAACTATGTTACGCTTTCTGGAAATGTGTGCATCATTACTACCAACTTCTACACTCTATTCCTTTCTTGAAGCCTATGGCAATGGTGATGCCTAAATAAAAAGAAACAATATATTCTTGGGATTCTTGCCAAGATATTGTGCTAGTTCATTCATGGTTAGTTTCACCCATGGATTCCATTATTGGGGCAGTGTTTAGAGCCTTTGTATCATTTGAATTTTTTAAAGTTGGAAAGGGATCTTCTTGTTGGGCATGCAAGTGATGAATATACAAAGGCAATTCTCTCTCCTTGAAATTTGTTCTTGATCCTACGAGTTGGAAGCAACTGATTAACTGCTCTATTATACTCAAAATATGGTTGTAGACTTTAATTTATTGAAAGTTGTAGAATTTACAATCTATAAAGTTTCAAGATATAATTTTTAAAAGTCTAATTATTTAAAGGGTGCTTGCTCAATGGAAGAGCACATGCTTTACAAGTAGGAGGTTGGTGGTTTGATTCCATCGTGCCCTGATATTCATATGGAATGACGATGATCAGTGTTTGGTGACATAGGATCTTTTGACTATCACCAATGAGCTTATGGTGATGTTTTTCTACCCTCACCAAAATATGAAATGGTGATGGTCAACTAACGCCGCCATATATACACATCAATATTGATGATTATGAAAATTCCATCACCATAAACCATTGTTCTTGATAAGAAATGGTGAGGGTCATTATTTGTCATTATATTCATTATTAGTGACAGACCTTGAAGTCACCAATGAGCTTATCATGACATTTTTTGACCCTCACCAAATATGAAATGATGGCGGTCAACGAATGTCATCATATATATGCACCAATAGTGACGACCATGAAAATTCCATCACAATAAATCATTGTTGTTCATATGAAATGGTTATGATCACTATCTGTCATTATAATCAATATTCGTGATAGACCTTGAATGTCACCACAACACATACTTTTGCCGACACCACCTTTGGTGACGTTTATTTTTTTGGTGACTAAGGCTATTTTCTATCACCATTGCTCATACGAAATGGTGACGATCATTATCTATCATTATAAATCATTATTGGTGACGAACCTTGAATGTCACCACAACACCTATACTTTCGGTGATGCCACATTTGGTGACATTCAATTTTTGGTGACAAAGGCTCTTTTAACCATCACCAATGAGCTTATGGTGACATTTTTATCCCCTCACCAATGTATTTTTTTCTTATAGTGGCATATATGGAAAAACATCACATGAATAAGTCTAAAGGTCTATAAGTTCAAGAGTTGTTTATAAGTCTAAAGGACCTATTAGAAGTCCAAGAGTCATGAGAGTAAACCAAGAGTCAAGGGGAGATTAAAGGTAATTCCTCTTTTTATAAAAGCAACCTCATAACTCAAGCAAAAGGATTTTTGGAGGCTTAATATTTTGAGAGCTATTTTTGGCTTCTCTACGTGGCATAGGAGAGAAAACTATTCTTTTGACAAGAAAGAAGTTACTTAATGTTCCACTACTGGAACTAGTGCCTCACCATTGTAACTGTGTACTTGGATATTTCACCTTATAATTGAAGCTCGATGAGCCAGCACATTTTCATGCATGTATTGTAAGTGTCTTAGGAATATTATTTAGATGTTTTCTATATATGTTTCATTCATATGTACTAAGGAAATTGAACTATTTCTATGGCCTGGGTTGTTGAATATGTGTTGTATTTGATTTAATGAACGTTGTGTCTATGTGAACTATTTTGGTAGATAACTAACAAATATTTCTTTGCTCGTGTGTCTCTATTAGGTTAGTATTATTACTTCCTTCTAGAGGCTCACTTTTGTCTCCCCTCTCACGAAAGTCTCCTTTTACACATTACAATCGATGTTTCACAATGTCAAATTACTTGCTTTTTGAAGGGTTATGTATATAATCTATTATTTTATTCATTGAAATCAGGGTGAACCTTAAAGTTATGGCGGTTGGGCTGATACTCTGGATGGGGCTCCTACTCAAATTATGTGAGGTGTAATATCTAGTAGACCCCCTATATTTTGGTAGTATCCAACACCGTCAACGGGTTCCACAGTCAGTCCACTTACACCTCCACCCAAGCAAGACCTATGTCTCGATGCCATGTGAAAGCCACAACATAGTACCCCTCTGACTCCTCATTTGAATTCACTTTTTTCCCAGGCCGCCAACACCATTGTAACAACTTCTAGGATCAACAAATCAACAGTTGTCCACAAAGGTATTAAAATATCCCCCCCCCCCCCAAGCCCAATGACCTGTACCTACAAACCCCCTTCTCGCTTTGTACTGGTCACCCTACCCTGGTTCAACCCCTGTCGTGAACACCACCCCTAGCTGAGGAACTCAAAGGTAATAACCCACTAAATACTGCACACTTTTGCACACTTAAACTGAGAAGCCACCTAATACCTTAGGCCCAAAACAAGGAGAGCCAATTGGGGAAAAAACTTCCCCAATTCCTATTGGATTAAGGCATCCTGACCCAAGTTCAGATTATTTGCGCAACCAACAAAACCCTCCAACTACTGGCGCTTTTGATAGTGATATGCTTGCGCAGACCAAAGTCTTACTCGAAGAAGTATGGGGGGGTGTTGGAACCAGGTTTCCACACCCTGAGGGAGATTTTGACGTGGTAGATCTAATAATAATTACTGCAAATAATATAATAGATTTTTACATGCACATTCAATGGTAAACAAGTCTAACCCTTTCACAGGTTATCAGAAAATACTTCAATATATTCGCGTGCAGTAGTTAATTTTACTTCATTCAGATCTAATTATTTAACATAGACTAGTACTTGCGCACATATGCAATTAACCCATTCACTGAAGTAACTACACAACAATAGAACAGGTCCATATCTATAACAGATAATTGATAATCTAAGACAGTAAATCACATAAGAGTCCGAGTTCACCAAAACTTCCTTATTTATTAATAGATTTTCAATTCCGCACAATCTATCTTCTGCGCACACAATAGCAGAGTCCTCACGCAGCTCAGGACTTAGGTCTCCACACACAAATCCAATAGGAGCCTTTTTATCCAGACAGAAAACCAGAATACCAGAAACACATAACCAAGACTGATCCAGGACTTCATGAACTCTTTATTTACTCGACCCTTACATATTTATATTATCAAAAACACGCACATACCATGGTCTCAAATCATGGTTTGAGACTCATGGTTTTCTGTTTAACCCTTTACAATAATTAAGGGACTTTGACCCACCCCAAAGCGCTTTTGACCATTTTTGCGCAACACGTACAACAAAAGGTAAACCAAAAAGTACCTGAGGGGACCTTACTCCAACAGGCCCCCAACACAATCTCGTGACTAGTCTTGAGTCACTGTGGGGTGGTCGCCTTCATCTTTACCTTCTATTAAAGAACTTTTGAGGTCTAAAATGGGCCTCCTAAGAAACATGTACAACCAAAATAAACTTTATAAGAACCAATAGGATTCAATATGATGATTTAAACCATGGGGGATGATTCACCATTTTTGGGGTAAAAAATAAAAACATTAAAAATAAATAAAATAATAAAACTACTTTTTCAACTTGTATTTTCAACTTATCTCCCTAAGTTTTTACTCAAACTTCAAGCAGGAGTACCTGTTGGATGAAAAAAATAATTCTTGATCCAAGGAGTACCCATGTTGCATACTTTCATGGGCCCTACTACATGAAAAATGAGAAATACATCAAAAATCGTGATTTCAATAAAAAATTTCATGTATTTCTCATTTTTTGTGTAGCAGGGTCCATCAAAATTATGCAACATGGGTATTCCTTGGACGAGGAATCAAATTCTACATCCAACAAGTGTCCCCACTCGAAATTTGAGTAAAACCATAGGGAGATAAGTTGAAAATACGAGTTGAAAAAGTAGTTTTTTTTTCCCCTATAAAATTTGATGATGTAATCTAATTTATTTTATTATTTCAACTATTATTTTATAATTCCCTTAGGAGGACCATTTTAGACCTAAAAATTACCCTAATTAATGCTTCCATAGAGATCTTGAGTGGTACGATGAGTTTGATGCTTTGCGCAGTGGCGCTCTATGCTTCATCCACCAACTTGGTTGTGGTTGGTTCCTCAGCTGTCAGGATGATGCTACGTTGAGTCTAATGCAGGCTTTTGAGGGTGTTGTCGAGGTTCTGTGAAGGATTCCTTGGCCCAAGGTTGCATCCGTGTCTCAAGTAGCTTCTCACGTTAGCACAGGTCCTCAATATCTATTTCAATGGCATTTACTTCATGTATTATGGCAAGCCTCTATGCTATCATCAAGGTAGGCTCCGCCATTCCGATCTCTATGAATTGTTGCTCTTTGACCCGAAGTTCATTCCTTAATTGTTGTACCATCAGGTCGTTCTGAACAAAATTCCAAACACCCATGGCCTCATCCAAAAGTGTGCCACACTCTACAACTGCTACTGCGATGTTGGCAGTTACTAACTTTAATTTGGTTGTACCCTGGGCTTGGACCTCCTGCGGCGGCTCTGGTTGGAGATTCATTTGCAGCTTGAAAATATGCTACACAAATTCCGCGCGGATGGTCTAGAACTATGTTCGCGATGCTTTCAGCGCGGCGATCAGGCTTTATAACTTTGATGTTGGCGCGATTGTGGCAGGGATAATGACTTCTGGCAGGTCACCGCACAAGTGATCAATCACTAATTATAGTGCAGTGCACTGATATTCAATCGCTCGTCGAGCCTCTTTTGCACTTTGTTTCTCCTTCTGCATCCTCAATATTTTTTGTTGTGCCTCTGTATCAAATTGGGAGGTGTGGACCTCCCAGAACTGTAATTCATCCACAATCATTGTATGCATGGCATGGAGCTTTCCTCTAGGTAGCACTGCCAAATCGATGCCAACCTCTGCACAGGCTTACACATTAGCGTGAAAGTCAGGCTGCTCCACTGTAATTTTTTGCCCTGGGACATAAAAAACTCAGCTATATATTGGCATAACAGTGATGATGGGTTGCACACTCACTTGTCCAATGGTTGTTGGCTACGTTCTCGCTTGCTATAGGCTCACTTGCTTCACGCTCTCTTGAATCATGCTCGCTTGCATTTTCAGATCTTGAAGACCCAACTGTGCACCCTTGGGAACTGATTTGTATTATGCTTCCACATCATTCCAAAGGTCCTCAATGTAAGTCTTGAATGTGTTCTCAATCTCTTTGAGGTCATCTTCTTTGAGATTCAGGTCCTCTGTCCTTGTTTGCTTGGATCCCTTCCTCTTTTTGTGCAGGCCTAGGGAGGCATGATATCCTCTCTTAGTTCCTTTTTCTATCTGTGTCGTAGGTGCCATAGTACTGTCACCATCTTTCTCCTTTGTCTCCTTATCCAGATCAATAATTTCACCCATTGTGGTGGGTTCTAGCTCGATCTCTGTGTCCTTTCCTTTCAACGAGTGTCTGTATGTGACTCCTTGGTCGTGTGCGGCTTAGTAGGAGTCTTTGGCACATATGAGGATGCACCCCCATTGGTGTGCAATTCTAAACATGTAGGTGACCACTCCTTTGTTATGCACAGGAGTTCATCCTCCGTGACCATGTATGGCAGTTTGTACCATACTCCTTCCACAACGCCCTTTGTGCAGATGTGCATGTTATGAAAGGTGTCTTTAAAATCTGTGACATGCTTATATTGCTCATAGACGGTCGAAAACAATGACGAATTTGAATGGATTGCATGAAATAGTGTAGAGTCAAAAAATACCTTGAAAATATTATTCTCCATGATTCTGGAGGGAATCTTAGAATTCCAAACTGTAGCATATCGTGCAGCTTAGCATAGGTCCAGCTCAATGTCAGGGAACTGGGTGTCCTATGGCATCTTCCACCTAATTAGCGTGATGCGTAGTAGCAACCAAGCATAATAGAAATTCTTACCTTCCTCCTGTACTTCTTGAACATTGGCCAAAAATTCAACGCAAAGGTATTTGGACCAATTGAATTGCATGCCCTTCTCGCACTGCCTAGCTAATGCAATTACATGGGCCGGAACTTCCTTTGGCTGGCACTTATGCATCATTTTGCACACGAGGATCAACGTGCCAATCCCAGGTTCATTGATCTCACGGACAAGGAACCCCTTGGTATTGTGAGAGACCTTGAATTTCTCCTTGATATCCCCAAAAAAATTTCACTCTTGGCTTTTTCCTACAAAATTTGTCGCAGTGTCCTCCCCCTGGTCAGGTAGGTTGGTGATATGATGTATCAACGCAACATCAATTGGAATCAGCCATCCTAGCCATAGGTAGTCATCATGCACCAGGGTGAGTAGTTGGCGCACACATATGTCATTTATAGGGCTCCACCCAAAATGAGGAATATGCAAAAGGGTCAACAACCCCGATTTTTGCAGGCCCAACGCCCAGGACTTTGGCTCAACCCTCACCACCCCACCATCGTATGGGATCTTCTCTAGGTACATTGAAGGCACAAGCTCATGTAATTTCTCCTAGTCAATCAAGTCCTATTCTTCCATCTTCAAAAGTGGGATCTTCACGAACATATCTCCTTCGAATGGCATGTCTTCAGGGATCACTCGCATGTTGAAATACAACCACACCTAGTCTTAGTATTTTGGTAACTTCACTGAGGATTTGCATGATTCTACATATGTAGGTATCTATGATATGGGATCGACCACCTCCACAACATCCTTTTCCATTATTTTTTCGGGAAATTTGGCCATCGGTCTCTTTTGTTGCTCAACAGTAGTCAACTGAGGCTTTGGGGTCTTCTGGCGTGGTGAATTTCGGGACCTTGAGGACTGCTCCTTCTTAAATTTATGTGTCTAGGGTGCATGTGCAGGGGTTTCAGCAACCAACACAAGGGTCTCATTGGCCTACGCAAGGGTATCCTCATCCTACGACACAGAAGGGGTAGATTTAGTGGTAGTCATACTTGGCGGAATTAGGTACCCCAATCATCGATGGCGCAAATCCTCTTCAAAAAGTGGATTGAGTCCAGACATAAGCTTCAAACAAAACTCAGTGAGCAAATAACACAAATTACAAGGAAATAAAAGGGAACTAAAGTGACCTTCCCTATTATATTTATAGTGTAGGCGTGGCCTAAACGGTCTGATGTGCATTAATGTATCCCCTTAAATACTAAAACGGCTCCAAATCTGGCATAATATCCTCATTAAATGCAGTTTAGTCTCTCTTCCAAACGGTAATAAAGTTATCTTGTCCAGATTTACTGTTCCAATGACTATATCCTGCCACCTTTGTGACTTCAACCTTTTAGCCCAGTTGTTGCGCAATCATCACACTTGTCTTTGCAACCGCCATTATTGTTTCACAAACTCATACTTTCGGTCATATAGTCATTTTTGGTACACAGGTAGAGGGTCATCCTTGTATGGTTTCAATCGACATCCATTTATATACCTAACAAGGTCTTCTTCGCTTAATGTGGCTAGTTGTACTGCACATCCCTCTCTAATCTCCTTGAGAATATACGATCTGAGCTAATGCATTTTGAACTTCCCTGGGTGGCGCACAAACTTGCTGTCATATAACAAAACCAAATCCTCTTCTTTAAATATCTTATGTCTAATGTACTAGTCATGCCAAGCCTTTTCACGCACCTTTTCCACTTGTTGATGGAAAGTTGCACAGAATCGATCCTCTTCCAACACGACCAACTATGAAAATTGTTCTTCCATAAAATCCTGATCATCCATATTAGTGATCACTCCAATGCGCAAACTTGGGACAATATACTCCATAGGCATAAAAAATTCCTGCCCATACACCATTTTGAAAGGTGTCTTCCATGTCAACTTTTTTCCCGTGGTTCTGTATGCCCACGGAACTGCATGTATGCACACATCCCAATCATTTTTATTAGAATTAAAATCTTACTGAGCGTGGTCTCCAATATCTTATTAAAATCTTCCACCACACCATTTTCCTGTGGACGATACAGAGTACTCTTCTGATGATGAATCTGGAATTCTTTAGTCAGAGCTTGAATAGTTTCATTCAAAAAGTGTGTACCCTGATCACTCATAAAAATCTTAAGGTACCTAAATCGAGTCAAGATGATCTCAAAAATAAAGTGCATAGCTGTTTCTGCACTACAATCCCTCACCGACTTAGCCTCAACCCATCTAGTCACATAGTCTATCTTAGTGATTATGTATCACTTACTTGTCTTCTTTCCTGGAGGGTTGATAGGGCCGAAAAAAATCAATGGCCCATTTTTCAAAAGATTTCAAAGTCACTTGTGGGTGCAGGGGCATCTCATCTATGCACGATGGTCTCCCATACTTTGACATAAATCACAAGCGTGACAATACTCATGTGCGTCACTATGCATCGTGGGTCACCACAACCCAGCCCGTAAAATCTTCTACGTAGTTGCTTTCCTTGCATAGTGACCTCCTACAACTCCTCCATGAGCCTCGGTTAATATATCTCGCTTTTCAAATTCCAATGCATACGTTCTTAGTACTTCAACTATACCCATTTTTTACAGCTGGCCAGCAATCAAGGTAAAATCAGCTATGTGCGTGACTAGCTCTTTCTTCTATTTCAACATATATTCCATGGTTGCACTTCTAGTCGTAAAAAAAATGAATAATATCCGTGAAGTGATCATCGAATACCTTAATGTAAAATAGTTATGCATTTGGTAAGCCATCTTCCAAGCTAGTTGGCTCTTCTCCACTTTTAATGCACGATAGATGGATGTCCCAACATTCAGTATCCTAGGTTTCACAATTACTTCAAAGTCATACTCCTAAAATAAAAACAACCATCTACAGATCCCCCCCCCCAAACACAGGCTTGTTGACCAGATACTTCAGGGCAGAGTGGCTAGTAAACATCTTAAATGACCTCCCAACAGATAGTGGTAGAATTTATACAGCGTGTAGACCATAGCTAATCCTTCCCGCTCCATGGTCGAGTAGTTGTGCTCCGCACTTGAAAATTTCCTACTCACAAATGCAATAGGGTGATCAATATCCCCAGCTCCTGGCTGTGCTAAGACAAATCCCAACATGAAGCAAGAGGCATCAACATGTAGATGGACTTCCTTGGTCGAGTTTGGAGAGACCAAAATGGGCACAATGACCATCTTATCCTTAAGCAATTCAAAGCTCTTATAGGAGTCTGCATCCCAGCAAAATGAGGCATCCTTCTTCAAAAAATTCTCCATGGGCATAGTGATTAGCGCGTAGCCTTAGAATAAAATTCTGGTATATCCTGTATGCCCCAAAATTGAGCGCATTTTTTTTACATTTGCGGGAACTTCTAGGTTAACAATAAAAATGATCTTTGTTGGATCCACCATCAATCCTTGCTGGCAAACAATATGACCTAGCAAGATCCTGAATGGGACACAGAATATACACTTTTTTAGATTGAGAAATATCTGATACTTTCGACACGTACCCAACATCAGTCGCAGACTCAACACATGCTTCTTTAGTAATCCAAATACAGTCCAGTCATCAAAGTATACTTCTAAGAATTTATGGATGTATTCTTTGAATGCGGCTACTACCACGTGTGAGAAGAGAGTTGGCCCATTCTTCAAACCAAATGGCCTGACTATGTACTGAAAGGATCCCCACTCTATCGCAAAGGTTGTATTGATTTTGTCTTTTGGCGCAATTCTTATCCGGTGGTATACCAAGAAACCATCCATGAATGAGTAGGCCTCCTTCTCTCCCACATTGTATAGTATCTCATCAGAAAATGGGGTCGGGAATGGGTCATGTACCCAAGCATCATTCAGTTTGAGCAGATCCACAGAAATCCTTATTTCTCCCTTGGTTTTCTTGTCTTGAACCACCATAGGGCTTACCCAATCTGACTCTTCCACTGCTTCTATTATCCCTGCAACAACCATCTTCTCCAATTCCTATTTGACCTTCTGCTTGTATTTGGGATCCATCCTATATAGGCATTGCTTCATAGGTCGTGCATTCGGTTTTAGTGTGATATTCATTACCCTAAGATCTCCTATTATCCCCTTCAGCTCAAAAAATTTCATAGGAAACAACTCCTGATATTCAGTTAATAGCTCGACGACCTTACCCATCGTATTTGCTAATTTCGGTTGTTCCTCTCATCCAATATTTACTTGCCGAATATTCATAGGCTTAGTTACATCTATTGACTCAACCGTAGGTCCATCAATTGAGTGTTATCCTTTAGACTCAAGGATTGTAATGTTCCTTGGGTCTTCCTCGTTATCTTCAATCGAAAAATTTCGATAGTCAACGATGTCCTTCATCTGCACATTCCATGTTGGCAAGGCGTGTTCAACCAATAGTTTTGTGGTGTCAAATATGACTTCCTGAATATCCTGTAGTGCCTCATCAAGGCATTCAACCCCACTTTCAAAACTAAAGGTCAGGATAAAAATTTCTTTCAACGCAGTGCATTCAGTGTTTCCTCATCGCAGCTCAGTTTTGAGGTACCAATCTGTAGGCACCTTCCCCAAAGTTTGGATAAATATATACACCCATTATGGCTTCGGTTCACCCCAAGCTTCAATCCATCTAGCCATATGTTTGCATGAATCTCCTTCTCTAGAATAGGTCTCTCCCATTCTAGTATTTGGATGTTCAAATCGCAGGCGCATCATGCGGGTGCATTCTTCCTAGTTAGCCAAGTTACTTTTGTGTGTCTCCCACTAGTGCGCTTGGGTTGAGCGCAAAGCTATATCAGGTGAATGGAATCATTGTGCTTCTATAATGGTTTCTTCTAAAATCATATTAACATTAATCATGCCGTCATAATAAGGCAACTCTAGTACCTCTAAGGATATGCACCGTAGGGATTTTGTCACTTGATTGCAGCGCAACACAGAGACTTCATACAACTAGTTATGCTAGTTATCTAGTTCCTCATATGAATCTGAAAAGCAGGAGCTATCCTTCTCCCAATTAAGTATTCCATCCGTTGTCGGGTTGATCCAATCTTCATCCTGTGCATTCAACTTATAGATATGATCAACATCATCATCTGCGCACACTGCCTCTATATATCTTTCTCCTTCTGTAGGGTCTAGAGGGACCACAACCCTGGTTCCATTACTTTCAAACACCATACTTCTGCACTTAAGCTTGATGATGCTTCCCATATCAATAGCCCAATCCAAACCCAACTGTGCAGGATAGGGGTCGGTATCATCAACAATCCAGATAACTTCAAAGTCTATGAGTACCCTTTCTCCTTCAATATCCACTAATACTTGTGAGATCCTTCCTAATGATATAATATTCAGCTGATTCTCCATGCACAACTAGATGGTGGACCACTCCAAGTTAGGTTCTCTGATTCTTTTCCAAGTTTACTTTAGTAAGACATTCACATCAGATCCTAGATCCAGAATGACTTGATCCATCTCGTATGCACCAATCTAAGTAGTCAAGCACTTTTCCCATCCAGTTCTTCTTTTTTTTCTTATAAATATTATTAACAACCTTTTGTTCCATCTAGGGCTATTATTTCTATGTGTAGTTTTATATTAACACTTGGAGGTTCTTGACTGCCTTCTTATTACACAAAAAGTTGATAGAAGCCTGCATGAAGGGCTTTATCTCTTCATCTCCTTCGACCACATCCATAGCCTTACTTGATGTTTTAGATGTTGAGGCAACCACCTCTGCAAAATCCTTCTTCGCTTCTACAAATGTTTCCTTTTATCTCTATAAGTTGAATCCTTCCTTAGTTTTAGGTGCTTTTCGGATCTAGAGATCAGTATCAGGCTTTGTCCCTTTTTCTTCACTAATGGCTACACCACTCCTAGTAACGATATTCGCATGTGTTTCTTCTTCGCGCAACTCAGCTCTTACCATCTGAATATTTTGAGTGGGAGTCAGTGGTTTCTTTTCCTTCATTTTTTCAATCAAGACAGGAAAATCTTCAATAATATGATCAAATTGTCTACAATACCTACACGAATATTGTGTTGGGTTCAAACATTCGTGCGTATAATGACCCACATTTCCACAATTATAACAGATGAGCTGACCCCTTCCTCGACCAACTCCTCCTTCTCTTCCTCGTCCTCTACTTTGGAATCCACCATGCCAAAAAGAGGATGTTGGTGAGGTTGGTTCTTCATGCATCCTATATAGATCAACTCGATCAATCATCAAATCAAAGCTACGACAGTGCTGCTCATCATGTCCCACCAATGAGAAAAATTTGCAAAAAGGTTGCTTAAGCTCAGGGATATATTTGCCAATCCTCTGGCAGAATTTTGTCATGTGCATACCCATTTCTTGAAAAATCGCACACCATAACATAGGAGTTCCACTTGGTCCTATTGTGCTCTTCAGCGGGCATGGTCCTACGGCTATTAGATAGGCATTGAATACGGAGCATTGATCCTTGTGATGCCTGACAATTTTACAATGTATACACCATACATCCACGCATACCTCATTTTATTTATCTTTACGCAGACTCTATATTTATAAGTGCATTTCCTCTAGCTGGCTTTGGATCTGCTGGGCCTCGATCTGCGTAGCTGGTACCAGAGAGGATTCTAGCTTCATTACAATCTCTACAAATTTAGCATGTGTTGTAATCTTCTGTTGAATTAGGGGCTAGCGCAGATGCGGCAGTAGCATGGAAATGAATCACTATTTGTGCTATGTGCCATCAATAGTACATCCTCCATGTCTGATGGTGCGCTTCAGCCATTCATCCACTTCCCACACAGATTCTTTTAATTCTTAGTAAATCTCCTTCAACTCGGTTACGCATTGAGCATACGATTTCAGCTTTTAGAATTGTTCCTTCAATGCGGCCTTCAGATTATCAATTGTTTCTTTAGGGTTCATTGCCACATACCTTATGTACCAATCTAGCATGCGGTCTTGAAAAACAATAGCCATCTGTGCTTTCATAAAATCCTCATTATTAATCTATTGTGTTGTCCATCCAATGTCTGTAACAAACCAAAATTGGTCTACTTCTTTGTTCCCAATACCATGGAAATTAGGAAACTTCATGGAAGTAGCCATATCGGCATCTGGTGGTGTGGGTGGAGGTGGAGTGGATGGCTTGTTAGAGTGAGATGAGTTGAGTGGAGTGGATGGGATCTAACCTATGGCCAACGACCCAAGACTATCATGATCTTGTAATTCCTCTTCTTCAGAGTGCACAGATTCACCAGAGCTACCGATTTCAGACTCCCCGTCACTATTAGATTTACTTTTGAGAGGGATATAAACAAAACCTTCTTCTGTATCTACTCTGTAATTTATTCCACTACGCATAGTCATGCCTCTATGGGACATTCACTCAATATGGGTGCACATAGTACCCTATTCGCACAATAGAATTTTAATCCACAATTTCAGAGAGTGTGAGAACTTACCTCTAGGGCCCTTGAAAAATCCCCTTTCAGCTTCAAAATATGATACAAATTGATCAATAGCGAATTCAATCACAAATCCTCCCAGAACACTATCAGTCCAATGATCTACCATGTGGGTGATCTTGTTGCTAGATTTCTCCAATTTTTATACCGACTCTGGGGTCCACTTAGTGATCACATCATCTTTCGTGCAAGTCTGGAATTTAGCAAGCTAACATAACCACTCGTGCAACTCGGTTGCAAAGGAAGCAAAGAAAATTTCATGGACCTCTTTGTAGATATACCTTTGTGCCCAATCTTCAGTAGACAATTTAGAGCTTTTGTTTTCTTGAATAAAAAAATCATGTATATTCCTATCAAACCAATATTGCAGTTCGTTCTTTGTCGGGTGCCACATCATCTCTCCCTCAAAATGATCCCAGTCCGGAAACGGAACCATTTGTTGGATTAAGGGGTCCTGACCCAGGTTCAGAGTATTTCCACAACCAACAAAATGCTCCAACTACTAGCCCTTTCGGCAGTGATCTGATTGCACACACCAAAGTCTCACCCGAAGCAGTATGGGGGGTGCTGGAACCAGGTTTTTGCACCCCGAGGGAGCTTTTGATGTGGTAGATTTAATCAGAATTACTGCAGATAATATAACATATTTTCGCACACACAATCAATTGTAAACAAATCTAACCCTTTCACATATTATCATTGAATAATTCAATGTATTTATTGCGCAGTAGTTAATTGTACTTCATTCAGATCTAATTATTTAACATAGACTAGTACTTGCGCACATATTAAAATAACCCATTCATTGAAGTAAATACAAAACAATAGAATAGATCCATATTTACAACAGACAACTGATAATCTAAGACAGTAAATCACATAAGAGTCCAAGTCCGCCAAAAATGCCTTCTTTATTAAGATATTTGCAATTCAATACAATCTATCATCTACACACACAACAACAGAGTCTGCACATAGCTCAGGACTTAGGTCTTTTTTCACATAGCCAACAGGAGCCTTTCTACCCACACAAAATCCTAGGCTAACAAAAATACATAACCAAGACTAATCCAAGATTTCATGACCTCTTTCTTTACTCGTTTACATATTTATATTATCAAAAACATGCACATACCATGGTCTCAAACCATGGTTTGAAACTCATGGTTTTCCATTTAACCCTTTACAATAATTAAGGGACTTTGACCCACCCCAAAGCCCCTTTGACCATCTACGCACAACGCGTACAACAAAAAGTAAACCAAAAAGTACCCCATGGGACCTTGCTCCAACAATTCCCCTATGAAATTCCACTCAGTGCCTCATGCACATCCAAGAATGGACTTGTCAATAAAACCTGCTATAGGTCTTAATTTACTCACGTCACCAAATGAGGTTCATCGACAGGTTGGTCTTTGAAATTTTTCTCACTCAAGAGGGTGCCACAGAGCGAACCAAAAGGTATACAATAATAAAGGGTTGGTAGATCCCTTTTGCAACTAGATGCCACCTCTGTTATAATCCAAAGAGCAGCGAGTCGCCTTACCAGCCTCCAATACTCATCAACAATAAATCACTCCAAGTCGCACGCCTCGAACTTCCATCGCTATAGTATCATTAAAATTCCCATCGAGTTCCATAGAATACCCATTTCCCATCAAACTTTTCTTAAATGCACACTAGTGCGGCTAGTTGTGTTCACATGGATCAACTACGGAATACCCTGCCACACACTCCTGTTTCATGTCGTTTTCATGGGAATTCTGGGAGGACGTCAAGCACAACCTCAAACGTCCTCAGTTTAGCCACCCTCGTCGGGGTTTTAAGTATCTATTTTAAATTTTAAATGTAAAAAATTCTGATGAATAATTTTAATTGATAAAATGTCAATTATAATTGGAAATATTTTTGTTAAAAAATAAAAAATAGAATATTTTATATGGTTTGAATTTTTTTTTTTTCCATTTATAAAGTAATATTTTTTTATCCTATAAAATTTGAAAAAACCATTTAATAACAAATAAATAAAATTGAAGATTTTTTGTCAAAAAAAAACATGTAAATTTAGCCCATATATCATATTTAACCCATAAAATTTCCTTTGTTAAGAATATGCACCCATTAAACATGCATGCATATTCTTGAGTGTGTACATGTTATTTTGTATACCACTAAAAAAAAGTACGCCCACAACTTTTATATATATTCTAAAATCCATTTAAGAAAGTATTATATATATATATATATATATATATATATATATATATATATATATATATATATATATATATATATATGTATGTATGTATGTATGTATGTATGTATGTATGTATGTATATGTATATGTATATGTATATGTGCATGTATATGTATATGTATATATGTATATATATACATATATACATATGTATATGTATATGTATATGTATATATATATATATATATATATATATATATATATATATATATATATATATTCTAAACTTCATTGCATGCTTCAATTGAAGAAGATGTGATTTGAGGAAAGGAAGAAATGCATATGAACCACCTCAAAGATAAGTGATGTTCCCAGATCCATCATTCAGTGTTTCTTCTTGGTGTTTCTGCCATTCTTTTAAGGTACACTTACTTATCATGTTCTTTCTTTAAATTTCTTAAAATTTTTGAAATTAAGAGAAGTAATATTTTGTTTTTATTCTTATTAATCCCTTCTGCCTGTGGCATGGGCAGGAACTATAGTAATCGGTTTTTTTGGCTAGCATTATTTCTTGTTTGAATTAATTCAAAGTATTTTCCCAATTTATAAAAAAAACCATTTATTCAACCTATAAGATCATCGCACCGTCATTTGTGGCCAATGTCTAGTTTTGTGGTCTTATTTGGCCTCTTCCTGAGGCATCTATTTATATGCTTGGTATATTCTTCACTTATTCCTTAAGACTTAAGGGTTTGCACCATTGGTATTTTCTCAACTCGCAATTACTCTAACTAATGCTAGCATTAATGGATTGGCATTAAATCCTTAATTCCCCTCACTAGTAGAACCTTGCGGAATTCACCTTACTTCATATCGATGGAGTCAGCTATTGAAGGACTAGCCACTTGTATATGATGCCATGTTTCATCTCCATACTGTAGTAGCTGCTGGTGAATGGAGAAATCCAACGGTCCTGTCTAACCCAACCTGTCTTTCTTTCCTTAACCTAGCGAAGCTCTTACTGTTTTGTACCCAGCTCAACCACGGTACTGTGATTAGCCTATTGCTGTGATCAGTGCAACCACGGGATTACGTTTCTGTACGGTGCCTTTTCTAACTGATGGAAGATGAACTTTATTGACAGCTTGTTTTTTTGGACTTAGGAACACGTATAATGGCTTGCTCCTGGTCAAACAAAAAAACCTAAGCTCGACTACTATGGTTACCTTCCTCGACCACCTCGGAAATAGCTTCAAACAACCTCCACCTTGCAGCCGAGATGTTGTCTTCCTTCGGGTGCTGGAATTTTCAGCTAAACAAAATATCAGATTCAAAAGAGGTAAGTGATTTTTATTTTAGAACTGCCCTATGAACTTGTGGAAGCATACAGGTTAGAAAAGAACTGTCTAAACATCCATGAAACACAAAATTTATACAATATACAAAATTAAATCTATACTAAACACACTATCTACTTCTAATCCTGTTAGTTTAACGCAAGAAAATTAGATTTAACGGTCGCTGGATTTATTTCTGTAGTAGTCGAGTTTCTGGAATATGGACTATTAGTGCTAGCAATGTTATCTCAAGTTTCTGGAATATGGACCGTTAGTGCTAGCAAAGTTACCTCTGTACTGTGAATTGGAGGAATTTATCCCTATATAAGCAGATTTGCACAAGAAAAAATTAAGCAAGTTTATCTCCGTGGACAAGGTTATTATTATGTAAATTTTAAAGCTTTTCTTGTTTATGTAAACCTTCAAGATAACTATTCCATTCCTGTGAATTTTCCCTTTTGAATAGATCTTTCCATTATTGCCTAGGCTGATTTAGTTCATTTTTTTTTCTGAAAATCTCAACAAAAGCTCAAAGATTGTTATGAAATTATGGAAGAGTTGGTAGTATATCCCCTGTGTCTGACATTTTCCTCAGACTCCAAGTCCCCACCGAGCCCTGTCACAATAACAGAAATTGTTGCCGATGTAAATGCAGTCTTACACAATGGAACCGATATATCTAAATACATAAATAATGAAAATGCAGTAGTAATGTATAGGCACCATTCGAATTCAGGCCAACCTGTCTGCAATTGCCTCTCCCCATAAAAATTCAAGGAAACGAATCAAACTGACGCCAGACTCTCTACATGGATTTTCATCTTGACTCCAAGGAGATTGACTAGAAAAGGTGATGCACCTCGGAATAGTATTATACAGTAAAGATCATGTTTTCAACACCAAGTAGCAAAAATATTTCATTTTATTTTCCGCTTCAAAGATTTGAGATCTCCATACCGGAAATAACCACCAAGCCAACATGTTGAAAGAGAAAGTGGATGCAGAAAGATGCAAATTGGAAATGGAAGTGTGCATATTTACCGTCATATTTGCGCCCTTTAGAAGAGAGCCAAAACCCCCTCTGTTGTGGCCTACCCCAATGGAAACTCTTCCCTTTAGTAGTCATCGCATGCAAAGGTGCTGGAACCGTTGAAAAATTGGCAATGAACTTTCTTTGGTACTGATTTGCTCCCATGAAACTTCTAGTTTGTGTAGGAAAGCGAGGGTGTTGTTGCAGGCTGGGCGTGCCCTTGGCGGTTTTACATCAGTAATAAGGTGTTCAAAGGAGCGGTGATTCAATCCGAGCTTTTCAAAGCCATTTGAACTCGCTGCAACGTGGGTTGTATCAGGTATCAATTTCATAATCTTACTGCGACATGGGTTTCATGCAATCATGGCATGATTACCCACAAGTTTGTCAAACCTCAATTAAGTGTTCAGTTTGAAAAATTATTTCCATGTCTTTATGATGTTGTTCTATGCATTTCTTCTTTATGTTCCCGATCATTAAAAAGTTTTAACTTATATCTTAATATACTAATAAGATTAAAAAAATTTCCATGAAGACATTCTCCAGAAATACCAAGGGGATATTTTGTATTGAGATAAGAATTCTAGATTTTATTTTCTAATTTTAAAATCTTCACATTATTTATTTATTAAATGAACGATAAGCCACGTACGAAAATGGAAAATGACAAAAGATATAACCATTTCTTATCAACAAAGGTTCGGAGGAGGACAATGAAAATGTGACCTACATAAATCATTGGAAATCATAAAAGCCTTTAAGCTTAAAAAAAACCTTTAATCTTCATCACATGAAGAGTAAATTTCTTGTATCGAGGTTAACACAATCATATAACTTAATTTAAACCTCTAAATTCATTACTATGAAACGTAATAATCTCAATAATAAAGCGCGCACTTCACATGTTTGTACTCTTGAAAATACACATTAAATATTGCAATGTGTATGACGTGGGTTAAATGTTTATTATTTTTTTTTCATAGGCTAATTGCAATAAAGATATTAATTCGATTCGAGGTTTTAATATATAAATTTTAAATATGTGAATCAATGTGAAAGACTAATTTGAACTACGCATAGATTGAATCCAAAGATTTTTATTTGCCAACTTTAAAAATAATGTTTTTTATTCTACAAGGTCCAGGGGTTCAAATTCTCTCGGCCTACACATTCGTAATATATTTCAACAACTACGCCATGACTGTTGCACTAGCAAGTGCATGGCTTACCTAAATATTGGCTCATCTTTGTACTGTAATTTTACAAGTACGGCTCATCGTTTAGTCACGAGTATAACCGATTTTCTGGTTCGAATATTTAGAAACCTATGTGAATAATCATGTTTAACCTTGAAGAATATAATCTTCTTTGTGGTAGGTCGCAGTCACACAGAGGTTTGGTGGCAGGGACTTGCTGCCCCACAGCCAACCTTGTTTAAACATAAAATATAAATTCTATTTCCATGGAGCTTGCACATTAAAACCCAAAATCACCATTACTTAGTGAATAAATATCCAAGTTTAACCCCTACTCATAAAATATAAATGTGAACACCAAATTTGAGAATGGAATCATGTCATTGAGAAACCTAGTTGTAACATGAAGAGACATCACACTTTTCCTTCCTTACATTGCTTTATACCCTTATATATTTCATTTCCAGTATTGAATAGAAATGATTTGATATTGTTAGAAGCAATGCTTCCATGTGTTGTTCTGAGTTGTCATTGAGAGTACCTAAGTGTAATTCTAGAAGTAGTTATTTTCCTATGTGACTGAATTGTCTATAAATCATAGATCCACCTTCTTCGGATCTTATTATCTAGATGTCGGTGATCTAAAACTACATATGTAATATTTTATGTACTCAATAATAAATTGTGTGAATTGTGTGTCTAATTGTTCTTTCTTCTCATCTCTCTAATTTTTCTAACATGGTATGAGAACCTGTTCTCCGTCCTAAGTTTTATTTCTATATAATTATATTAGTCGTAGCTTAGATGTGTGCATTAATATTTCATGTGTGTAGATATATAGGTTTGTCTTTCTAATAAATTTCGGCGAGAAAGCATTTTCTCAGACTGACCACTTCTACAACAGTTGGAGTAGAATGTTGTCGGCTCAATCGAGACTCAGATTTGATCCCCACTACTAAAAATTCAAGAGTGAAGTGGTGTATCCAGTCAAGGGGCCATCGTTCTTGAATATTTTTTATTCTATAGCATTAGCTTCTGTTCATGTGAATCTTCTGGCCAAGTTTGGGAAATCCCAATTCCATTCCTTGCCCAACGCATAAGCTTGACCCACGACTAATTTTTTCGGCTTACAATCATGAAGTGGTAGCGAATATCAGGATATAAGGGGGTTCTCTCTATCTATGTTGGTTTCCGGAAGTGCTCTTTCAAAATATTTGATCATATCGGGCATGGGATCACTAGTCGAGATGGAAATAGTCAATCTCTTGTCTTTTGTTGTTGATGGCCTTAAAGCGATCAAGAAAAACTGATCAGAGGCTAGGTTCTCGAAGAAATCAATGTTTCTCTACGTTTTCCCCAATTCAGTTCACATTATGTCTAGTCCCCAACACAAGGGGTTTCAAAGCATAATGGGTTTCATATTTTTGTTTGGCGTCGACAACATGATTTCAAGAAGTTTCATATTTCTTGATGACGTGTCGGGCTGGCCGATGAAATGCACAGAACTGGTCGATTGTTGCTCAACACCAAATAATTCATTAAAATTGAATTATAAGTTAAAATGTATTGGCATGGGGAGCTTATTTTAGGTTGTTTGGTATGTTATAAATATTTATAGTAGGAATTTTCGGGTTTGGGTATATATATATATAAAACAATTTGTCATAAGTAGTTTTAATAAGGTCAAATTAGTGTGACCTATCGTGTTTTGGGAGCATCAGTACAAGTTATTTTATACAAGGCCAAGTTGTATAATTGTCTGCTAAAGACATTCTGTATCTAGAATGTTATCCTAGATAACTGATGAAGGTTGTGAAGGGTCGTGGATTCATAAATAGTGGAAGTTCCACATGATGGTTCAGTATGGAGATTGGACCGTTGCACGCCGGGAGGTTGAGAAGCGTTAATTCTGCAAAGCATGTCAATGATGGTTTGAAGTGTTTATGTCTTAAATTGATCAAGTGGGAAGCTCGAAATTTTGGTGAAGAAAAGAGTGGAAACCGTCATATTTTAGAGTGGATATGAGTGCTAGTGATGACCATATCAGGAAAACATGACAAACATTCATTTTTTGTTGTAATGTGTGTTACATGTAAGCATTAAGGGAGGGTGTTGGAATTAATGCTTCCATGTGTTGTTCTGAGTTTTCATTGATAGTCCCTAGGTGTGATTCTAGAAGTAGTTATTTCCCTATGTTTCTGAGTTTTCTATGAGTCATAAATCCACCTTCTTCGTATCTGATCATCTAGATGTTGGTGATGTACAACTATATATGTAATATTTTATGTACTCAATAATACATTGTGTGAATTGTGTGTCTAATGTTCTCTCTGCTCATATCTCTAGTTTTCTAACTTATATTTCCTAATAGAGGTTCATGATGTTGCCCACGTGGTGTAGAGCAATCAGTGATGGGGTGCACTCTTAAGGCACTCCATTCTGCAAGGTCACCGGTTCGAAACCCGTGGGTGGGATGGGAAGAGAAAAAATGGGAAGATTAGGATCAGTCTAAACGAGCAAAAAAAAGAAAATAGAGGTTCATGATGTTTCGATATTATAGGACTACCTTAGATACAAATTAGGTGACAGATTTACAAATTTTAATGCAATAACTAATAACCTTGTTTATTGAACCTAGAATTGGTTTGCAACATGTTATGACAAGGAAACATATTTATATGGATTGATGCACTACAAAAAAATTCATATACCACTATATGGATAAGTGGCTTATGGTTTTTAAAAATTCTCCTTACAATTATAGGGAAGTGCAATTGTAATTTCTTAGAAAACTGTTACTTGAAATTTTTTTAGACCACCTTGTAAACTACTACATTAGTTAATTCTAGTACAAGCAGGGCATGAGTTTGTGTAAGATTAATAGAATTCTAAGCATGATTCCTTGAGAGGGCCTCACCTCTTAGATATAGGATTAACCTCCCTTTCCTAATATCTTATGATATTAGAGAACATTAATCAAACCTAGTCATTTATTCCCCCTAACTGATAGAATCATGTTTTTTTAATGTGTTTCTTCATTATGCAATAGTATACATTTGTAGCTATGTAATAAGATAGCAATGTATGATCTAAAGACAAAGTGATATGACAACTCATGCTCTCTTCCATACTAAAGAGTATTGATCCATGACTACACACTTAATTGGCCTATAATCTCTATTTAAAAAATATAAAATATAATTTGCTAAAAATTAATTATGAAAAACTTTTATATACAATTTTTCATTTACATTAATATATTGTTAAAAATAACCCCTTAACTAGAATCATACACTATTTCTTTCTTAAAAAAATTACTCATTTAATCATATAAGGAATTATTTGAAGTGCTTATCATATATAGAATACACAATTTTATCAAAACAATATAAAAATATAAATTTTATATATATATTAAATTAATAAATATAATATAAAACCTAACCCATTTCATAAGTTAAAATATATATAAAATAAATTTACAATCTAATAAATATAAACAAATATTTCAAATTATGTATGTTATTTTAATTATTATTTTAAAAAAATTCTATTCCAACCCACTTACATTTCATTATAAATATATTACTATATTTCATAACATTATATATATTATGTTTTTATCCATATTCATTTAGTCGTTTATTATTTTTATTTTGAAAATATTAAAATGAATTTTAAATTTATTAAATGAAATGGTAAACTTTGCAGATAGATTTTTAGTACTCGACCTATAGAGAATGCAAATTTAATATTATTTGTTCTTTCTTGAGTTGACTATGATAATTGATAAAAGGTACTGTATACAATTTTGTAACTAAAATTGTGGAAATTAAAATTCTGAATTTTGAAGGATGGATTTATTTAAAATAAAGAAAATTCTCAACTTTTAATATAAGATATATACCATTTTAAATTTTACATATATAATCGAAATATAAAATAAATTTAATGGCATTCACTTCGATATGTGATAGAATGTAGGAATGTTATGTATTAATTAGATATAAAAGTTGTAGAATTTCAAGATTTTTAATGTTTTGATTAGCGATTTTAATTTTTTTTGGGTTATAAATTAGAAATGTTTTAAGTTATTAGTTAAAAATTGGCTGCAATTTTGTTTATTACATGGCGTTATATTGATGGATGATAGAAAGATTGGTTACGCAACATTATTGGATGATTTGGTAATTTAGTTTTATGGATGTTTACATTGCCTATGTTTGTGGTTATTTAGGTTCCATAGTTCTTGTTTTCAATAATTTTAAAGTTTGTTTTGAGTTTTTTTTTTTTTGCCTGAGATTTATTTATGTGTTGTTATCAAATTTTGGGATTTTGTGGTTTGATTTCTTTTTTGGATTTTATTTTTTTCACTATGGATGTTGGCATAAACTTTTTTGCCTTAGTTCTATGATTTTGTGGCCATGGTTGCCACTAATTCTAGTGCTTATGTTTGGTATTTTGCCTAATTGTTATAATGATTTTTTTAGGTGTTTGTTCCTTGTTTTTGGTCATTCATTCTCCTATTGTTGGCATCATGATAGCTAAGTTGATATGACTTTTTTTTGTAAGCTGGTAGAGAAACCTTATATTACGAAATAACCATAGAGTACAAAAAAAACAATTGGCCTCCTAGATTGAAAACCAGACTAGCTGTAGAAAAATATTGTCTTGACCACACATTTAATCATGCATGTCATAAGGTTTTTATGTCTCTGGTATCCCTCATACATATCCAAAATTAACTTTTCTACCTCTATTAACTATTGATTTACATCTTAATATCAGTTTGTCTATCATTATGTCTACATATTCTAGAGCTGCAAACTCGACTATCACAAAATAACTACTATTTGGCCTATGAAGCCATAAGACAAAACAAAACAAAGCAAAAAAATGCACATAGCCATAATAATTTAACAACAGGAATTGGCATTGATGTCACCGCACCTATATCAGTTGCAAGTGTTTCTCCCTCAGTTGCAGTTGCTTCCGATGCCACCCCCGCTCCTTGAGTTTCCTATTGATGACTGCCTGCTCTTGTAGCCTCTCTAACATGATATTTCCTCAAACATGCCGGATCCTCGTGTTCTTTCCCCGACGAGATATCCAAGTTGTGGATGTATTTTAGGTAGATGGAAAACATCTCATTCATGTCTCCAATCATGTCCTCTTGCAATCACACTATATTCACCATCCTCTTGAAGGTATCCTTAATATCTCTCAATCTCTATTCAATATCCTTCAACTTGTGTTGATTCTTCATTTTCCTCCTACTTCTATCCTCAGTCGCCTCCGCTTGCATCTTCCCCACTAAAATTTTGACATGCCACTCTATCTCCAAGGTTTTATGATACATAGTCATCTGCGTTCGGTATTTTTCGGTGTCTATAATCCACTCTACTTCCTTTTCAATTTGACCATCCGGGACGACCCTGTGCTATTTCCTAGCCTCATTCTCCCATATTTCCAGTAATTACTTCCCTTTTTTGTGGGAAAGTCGCTTAATAATTTATTGCAGCCACCCTCATTGCATCCTCCAACCTCATCCTCTTAACAATCGTTGAGCCTTGATCATCCATGCAAGGTTTGTCCCTCGGATTTCCCCCAACACTACGACCCTTGGCCATTGCAGTCTTTGAAACCTTAATAAGCTTTTAAAAAAAAAACATACTCCCACTCGTGGTCGCACCACCTTCTAGCTTTCAGGGTTATCTCTGTACATCATACGTCCTGCCCTAACTCTTCATTTAAATGAAACATCCAAAACAGGTCATGTCTTCCTAACCTTTGAGCACCTTCGTCATCTATTTTCGGTAACTTTATCATTCCAACGATGTTACAGTACAATCATGCGAGCCTATGGGAATCTTTCTTCTCATTCACCCCTTCAATCAATATGTGTAGAATCATAATTGTCATGGTCATGTTCCAGTATGCCTCCCCTCTGTGCTTCATACTTCACCACTCCTCTCACTACCCTCTCCAATTAATGTGGTGCTCCGACGGATGATCGCTTAAGGGAGAATTCCCTTCCCTCCCATAATCAGTCGTCACTCCTTCCCTATGTTGTAAACATGTACCCCTTCTCATTTCCCTAATAACTGCTACTTGTCCTTCCATCATAAATGTTATTCATTCACATCACCATGTGGGTGTCTAGCCTGATCCACGCCCACCCATTCTCTATCACCCTGCCTTCCTGACATGGATTAATATCTCTCTGCTAGTGTTCAATATATTCCTTTATCTAACCTTTAGAAAGTTCCTCCCATGCCACCTTGGTAAGTGATATAACACTCTCCACCCCTGCATTTTCCACCATGTCTGCCAACACATTAGCCGAGTGATGAACTAAGGTGAATTCCATAGTTCTCAACACCTCCATATGTCTTTGTATCCATTGGATTAAATTGGTGAGGCACCAGTTCTTCATGACTTTTATCTACTTTGCACCACATTGCAACTGGCGTGCCACTTGGATGGCTAGTGCAGATTCCCCTTCGACTATCACATTCATCATTCCTTCCTGACTCAATGTTTCCATCACGTGCTCCAGGGCCTGGAATTCTACTGCATTGTTCAAGGCCTATCCTATATTGATGAAGTATAGTCTACAAATTTTACTTTTACAGCCCCAAATGATCTTCTAGCCCCTGTCTTGTATGTATTTCTTTTGGATTCCATGTCAAAGTTGAGCTTAAGAAAAAATAATGTTGGAGCCAACCACATTGCAAATCCAAGTTGTATATGGCACTCTCTAGGTCTGTGGTTTAGACCACTCAGGTAATCCATATAAAAAAAAATTAGATTTCTCACTTCATGGGGGGGAAGTTTTTCCTCTAAGGTTTGAGTGCCTATGCTAATAACTGTATCGTTAAGCTGACAACGAATTTACTCCACCAAGTTTTCAACGGGGATCTTCTTGTCACTGAATATATGATGGTTGCTCTCCTTCCAAACTGACAAGAGGATGAATATCAAAATTAAATTCTATGTCATATTCACCACTTCATTTTTATAATACTGCAACTTCCATTTCTTTATGGTTTCTTGTGTTCTTTCCTTGTTTCAGTCAGCTCATCGAAAGATGAGGATCAACCATTCCCGGAGGATTTCTATGTAGTTGTAGGTGTTCAGAAGGTGGTTAATATTTTATTTCAATTTCTCATAGAGATAACACCAATATGCACCTATAAATCCTCACTTTGCTAAATTGTCCTAGGTTATAACCTTCCTATGTAGAATCAACCAAATAAAAAATTTAATCTTTGGCTAGTGTGGAGCCAACCAGACTTTTCTCCATGACGGGTCACTAGATTCATTATGTATTGTGCTGATGCACCCTATTTTGGTCCCCACCTAAGGTGGTCCTAGTTGTTATTAACCAAAACTCATCTATTGCTTATTTCCTCTGTGATATTATGAGTTTCTGAATCACTCAAGTTTGTCTATTGAAAGATGTTCATATTCCATCATCTCCATGTGTTGTTCTCCAATCCTTGAGACCAGAATTGGTGGAATTCATTGTAACCCTGGATTTTCATACTTAATTGGAGGGGCATCCATTCTTGTCTATTTAATTTCGGTTGTTTCTGCCAAGAATCATCCCAAAATAGGGCTTCTTTTACATTTATTATTTCCCAAAAGCAATGTTGTTGTATGATATCTCTGTTATTTTAAGCCAAATTCCATATAGACAATCCCTGTATTGAGGCAGAGAGCCTAACCAAGTATTTTGTTTGACAATTAGGGGAATATTTTTCTTTCCAAAATTTCGCCCATGGTGTCTCTATTTTAACCTTTACAAACCGTGTTCCAATCCACCTGCACCCATTTTTTCTTTTCCTCTTCCCCTCGCCACAGGAATTTTCTTTGGAACTCCCTTATATTTTGAAGCACTCCCTTAGGTGCAAGTAGGATGAATAACATGTAACCTGGGATAGCCTGAAGCACCGCCTTTAATAGGACCAACCGACCAACCAAGTTCAAGGCTCTCACCATCTATCATTTAACCTTGTCTTCTAGGTTGGATATAACTTTATCCCAGTTAGATTTATTCAAAGCGTGCACTGTTAGGGGAACCCTACGTACTTTGATAGGAGGGATTTCTTTTGGAACCATAAAATAATTGTTAAGTTTATTTGCATAACAATGTGGGTATTGAAGAAAAAAATCATGGACTTAAATAGATTTAAAGCCATACTTAAAGCAGCTATGAAGGTGTCCAGGATGACTTTGAATGAATGATCCTCCTTTACCGTAGGAATTCCATGAAGCATGGTATCGTCCAAAAATTGTTGATGTTTTGTCGCCTAATCGTCCTCATGCATCTTAAGGCCATTTATATCTCATTCTCTGTTGGTCACTCAAATCACCCTCCCTAGGTCTTCCATCATTATTATAAACATAAAAGGAGACACTGGGTCCCCTTGTAATATACCTCTAGAAGGAACGAAAGGTTTTGTCGAGGCTCCATTAACCAGAATTGAATTGTTGGGGGATGAGACTAGGGCCATAATCCATTTGATCCAATGTTCATCAAACCCAAATTCCCTTAGCACCGATTCCATATATTCCCAACTAATATTATCATAAGCCTCAAAAAAATATAGTTGAATAATCATACCTTCCTTTTTCTGGGTCTTCAGCGAATTTGTTATTTCATGCGCAAGAATAACATTATCAAAAATATGTGTCCCCTTGAAAAAAATTGATTTTTCTACTGACATCAGATATAAAGAATTTTTTTCATCCTGTTAGCTGCTACTTTGGATATGATATTGTATAGAACATTACATAGGGCTATCAGCCTAAAATTATCTAGAGTGATGGCCATTTCCTCCTTAGGAATAAGCGCTATAAAATTCGAATTCAAGGCTTTGAGAATAGTAGCTTACTCTTGTGAATCTACCACTACCTGATAGATATCATGTTTAAATACATCCCAACAAGGTTTGAAGAAACCAATAATAAATCCATCTGGTCTAGGGGCTTTTCCATTAGCCATTTCATTCATGTCCAGGGCCACTTCATCCATGGATACCAACTTGTTCAAATTCTTATTTTGTTCATTCGTGATCAACTTAGGGATATGCCTAACAATCCTTTGGAAATTCTTTCATCTATCCACTAGAGGATCTTCTGCTTTTTTTTAGAAGTGGTGAACCAAGACGTTCTCAATATCCTGATGTGCTTCGTAGGTTTTCCCCCTGTCATCCTTGATTCTAAGTATTCAATTGGAATTATATGTTCTATCATTGATCGATGAAATAATTTAGTGTTCCTCTCACCCTCCCAGAGTCATAACACTCGGGATTTATGTATCCATAGTATTTCCTCTTGTCTACATCGACTTTCCTCCCACTGTTTCAGTAACTCCATCTCCTCTCCTATACTTTCCTCGGAGTAGCCGTTTGTGATCAACTTTTGTTGTAATGTTTCCATTTTCTATTCCAATTCCTTTTTCGATTGGAAAATTTTCCAAAATTATAACTTATTCCATTGTTTTAATTTCAATTTGATATATTTTAACCTTGCCTGTAAGGTATACATTTTTTATACCCTAACTAGGATCTGTTCACCCTGCCATCTTTTAATATTTTCCATAAAGGCAGGGTGATCCAACCAAAGGATTAAAATATAAATGGTCTATTTTTGGGTGTACCTAACATCTCAATCATTAATATCACTAGCCAATGGTATGATCCTCCACAGGTAAGGACGTTTGCTACCACATCTACCCCTCTCATCAACAAATTTTCTGAAATTAAAAACCTATCAAGTTTGGACGCAACTTGATTTTGCCCTCCCCACTTGTTACACCATGTGAATCAAACATTAGAAGTTTCAATATCAATGAGGTTTTCTGCCTCAATGAATTCCTTGAACACTTGAATGTCTCAATCTACACATATTTGGCTCCTCTCTTTTTTCGATAGAGAAGTTATAATATTGAATTCACCCCCCAACACCCAAGGGAGATGCCCTTTCCTAGTTCGTATATTTCTCAAATCTTGAAGGAGTTTAATCTTCTCCTCTGTTCCTTGAGGCCCGTAAACATTTGTAAACACCAGAGATCTTAGAGTCCCTATAATCTTTATTTTCACTGATAAGTATGACCTTTTTTCTTCCGAATCAAGTAAGATAAAATATTGGGTGTTCTGGCCAACCACTAATCCCCCTATAGAGCCCTACACTTCAAAATCCACTATTTCATACCTTCTCCATAATTTCCTACTTAATTCCTTGATTTTATCCACAAATCACTTTGAATCTTGCAAGAAAATAAGGATTGGTTGTTCCATTTTAATATTCTTATTAAGAAGATTTTGTTTGTTAAGGATACTAATTCCCCTTATATTCCATGTTAAAATTTTCATGATTTAACTGCAGTTAAGGGTTGACGAGCTTAATGCTCTCATATTAACTGAATTTATTAACATGGCTCCCATCTTTTGGAGGGAGACATTTTTCGACTTCCTCCACATTTTCCATTTCATGTGCCATCACACCAAGACCATCTGAAATCCCTTTGCTTTTACTACCAGCTCGACTATTTCTGGATGTGATCTTTGTTGGCCCCTTATTTTTGTCTCTTCTCTCATCAGGTAAAGATACTGGATCATATCCATTTGATCCGCTTGAATATCTTCCAATCCCTATTTTCTTGCTATCTCCACTATATTTTGGAGGTCGATACCCTCTCACTCTATTATTTCTTGCAATTTTGGGTCCTTTGTTCCTACCTCACTCAGGGCCATTTCCGCATCTCCTTCAAAACCCTTTGATAGATCTGGGATATCCTCGTGTTGTCTGTTATCTTCGATTGACTGCAAAAGTTATTATTCTTACCCTTCATATTTTTCCCCATTTTCCTCTTCTTCAGCCACCTGAATCTCTGGGTTTTTTTTTTCGGATAATATTTCAAATCTATTTCTCCCTGCCTGATTTCTTTGTTGTTGTCTTCTATTAGCTCTAACCCTTGGCCTCAGTCTTAAAAACCCATATACATCATTTTGATCTACTTCTTTTCCCTGTTCCTTTGCTTTATTCATAGGGAATTCCCTTATCAGGTGTCCATGTTCATGGCATCATCTGCATATGAATGGAATCTACTCACAGTCCACAGGGTGTATCCAAAATTCATCTCAAAACTCTAGTTTGAATTCTTTTGGGATTGTTCCAAAAACATCCATTTCCATGCATATTTTTTCATATGATGTATATCTTCCTTGTAGCGTTGCCTCCAATATTTTAATATATTTTACCAATTTTTTCTTATAAGATTTAAGGTTAAATGTCAATAATCCAAGGGAAGAGAGTATAGCCATTGTTAAGTAAAATACTAAGAGGGGGGAGGGGTGAATTAGTACTTTAAACTCACTTCAACTTTTATTTTCTTATTCTTTTTTCCATACACCATTGTTATTCATGTAGCCTGTGTATGTATGTGACTGTGATGAATGTAAATTGTGTATATCTAGTTAACTATCTTTTCACATATTTCATCATCTGATAATATTTAACCAATACATCATTACTTCATTCATTAAGCAGAAACCATGAATAGTAAAGAAAATATAGATCATCAAAACATAAGAAACATATTAACACACATGAACACCAGGATTTTAGGTGGAAACCCAATGTGGGAGAAAAACATAGTTGTTTTCATCTTTGTCTTCTTCTTTTATTATAAATAAAATCATCTTATAATCTTGTACTGGTGTAGACTCAAACTAGTATGCAGGAACCCACGTGCAGAAGGCTACAACCTTCTCTCATTCTCCAATACCTACTGGAAGGGAGCTCCAACCCCTTGACTTCATTTAATGGCTCCTACCAGAAGGGTGGACCACATTTCAGAATATTTCAGGCTGCATCCACTTTCATTATTAAGCCCAAACTAGGTAACAATACTGAACCAAATCACCAATCATTGAACCAACTGAATCATAAAATCAATCACTAAAGCATAATAAGCCAATGCAGCTATATCAAACCCATCAAATCAAATCAATGCAGAACCACTCATAAGTATACCATACTATATGTTGTTCACTACAGAAACTGAATGTTGTCACTAGAAACCCTGATCAAACATATGTAAAAATGTATATGCTATTGTTATGAATCATACCCATGTATTTACACACTTCCCCTGAAGAATACCTGTGTATAGATCTCAAATCAGTGACACCCGAATCTGAATCACTGTAACATTGAATCATGTATTGAAACCATCACATATCACTGAACCAAATACATAGATTCATCACTAATCAACATTCCATTTCATAACCAGTTAAACCCAACCAGTATTTTCAAACACATATTATCATGAGAGGGACATCATCGAAAAACCACTGTAAAAATAAAAGAATTGATCAAATATCATCAACAACCGATCCTGCAAAATACTGTAATACCCTAGAATGTATACGTTACATTTACACAAAACATCTGAGTATGTATGTGTTTACCATTATTAACACCCACATACAAATTCTGAACATAATAAAATCACTTCACAGAATATACACACGACTACCTAGAGGCAGATACGCGTTTGTACATGGCTAACCTGAGACAAACCAACATACAAACATGAAATTACTGAATCATACCTCCACTGCAACCACAACACATACTTTGCAAGATTTATTGTGACAGATTCATGTTAGAGCATCATTATCACCATAGATCTATCATTGTTAGCCATAATCATAAAATATAAAGAAATCATATTCATTAGTCTTTACTATACTTTCAAATCTATCAAATCTGACCCTCATCCATGCTCCTTGGTGCACACTTAATTCAAATCATTCATATACAACCCAATAATTAGACACTCAACACCTTGATCTCCATCTCTTTATATAGCATTTTTCTTAGCCAGTACCTTAGGTAAATACCTTAGTTATGTTGTAAGTATTATTTGACGAGATCCAATATCCATTTTCACTCCAAATACTATGGGCTAATATTGTGGTAAAGACCCCAGGTATTCAAAAGACCATAGTAAAGATTCTTTATGCGAACTCTCTTCATTATACCTATGTATGTATGTGACCTTACTTCACAGAAACCACAAATAATTTCCCAAACTTTACCTTTATCACTCCTATCTTTATGAACTTGAAAATAATTTTTCCATTATCTCTGTCACATCTATATTGGTCTGCACATTCATCCTATTACCATAATGTTGAAATATTTATCAAGTAGGTTTCCATCAAGGACAACACATTATCCATGATTCAAAAAATACCCCCCTTTGGACATGATGGAAACCACTTTGGTGTTTTGTCACCACATCTGTAAAAACACCAAGATTTTCTCTCAAGGTGTTTCATGAATCATTTTAGTCCAAATTGTGAAAATTCGACTGCAGTGTATTGGTTTATTTCCTCCTACTTTATTTAATTAATACAAGTTATTTTCATAAATTAGATTCAGAAAATATCGAAAATAAACACACCTACAACCTACACATGTAGATTATTTACTAAATAATACACTCATGCAACAAAGTGACACATGGATTTTTGGACATAAGTCCCCAAAAAAACTCAAAGCGGGAAAACCGGTGTAGCAGATATGAGGGTTTATTATTAAGTAGTTCTGAGTATAGAAAAACTGGGTTCCAAGCTTGGAAAACTCGACAGAGAATAAAAGATATCGAATCTATAGCTAACCTAAAGATATAGTGCCAAATATCTGACTGATCCACAACCTCAAACAGGATTTATAGGACTCAGGTCGAATATGACCCTAGAAACCCTCAGCGTTGCTTCTGAAGCCCTAGCATTGCCCTAGAGGGTCCGCATCAGCCTCTGCGTGGCCGTAGGAGGGCCTGTGTCACCCCTGGAGGGTCTACACTGCCCCTGCGCTACCTCTTCTTGGTCAGCGTCAGCTCTGCGTGGCCCTAGCTTCCTCTGCGCTGCCTCTGCGCTACCCCTGTTGTATTGTGTGGCTCTAAAGCTCCTCTGCGCTTTCCTTGTTGCTGCTCCTCTTGCCTCTTTCTGTCCCTTGGCTGTTGAATCAAATCATTCCCTTGGCCAATACTAACCCTCACTGCAGGAAATTCCTCCAGAAATTCTTAGCAAACCCGCCCTAAAATTCCAGATCTATTCCTCAGTTCTACCAAAAATGTGTGTCTTCAACTCACCCTCAAGCCTTTCTCTTATACTTTTTTGTTGAACCCTTAAACGACCGAGATTAAATCAACCATCAATGTTTAAGATTAAAATACTGATTGATCCATGTGGCTTAAGACAATTTCATCACATGTGTTAATTAATTCACTTTAATTATTTTAATTTCCAAATTTAGACTTAGGAAATACATTAAAAATAATTAATTATTTGAAGAACTTGAACACCAACTAAAATTTCTCAAATCCATTTCTGGGTCTTGTAGATCAAGTGTACTCTAGTCCCTCCACAAAATTTGGGAGCTAGAGCACAACTGATGCTACCCCAAATACACAAAATCTCAACACTCCCTCTTAGCATCAAGAGTGTGCTCTAGCAATACATCACACCATGCATTACAAGATCTTGAGAATTAGATATGTGTTGTTGATGCTTGGCCTGCTGCCTTCCATCTACTACAATGCTGCTCTCTAAACTGCTTCCCATGCCACTGCCACTGACACTGCCACATATGTACTGCAGCTCCCTCTCAATTTTTTGCATCATGTTGCCCATAGCACTGCCACTGCTAACTACTGCATTGCAAAATAGTTGTTGATAAGTAAAAAACTGAAAGACTCTGCCCAACTGTTTGACAGACAAGTCAAGTTTCCCTCCACCACTGAAGCTCCCTGGATGCTGAATCACGCTATCCCCTTGGAGACACTTTCATGCTGCAACACTGTACTGTGTGAGCCCAGCTTCTCTGCACTGCTAAAGTCCCATCAGCTTCTTTGCACTACTACCTCCACATTTTTGTTGCCTCTGCATCACATTGCTCACTCTTTAGCTCTTCATCTCCCTCTTGCTCTTCAATGTGGTCATTTGCAACCATTTCCTGACTCATCCCGCTACCATCTTAAGGCTCTCATAGCTTGTATGTGATCCAAGAGTAGGGTTGACTCAAGGATCCCGCCACTATCTCTATGGATATTCTATATATCCATGTCACCCCACCTCTTCTCTCGAGGTGCATGAACACTTATGGTTGCATCATCATCAAAGCCATCATCAGAAGCTCCTTTTTCCTTCTTCTTAGGACAACTGCTGGTGAAATGACCAAGATCACCACAGTTAAAGCATCAGACCTTGGAGAGGTCCTTATTTTTCTTCCCTTTCTTAGGGTTGCATCCTCCTCCTCTTCTTTCTTCACTCTGGCTGATCTGCTTCCTCCACTGATAGACTGCTTCTTGGTGATCCTCCTGATCTTCTCTTGGCAGAGAATAGCTCACATTTCTACCCATGAAGGTAACACTGCCCTTCCCAGAATTATCTCGACAAACATTTCCCATTCTTCAGATATAGCAATCAGGGTCATCCTCACTAGGAGCCCTTCATCTAGATTAGCACCCAAGCCAATCAGCTGGTCATGAATAACTTGAATTATGAAGAGGAATGGATCTATATCTTCACCCTTCATCATTTGGAACATCCACATATGATTCTCAAGAAGCATTCTCCTTTGCACAAAGCCTCCTTGGTACATCATCTCCAAGGTTGTCCACATATCATTTGTTGTATTCTTACCATCAATATGAGGAATCACGTGGTCCTTGACTCTGTTTATGATCAAATACTTTTTTCATGCTTGATTTTCTTCATACTTCTTGAGTGGATCTACACCGGTTGGTACAATAAGAGTATTCTCTACATGATCTTTGAGACCATACTAATCCAAAACTGAGAGGATTTTGTCCTTCCAGATAACAAATTTCGACATGTTGTCTAATCTATCTTGATCCCTCAGTGTGTATCGAGCCATATTTTCTCAGATCTAAAGAAAGCAGTAATCATCCCTCTGGATATGGGTTTCTTGGTGACTAGAAACCCTCTGGTAGTTGCTTCTTGCTGAAAACTGACTTCCCTCGTGGAAATATTCCACCAAAAATCAAACAGACAGTATCCTCTGATCCTCCTGATTGAATCTCAGATCTATTTGGCTCAGATATGTTGAATGATTGTCTTCCTCTAGCCTTTTTTGCCTTAGCTAGGCACAATTCTACACCTGCAGAATCTCTACCCCACCAGCACTGCTGAATATCTGAAGCATTGCTTCTGGATCTTGGAAAAATTATTTTGAAATAAGAGAAGTGACTGGACAATGTCCTCCTGGCTAGCCCAGTGCAGTCCTAGTGCTGCTCAGAAGTGGACTGCGTAACCCCAGGCTGGGTGACGTAGTCCTTATGTTGCCCTGGGAAGGGTCTGCATAAGCCTAGAGGCCTTTTGCAGCTTTAGCACTGTCTCTTGGATATGCTTTCCCTTGCTTGTCAAGATGCCCTTTCCGAATCTACCGCTTCTTCTACGACCCTGTAGAAAAATATTTCTTCAGCTGATTGCTCGAGATTCAACTTGATCTATTATCGCTCTGGTACCATGCGAAAATTCTACTACAGTGTATTGGTTTATTTCCTCCTACTTGATTTAATTAATGCAAGTTATTTTCAGAAATTAGATTCAGAAAATATCGAAAATAAACACAACTACAGCCTACACATGCAGATCGTTTACTGAATAATTCACTCATGCAATAAAGCGACACATGGATTTTTGGACATAAGTCCCCAGAAAAACCCAAATCAGGAAAGCCGGTGCAACAGATATGAGGGTTTATTATTAAGTAATTCTGAGTACAGTAAATCTGGTTTCCAAGCTTGGAAAACCAAATAGAGAATAAAAGATATAAAATCTGCAGCTAACTTGAAGATCTAGTGCCAAATATCTGACTGATCCACACCCTCAAATGGGATCTATAGAACTCAACCCAGATCTGACCCTAAAAACCCTCAGCGTTGCTTTTGAAGCCCTAATGTTTCCCTAGAGGGTCTGGGCCAGCCTCTGCGTGGCCCTAGGAGGGCCTGCGTCACCCCTGGAGGGTCTACGCTGCCCCTGCGCTGCTTCTTCTAGCCCAACGTCAGCCCTGCATGGCCCTAGCGGCCTCTGCACTGCCCCTGTTGGACTGTGTAGCTCTGAAGCTCCTCTGTGATGTCCTTGTTGTTGCTCCTCTTGCCTCTTTTTGTCTCTTGGCCTTGGATTCAGATCATTCCCTTGGCCAATGCTACCCCTCACTACAGGAAATTCCTCCAGAAATTCTTAGCAAACCTACCCTAGAATTCCAGATCTATTCCTCAGTTCTACCAAAAATGTGTGTCTTCAACTGACCCTCAAGCCTTTTTCTTATAATTTTTCGTTGAACCCTTCAACGGCCAAGATTAAATCATTCGTCAATGGCTGAGATTAAAAGATTGCTTGATCCATGTGAATTAAGACAATTTCAGCACACGTGTTAATTAGTTCACTTTAATTATTTTATTTTCCTAAGTTAGACTTAGGAAATCCATTAAAAATAATTAATTATTTGAATAACTTGAACATCAAATGAAATTTCTCAAATCCATTTATGGGTCTTGTAGATCAAGTGTACTCTAGTCCCTCCACAAAATTTGGGAGCTAGAGCACAACTGATGCTACCCCAAATACACAAAATCTCAACACAAACAACCAAACACCAAGCTTCTCTCCCCCTTTGACAACAAGGGAAAAGGGTTGACCAATGTTGAATGAAGATCTCTTTCTCTCCTTTTTTAGAGAGAATCATTGTAGATATGATCTGGTGAACATGTAAACTGCATACTGACCATGCCCCCCTCCCCCTGAGCATATGTTGAATCTTTTAGAAGATATGTAATGAAGTACATGACTCTATGAATCAACCAAATATTACCTTTCCAATCACCAATGACTCATGTTTATATTAGTTAATCAACATAGTGGGGTTAGATATTTGACTCAACATTATATCAATTTCCCAACATAATGGGATCACATAAATGAATGACTTGACCCAAAGAGCCCAAACATGACTTTTTTTTGTTTTTTTTTTTTTAATGATTTACAACATGGGTTATGTCATGACCTTTACATCAAGAGACATATATGAGATTTATAATTAAAACCAGAGACCTGGACAGTGAGGTAGAAATATCACGATCAACATCAACAACCATTATACATCATAGAATAATTTGCAACATAAGCCTTTGATAGCAGCAATATGGACAACAACATGAGAAATTTGTAATATAAGATGGTGTAGTATCAAGCTCTCCAATATCATAAAAAATATGCAATGCTTCCAAGCATCACCAAGAAACTTCAACAACACAATATATAGAGTTGAGAAACAAGATCATCAACCAACATCTTTAGCATATATCTCTTCATCAATGTCAACAATCAATGAATAAACCATGAATCCATCATAAACATCATTATTTAGCAAACATCATCATTTAGAAAATAGTGATTAAGAATATATAATGCCAACAATGTACTATTATAATCATAACATATGCTCCCCATGAACCTATGGCAACGATTCACTTCATAAATCAACAAATTTATCAAGAACCAAAGCAATAATGACACTTTGAAACGACACACGAAACAACATCATTTTTAAGTAACATCTGAGTAGCCAATCAATATCATAACCAAAAAACCAAATCATAACTAATTGAAGCATATCAAAAAACCCCTGTGTCTATGTCCCACTATTTATTTATCTTAGAGAAACATTCAATACTATCTAGATAAAAACTCAGGTATATATGTGACTGTCCTTCATGTAATCCATGTATTAAAAGTAAACTGTAGTAATTTATAGTCATCCCCCCCTGAATGTGAAATACCTATCACAATAATTAATAAAGTGATGAAGCAAAGAGCATTCCTAATTTATGTATGAGATATTCAAAGGAATCACGTGTAAGTGGATTTGTAGATATATATGCCACTTGTTCCTTTGAAGGAACATATTCTAGTTTGACCTTTTGTCTATTCACCTATTCCTTTTGAAAATGACATTTGATTGGAATATTCTTGGTTTTTGAGTGCATGACAGGATTTTTAAAGATACTTAAGGCACTATTATTGTCAGAAAGAATAGGTATAGGTTGAGGACAAGTGATTTAAATGTTTTGCAATGTTTGCATCATCCATAGAAGTTGACTACAAAAATATGCAACGACAACATATCCGGCCTCAACAGTAGATAGAGTGATGGAACTTTGTTTCTTTTTGAACCATGATTCCAAATGGGGTCCCAAATAAAATTATCCTCCACTCGTACTCTTTTGATCATCAATATTTCCTACCCAATCTACGTCTGTGTAGGCATGAAGTGGAAATTCTGCAATTTTGGGATACCATAGACCAAAATATTGAGTTCCTTGTATATACTTGAATATTCTCTTAACTTCTTGGAGACGAGTTTCTTTAGGATTTTCTTGAAATCTTCCAACAATCCCAACTGCATGCATAATATCTAGCATTGTTCCTATAAGGTAGAACAAGCTTCCAACCATAGATGGTATTTTGGTTGATTGACTGAAGGAGAATAATCATTATAACTAAGATTGTATCCTATTACCATTGGAATGCATACAGGTTTGCAATATTCCCTTTCATTTTTTTTTAAATATGCTTGAGGTACTTGGTTTGAGAAAGAAATATACCATTATTTATTTGTTTAATTTGAAGACCAAGAAAATATGTTAGTTCACCAAGTAGTTACATCTCAAATTATTTATGCATAAATGAAGAAAATTCTTGACTCATAGATTCTACATTACTTCCAAATATGATTTCATCTACATAAACAAAAACTATCAAGAGTTTGTTTATATCAAAATTTACATATAGGTTGTTATCTATGGACCATTTTGTGAATCCTTATTGTTGAAGATGCCTATCAAGACGATAATACCATTCATGAGGAGCTTGTTTAAACCATACATTGCATTTTTCAGTTTCCAAATAATATTTTTATCATTTCCTAGAATGAAGCCTTCAGGTTGTTCAATATAAAATTCTTCATCTAGATCCCCATTTAAAAATGCAGTTTCAACATCCATTTGATATATTTTAAAGCTACAAAAACTTGAAAATTGTTGGCTTGAGGGGTCCTGACCTAGGTTCAGTGTGCAAGGTTTGCTAACAAACCCCTATACAACTGGCCCTTTCGGTAGTGACCTCCTTGCGTAGGTCAAATTCTCACCCGAAGTAGTATGGGTGGGTGCTAGAACCAGGTTTCCGCACCCTGAGAAAGGATGGCTAAGGCAAGCAGAGCTGCGCTAGATCCTGTGATTCCCAAATTACCTTGTTTTGTGCAGAGTTAATTAAGTCTCTATTCGCATCCACGTGCACTAGATATATAGTTATATGCTTGTTATAACATCAACACAATAGTACATAAATAGAACATAACAGATCTAGATCCAAGAATGCAGTACACAGATCTTTTGCAGCTTCAAGACAGAAAACGCACAATACAACAATTATTAGTAATTCACAAAAAAGTACTCACAGATTCAATTCTCTAACAATCTTCCGCATTCATTCATTCATCAATTCTTCCTTACAATTCCCTTCCCAACCTGCGCAAACAGCAGCAGGGTCCGCACACAGCTGGACTTGGATCTCTGCGCACACAGCCAGCAGGAGTCATTTCCCCAAAACCCAAATAGATATCTTAAACCACTATTCGCATCAATAGCTCATCATTTCTTATATTTTACAATTGAAAATGCATCTCTATTTATAACAATCTAGCCTCGACTTTCCTATGGTCCGCAACCCATGGTTTTTCGACCCCTAGTTTACCCTTTCACCCATTACAATTCTTTCGGGGCTTTGAACCACCCCAAAACCCCTGCGCTAGACTAAATATAATAAAAAATACTCAAAATGGACCAGTTTTGCAGCTTTTTAGGAGACCTCGTTCCAACAGTCCCCCAACGTAATCTTGTGACTCGTCCTGAGTCACTGCAGTGGTGCAGCCACATAGTACTTAGCCTGGTATGGCTTGAGTCGACTTCCATTAACAAAGCCAGGAATGAGGTCACTGCGCAGGGTAGCTAGTTGGACTGCTCCGCCATTCGTAATATCCTTAACTGTGTAGGGACCAAGCCAGTGCTACCGGAATTTCCCTAGATGTTTCGCAAATTAGCTATCGTATAACAGGACGAGATCACCTTCGATGAATGTCTTTTGACAAATATGTCGATCATGCCAGGCTTTATCGCAAGTCTTCTAAACCTACTGGTGAAAATTAGCAATAAACCGATCTTCCTCCAAAGCCACCAGTTGCACTAGACGTTCCTTTATGATATATAAGTCCGCCATATTTGTGAACGCAGCGATGCGTAGGCTAGGAACAACATATTCTATGGGCATAATGGCCTCCTTGCCATAGACCATTTGGAAGGGGGTCCTGCTCGTTAGCTTCTTACAAGTCATTCGGTATGCCCATAGAACCGAGGGGATGTGCACATCCCAGTCACTTCGATCGGCATTGCAAACCTTAGTTAATGTTTGTTCCAAAACTTTGTTAAAAGCTTCAACCGCCCCATTTTCCTAGGGATGATAGGGTGTACTTTTCGCATGGTGGATCTGGAATTCCTCATTCAAGGCTTGAATCATTTGGTTAACAAAGTGCGTACCTCTATCGCTCATTAGGATCTTTGGGCAGCCAAACCTGGTCAGAATCTGCTCAAAGATGAAGTGTGCAGCAGTATCCGCAGTTCAATCCTTTACCGCTTGTGCCTTAGCCCATCGAGTGATGTAATTAGTGGCAATGATAACGTAGCGCGCACCTGGTTTCTTGCCTGGTGGATTGATGGGTTCTATAAAGTCAATAGCCCATTTTTCAAAATCTTGTAGGGCCACTTGAGGCTGTAATGGCATGTCATCTCCTCGCGAGGGTCAGCCAGTGCGCTGGCATGTATCACATGATCTGCAATAGGTGTACGAATCCTGATGCAGGGTAGGCCACCATAATCCAGCTCTCAAATTTTTTTGCGCTATAGCTCTTCCTGCATAGTGGCCTCCTGCAACTCCATCGTGTGATTCTACTAAAATGGTGGGTTGTTCATGTTCCATTACATACCTTCGTAGTATTTCATCTGCGCCTAGCTTGTATAACTGTCCGACAATGATAGTAAAGTTTTCAGCTCAAGTAACCAACTCCTTCTGCTACACCGAATATGCTACAGGGGCCTCACCCGTAGTAAGGAACTCAATGATATCAGAAAAGTGAGCATCAACTACCTTAATGGTAAAATACTCATCCAAGTTAGTAGGCTCTTCCCCTATGTCGATGACAGACAGATGATCCGGGCCTGCATTCAACCTCCTAGGTTTAACAATGACCTCAAAATCATATTCCTGGAATAGCAATAGCCAACGGCAAATCTTCCCCCCCAACATAGGCTTGTTGACCATATATTTCAAAGTCGAATGATCAGTGAACATCTTAAAGTGTCCACCAGCAGATAGTGCCGATATTTTTGTAAAGTATATACCATGGCCAATCCTTCACGCTCGGTGGTAGAGTAATTCCTTTCTGCACTCGAGAGTTTTCGACTTGCAAAGGCAACCGGGTGGTCAATATCTCCGTCTACAGGTTGAGTGAGAACCACGCCCAAGGTGATGCCTGACACATCGACATGTACGTGAAATTCTTTTGACCAGTTAGGAAATATCAGTATGGAGATCATCCTTTCCTTTAGCAGTTTGAAGCTCTTCTGACATTCGTCACTCCAGAAAAAAGAGACATCTTTTTTTAGTAGTTGTTCCATGGGTGTTGTGATTAGGGCGTATCCCTGGATGAATTTCCTGTAATAGCTTGTGTGACCAAGAATATAACACAACTATTTTTCCATTGTGGGGGCTGCAAGGTTGATAATCACGGCTATCTTCGCAAGATCAACCATCAATCCTTGTCGACAGACGATGTGTCCAAGCAAGATTCTGAATGGTACACAAAAGATGCACTTTTTGATATTCAGGGAGATCTAGTGATTCCAACATGCATCCAACATTAATCGTAGGTTCCAGACATGCTCTTTCACTAAGCCAAAGATCGTCCAGTCATCGAAGTAAACCTCTAGGAACTTGTGAATAAACTCCTTGAACACAGCCACCATGACCCTTGAAAATATAGCAGGTGCGTTCTTGAGGCCAAAGGGCATGACCGTATATTGGAAGGAACCCCATTCGGTCACAAAGGTAGTCTTACTGCGATCGTTAGGTGCAATTCTGATCTGGTGGTATCCAGAGAACCCACCGGTGAAGGAATAGGCCTCCTAGCCACCCACGCTATCAAGGATTTCATCGGAGAAGGGCATAGGGAAGGGATCATGGACACAGGTGTCATTTAGCTTTCGTAGATCCACGCAGATGCGTATTTCCCCCTTTGTATTTTTCTCCTGGACGACCATTGGACTTACCCAATCTGGCTGTTCCACTGGTTCAATGATACCTGCAGTCAGCATTTTTTCCAACTCTTCTTTGACCTTTTGCTTATATTTAGGGTTCAGCCTATAAGGCCGCTACTTGACGGGGCGCGCCTCGGGTTTCAAAGTGATGTGCATAATGCCGAGGTCCCCAACGATTCCTTTGAGCTCATAAAACTTTTTTGGAAATAAGTCCTGGTACTCCATAAGTAGTTCTGCAATTTTTCCTACGGTTACTTCAGTCCAATAGTCCCCAATTTTAGCAAGCTTAGAGTGTTCTTCCGTCCCAATATTAACTTCGCGCAGCCTAAGAGGTTGTGTTACATCAATATCTTGTAGTGATGGTTCCTAACGATACGTTCTCCTTCAGATTCCAGAATAGAGATATTTCACGGATTATCCTCTTCTTCATTAATTGCTAAGCTCTGGCAGTTGACTATGTCTTTCATCTGGGCTTCCCATGTCAAGGCAGCTGGTGTGGTGCAGGGGTGAGGATTTTTAAATATAAATGCATCGATGTCCTACAGAGCTTCGTCAAGTGTCTCCATTCCCCCAATTAGTCCGAACGTTCCAATAAAATCTTCTTTTAATATTTCCCAGTGGCGGGTATGCTAATGTAACTCCGCATCTAAGTACCAAGCAGCAGGGATAGGGCCCAAGGCATGCACAAATATATGGATCCATTCTTTTTAGGTTCGATCAGACTATTTGGTTGTCCAAGTATGCAGATGTGCGTGGGGATCCCCTAGTCCCAGGAATATCTTGGTGCGCACGTCAATGGGAGGTGCGAATCGCAGAGCCATCCTATCCTGACACGTTTCCCAATCCGGATATGCTTTCTTTTGGGTATCCCACCATCGTGCAGGTGTTCCATGCAGAGCCATATTGAGGGCCCAGAGTCGTCGTTCTTTTGGCACCCTAGCCTCCAACATCCTTAGGAATTTCTGGACATTACTAGAAACATCAAAGTGGGGAAGGTACCTTACCTCTGAAGTAATGTAGTAGAGGGTCCTTGCAGCCCTAGGGCCTTGTAGTGCTAAGGCATCATGTAATCGGGTCTGTCAACTCTCTATTTCTTCATCAGGATCAGAAAATTACTCCCGGTCCTTCTCCCAACAGAGTACTTTGCTTGTTGTAGGGTTACCCTAGTCTTCGTCCTGCATCGTTACCCTATAGATGTGATCTAGTTCCTCCTCTGCATATGTTGGTTCTGTATACCGCACACCCTCGGCGGGATCTAACGGTACTATTATGCGCATACCGTTCTTCTCAAACACCATGCTGTGTTTTTTTAGATTGATGACACCCCATACGTCTATAGCCCAGTGTAGTCCTAGGAGTGCAGGGTAAGGATCCGCATCTTCCGCGATTTCTATTACTTCGAAGTCAGCTAAGACCTTTACTCTTGCGATATCTACCATGACTTTTGGCAACCTCCCCAGAGGGTTGATATTATGTTGATTCGCCATGTGCAGCTGGATGGTGGACCAGTCTAACTTAGGTTCTCCCATTCTTTTCCATGTTTGCTTTGGTAAGACGTTCGCATCTTATCCGAGATCGAGAATAACCTGATCTATCTCATAATCACCAATCTGCGGAGTCAACTGCATTTCCCTCTTGATGCATCTCTTATAGCTATGTAATTTGTGTACTTCCTTAATCTCAGCCATTGTGTTGGGCCGGGCTGCGCAATCATGCAGTAATTATTGGATATTTTCTACAGCCTGCGGTTTGCACAGTAGTTTCAGACATGCCCTTAGAAAGGGCTCAACCCCTTCCTCTTTTTGGGGGTGCGTTGGCAGCTGTGCAGGGGCTTCTAGCGGCTCTTGTTCCTTGAGATTCGTTCCCTTCTGAGAAGCAAGTTCCTCCCTTGCTCCCTGGGTGGGCACCCCACCGCGTGTCATGAATTTTACGCTCAGATCCTCATTCCTTAGCTTAGTTTTGACTCTTTGCACATTTTTCGTGGGTTAGGTTGTTTGTCCTGCATTTTTGTTATTAAGACCGGGCAGTCTTCGATCTCGTGGTCCAGCTTTCGGAAATATTTACAAGATTGCCTGGTGGGATTCGGGCAGTCCATGGCGAAGTGCCCTACCTCTCCACAGTTATAGCAGATCAGTTGGCCCTGTCCTTGTCCTACGCTTCCTCCCCGACCCCCCTGCCCCTCATAGGGGAGCCACCGAAGGTTGCGGGAGATCTCGGTGATGCAGGATCTGATTGTACCCTATAGAGGTTCCCCCAATCTACCAACAAGTCATATATTTGACAATTCTGTTCATCATTCCCTACTGAATGGTAGAACTTGCACCATTATTGCTTCAGTTCACCCATACTTATCCGAGGGCACTGGGTTGTATCATGCAGTCCCACTACCCAGCAGTCTTTGCACCATAGCACAGATCCGCTGGAACCGGGGCGCAATGGATTGGGTCCCCCTACCTGTAGGTAATCTGTCAATAAAGGACACTGGTCCTTTGTATGACCAAACACCTGACATCTTATGCACCAAAGGTATGCGTTGACTCCTTTTCCTCGTTCTGTCCATAAGCTCTGTATTTCCATGTGCATGGCTCCAAGATGCTCTTGAATTTTCTGCACTCCCCCCAACGTGTTGTCCTTAGGCACTGATTCGAGTTTCATGGCAGTTTCCAAGTCTTTTCCTGCGATTCGAAGGTCTAGTGGCTCATCGGTATGCATAAGTGAGGTAGCAACATAGCGATGAACCATTCCTCGTGTTTTCCATTGTCGTACTTAAACCCCCCTTCCCTGATCGCTTTCTTTAACCATTGATCGGCCTCCCATACTGACTCAGACACACCTTGCTTGAAGTCTTTTACTTCTGCTACCAATTGAGAGTAATATTTTAGCTTTCGGAATTGTTGTTTTAGGGAATCCTTAACATCTTGAAGCGATGCGCTACCGTTCTGAGATATATACCGCATATACCAGTCCAGAGCCCTCTCTTCGAAGGCCAGGGATACCTGCGCCCTTTTCACAGTATCACTTACCACCCCTTGCGCAGTCCATACCGAGTCGGCTACGAACCAAAATCGCTCCATGTCCTCATCGGTTGTGCCTTTAAAGGTAGGTAATTTCAAGTGTACTACCATAATTTCCTCTGGTTTGCTTTCCTGGACGTCGACGTCGAGGTAACTAATGGACCTTACGCAGGCGCTTTCTTCGGCGAGGTACGAGCAAAGCGATCCTCTACTTGACTGGTTCGATAATACTTACCGCTTCGTGTTGTGTTGTCACCCAAAATAACGCTCATTCACCTCCACATTAGATCTCCACTACTCGCTTGTCATTACCGATCCCTCTTTCATACTTCTTTCAGTCCCGGCAATGGAACCATTTGTTGGCTTGAGGGGTCCTGACCTAGGTTCGGTGTGCAAGGTTTGCCAACAAAAACCTATATTGTTGGCCATTTCAGCAGTGACCTGCTTGCAAAGGTCAAAGTCTCACCCGAAGTAGTATGGGTGGGTGCTGGAACCAGGTTACTGCACCCTAAGAAAGGATGGGTAAGGCAAGCAGAGCTGCGCTAGATCCTGTGATTCCCAGATTACCTTGTTCTGCACAAAGTTAATTAAGTCTCTATTCGCATCCACGTGCACTAGATCTATAGTTATATGCTTGTTATAACATCAACACAGCAGTACATAAATAGAACATAACAGATCTAGATCCAAGAACGCAGTACACAGATCTTTCGCAGCTTAAAGACAGAAAACGCACAATACAGCAATTATCAGTAATTCACACAAAAGTACTCATAGATTCAGTTCTCTAACAATCTTCTGCATTCATTCATTCATCAATTCTTCCTTACAATTCCATTCCCAACCTGCGCACACAGTAGTAGGGTCCGCACACAGCTGGACTTGGATCTCCTCACACACAGCCAGCATGAGTCCTTTCCCCAAAACCCAAACACATATCTTAAATCACTATTCACATCAATAGCTCATCATTTCTTATCTTTTACAATACAAAATGCATCTCTATTTATAACAATCTAGCCTCGACTTTCCTATGGTCCTCAACCCATGGTTTTTCGACCCCTAGTTTACCCTTTCACCCATTACAATGCTTTCGGGGCTTTGACCCACCCCAATATCCATGCGCTAGAATAAATATAATAAAAAATATTCAAAATGGACCAGTTTCACAGATTGTTAGGAGACCATGTTCCAACAACAATGCAAGAAACATTCTTATGGCTTCAACTCTAGATACGGGTGAAAATGTTTCTTCAATGTCTATTCCATCCTATTGAGCACAACCTTTGCACACAAGCCTTTATTTTTTTCTAATTACTTCTCCATTTTCTGTTGTGAAACCAGCTCCAAAAATAGAATAAAATAGATATCAATGCCTTAGAAATAAGCCACTTCGAGGGGGCAACCTCCAATACATTACATAAATGAAAAAATATTGGATGATTCAAATTACAAAACCTCCTTTATATATATATATAGGAGTCCATGGGGCCACAATGTAATCCTAGTTGACCTAACAATAATATTTTAAGGGCACAATAATAACAATATGGGGGTTACAAGGGTACAATAATAACAATAAGGGGGTTACACTAACAACAATAAGGGACTATACTAGTAATATAGGGACCTAACATGCCCCTCTCCTTCAAAAAAGTGTTGTCCTCAAAGCTTGAGTAGCTCTGGGTGCTTCTGTATAAAATTCTCATCCTCCCATGTAGAATCTTCAGTGGGTAAGTTCTTCCACTTGATGAGATACTCTGAAATTGATCGATTCCGTAGTTGTCGAGTTCTTGTTTCCATGACCGCTTCGGGTTCCAATATGATTTTTCCTTCCTCATCAAGTTCTGGCAATATTGTTTGAACTGGAAGATTTTCTCCTATAACCTTCTTTAAGCATGAAACATGGAAAACTGGATGTACTCGCGAAGAAGCAGGAAGCTCCAATTTGTATGGCATAGTACCAATCTTTTGCAACACCTTGTAAGGACCATAGTACTTTGGCGATAATTTATTATCCTTCTTAGCTTGCTTGAGGGACATTTGTTTATATGGTTGTAGCCGTAAAAATACCCAATCTCCTACGTCAAAACTTCTCTCGCTGCGATGTTGATATGCCTGTTGTTTCATTCGATTTTGTGCCAAATTCAGGTTATCCTTTAAGAGTTGGAGAACTTCTTGCTGATGCTCGATGTGATCTTCCACTGCTTGAACCTTCGAATTTTCCCTTAAAGATGATGTGATGGATGGTGGATGATATCCATAAAGTGCCATAAATGGGGTCATTTTGTTGCAGTATGGAAGGAAGTGTTATACCACCATTCAGTGAGAGGTAACCACTTGACCCATTGTGTTTGTTTATCAGATACAAAACAACGAAGATATCCTTCCAAGCATTTATTTACTATCTCAGTTTGACCATCAGATTGAGGATGATAAGATGAGCTATGAGCTAATTGAGTACCCAAACAAGAAAATAACTCCGTCCAAAAATTTCCAGTAAAAATGGGATCTTTGTCGCTCACAATAACCCTTAGGTTTCCATGTAGCTTTTGAATTGTGTCCATAAATGTAGTAGCAACTGTACTTGCTTTAAATGGATGAGATAATGCACAAAAGTGTGCATACTTGGTAAGTCTATCAACTACCACCATGATGACACTCTTTCCTTCGGACTTAGCTAAACCTATGATAAAATCCATTGAAATATCCTCCCAACATTGACTTGGAATGGATAAAGGTTGTAGAAGACCCGGGGTTTTAATTGTCTCAACTTTATTCTGCTGGAAAACCAAACATTCTGCCACAAAATTTTGAATATCAGATTTAAGGCCATCCCAAAAAAATTCTTTCTTCACCCTGTGGTAAGTTTTTAAAAATCCTGGGTGTCCTCCTAAAGGAGAAGTGTGCAATTCCAAAAGAATCTTTTGTTTTAGTTGGGAATTCTTACAAATATATAAGCGATATTTGTACCATAAGGAATCATTTTTTCCAACTAAATGTATCAGATGTACTAGGATCTTGTTGCAACTTTTGAATGACTGTCCACACTTCTTCGTCCTTCTTCCATTCATCTCTTGCTTTGGTTATCCAATCTGGTTGGATAATAGAAATGGCACAAAGCAATGCTTCCACCTCTTCATTCTTTCTTGAGAGTGCATCTGCAACAACATTTAGCTTCCCTTTTTTGTAAATTATTTCAAAGTCATAACCCAACATCTTTGTGACCCATTTTTGCTGCTCTTCTGAAGATAGTCTTTGTTCCAAAAAGTGTTTAAGACTATCATGATCAATTTTTACCTTGAAGTGTCTTCCCATTAGGTAAGTTCGCCATTTCTTTAGTGCATGCGGTATTGCTAACATTTCCTTCTCATAAATAGGTTTCTGTAAATACTTTCCTTTGATTGGACGACTTTCAAAAGCAATGGGTCTTCCTTCCTGCATTAAAACTGCACCAATTCCATTTCCTGAGGCATCACATTCCACAATAAAGGTTTATGTGAAGTCTGGCGTAGCTAAGACCGGTGCTAGGCACATTGCCTCTTTAAGATGTTCAAAGGCCTTAGTTGCTTCAGGAGTCCATGAAAATGCATCTTTCTTCAATAATGTTGTTAGAGGTGCTGCTATTCTCCCATAATTCTTAACAAACTTGCGATAATACCCTGTTAACACGAGAAATCCTCGCAACTTCTTTATGGTTGTGGGGACTTTCCATTCCTTAATGGCTTTAATTTTGTTAGGGTCTACTTTAACACCCTCGTGAGATACAATATGACCCAGATATTCCACCTCTTGTACTCCAAAGTAACATTTGGATGTTTTTGCATATAATTGTTTCTCCTGCAATAGTTTGAGCACCCTGTCAACATGTTCAACATGATCCTTCCAAGACCTGTTGTAGATTAGTATATCATCAAAAAATACTAGCACAAATTTTCTAAGGAAGGGTTTGAAAATGGAATTCATCAACCCATGAAATGTAGAAGGTGCATTGGTAAGGCCAAAAGGCATGACCAAAAATTCATAATGACCCTCATGAGTTTGAAATGTTGTTTTTGGAATATCTTCAGTCTTCATTCTAATTTGATGATATCCTAAACGAAGATCCAACTTGGTAAAATAGATTGCTCCATGTAATTCATCCAATAATTCATCAATCACAGGAATGGGAAATTTATCTTTAATGGTGAGCTTATTAAGCTCCCTATAATCCGGACACATTTTCCATGATCCATCCTTCTTGTGTACCAATACTACAGGAGCAGAGAAAGAACTTTGACTAGGTTGAATTATACCCGCCTCTAACATTTCTGCAATCATACGTTCAATTTCGCTCTTTTGGACATAGGGATATCTATATATGAAAACTACAGAATCTTTGGTGGGTGGCCCTGGAGAATCATCGTCTTATGATCACAGATCTTAGAATGAGGTGAAGTCATGGAGTTTTCATAAAACATACAGATAGTTGTCCAAGACTTTTTGGAGATCTGCAGAAATAGATGATTTTGATGTTGGAACTTCTAGTGAGCATAATTGTGCAATTAAAGCTAGTTGTTCTTTCTTTAGAAGCTTTGTCATGACATTAGAGCTTATTATCTTTTCTGGCTTCCCGGAAATACCCCATAATTCGAATTCCTTTCCTTCTGAAAAAAATTTCAAGAAAAGTTCTTGAAAATTAAAAGCTACCATCCCCAAAGATTGTAACCATTGTACTCCTAGTACAACATGAACACCTCCCATAGGAATGGAAAGAATTGGACTATTCAATACATATTCCCCCATGGTTATCTTGATATTATGGCATTTTTCCGGATAAATTTATAGTTCCTCCATTTTAAACCAATCACCATGATTTTCTGTGTTGAATGTAAGGAAACATAAATGACCTTTGCTGCCAATGAATAAAGTGTGATTTTTCTACTGAATAATCATATGTGCCTTTAGTCTTCTTGATATTATTCTATCTTTGAGATTTTGAGGAGTGGTAATTTATTTGTAGTACATTTTCTTGATGTAGTTTTTGGACTCATTTCTTCCTCTTCTAGGGTTGGTTCAGGGTGTATATCCTCTTCTTGTTCATTTTCTTCCTCTTCACAATCTATGTAAAATAATTTCTTCTCAGAACACTTATGACCTTTAGTGTATTTTCTATCACAACTGTAGCAAAGCCCTTTTGCTCTTTTTTCTTCCAATTTTTGTGGTGTCAACCTTTATGTTGTGGAAATCTAGGTGTAGAAACACTTCTTTATAGAAGTGAGTGGTAGGCTTCCTTGTCGCCATAATTTTACATTCAATTTTTCTTGCCAACCTGAATTCCTTCTCCAGTGAATTAGGTTCCAAAATGTGAACTTCATGTTGGATGTTATCCTTGACGGGAGCAAAGCCATCGATACCATGCAAATGTATTTTTTTCTAAATGTAAAGTTGTAATACGTACCTTTTGTGTGTTTTGCACATTATGGAGATCAAAATATTGCTCCATTTGTAGTATCCATGTTACAGGATCCTTTCCATCAAACTTCTTCATGTCCATTTTTGGAATATGGTGGTTCTTCCTGCCAACATTAGAGTTTATGAAATCACGATTAACATTTATTTTGTTCTCATTACGAGTTTCCTCTACTATATTTTCACCATTAGGAAACATTTCTTGTATCAACTTTTTCAAACCTTCCATGTCTGCTTTTAGATCATTCTTCATGTTTTCCATTTTTTCATCGATATTAGCTTCCATGTCATCCATCTTAGATTCCATGCCAGCTTCCATGCCATCTATCTTAGATTCCAAGCCTTTATTCAAACCATCCATATTAGTTTCCACACCTTTCTTCAAAACTTCCATGTCATTTTTTGTTGCTCTTTGCGAGAGCGAAATTTGTTGCACTTTCTCTTGTAATTTTGATATGGCATGTTGCCATTCTTCATCTTCATGAGTCATTGTAGAGCCTTCTAAAGGCTTAATGGGTGTTGAATTATTTTTAGGGGCCATTTTAGAAACCAATACTGATATCTATTCTACAATATGTCCTTGGAATCAATTCAACTTGATTCTTCAAACAAGACTTATGCAATTCAGAAAAAAAAAAAAAAAAAAAAAAAAAAAAAAAAAAAAAAAAAAAAAAATAAAAATAAAAATAAAAAAAATAAAAAATAAATAAAAAAATAAAAAAATAAAAATAAAATAAAAAATAAAAATACATAATATTTCCATTTGCTTTTGAGGAGCTCTATATTGAAATTGAATTATCTCTATAATTGAAGATCCTAAATATCTGAAATTTGGCCCTGCAGTAGTCCTCTAAATCATATTTCAAATGCCACATGTCTGACTTGATTTGGATTCTTCAAGGAAAATTTATGTCCAATGTCCCACAATGACCTAATTATGGACTGGTTCAGTAGAGCAAACTTGTACGACTTGCCACTTGTCATTGTTTGCTCCTTTGGTTCTGAAATTTATAGAAAGGAAACTACAATCAGTGTACTTCCCGACACTTTTTACAAAATTCCAATCTGATGCCCAAAGAGAGAGTTATGAAGATTTTCCCACGATCACCTCTTTGAGATGAAAGTAGGGAGTCTAAAAAGGACCTAACTTCCATAGCTCATATCTCCGAAAATATTGCGAACCAAGCTCTGAAATTTTGCAACGATGTTCCTCAAGACCTTGGCTTCGTGCTCTCTAAAACTTTTAGACTCTGAACCTCTGTAGAAAAAAATTTATAGCGAAAATTCCGCAATGATCTATTTAAGTGAAATTCAAGAGCCTACAAAAATCCCTACCTTCCATGACTATATCTCCAAAAATATTTAGAAATTGGTTTCCAAATTTTGTAACGATGTTCTCAGATCTTTGGTTTCACACCTCAAAATTTCTACTTCGAACCTTCAGATAAAAAATGTTATAGAGAAATTTCCACGATGACTTGTTTGGGATAAATGAAACCCCTAGAATCCAAAGCTCGATACCAATGATTGTAGAAACTACCCAAAATAGAAGAAAAGAGATATGAATGCCTTATAAATAAGCCACTTCGAGGGGGAAACCTCCAATACATTACATAAATGAACAATTCTTGGATGATACAATTTACAAAACCTCTTTTCTATATATAGGATTCCATGGGGCCATAATGTAATCCTAGTGGGCCACAATGTAATCCTAGCCGACCTAACAATAATAATTTAAGGGCACAATAATAACAAAATGGGGGTTACAAGGGTACAATAATAAAAATAATGGGGTTACACTAACAACAATAAGGGACTATACATTGAAAGAATATAGACCACATTTTCTGTCTGCTTTTTCTAAAATACCAATTTGTCCCAATAACATTTTTATGATGAGGTCTTGGTACTAATTCCCATGCATGGTTTTTTTCTATTTGATAAAGTTCTTCATTAATTGCTTTAATCCAACATTCATCTTTTCTTACTTGATTCACATTTTGAGGTTCAATTGTGGATAGTAAGGCTAGAAAACTAGAATTTCCAACAACAGTTCTTCTAGTTTGTACTCTTGCTTCCTTTTCACCTAGAATTTGAGATTCCGAATTATTTTTCTCAACATACCTTGAAGGAGTCTTTTCTGATGTTTTTGTGTTTTCATTTCCTTCTTCTTATGCTTCTCTAATTCCTTCTCCTACAACCTTTTGACTTGTAGTAGGAACAGGTTCCTCATCTGTTGGTGCTTCCCTTTTGGTGCCTATGGATGCTTCATCAATCATAACATCAATGCTTCAACAATATTTTGAAGCCTGTTATTATAACATTCATATCCTTTGCTTCTAGAAGAGTATCCAAGGAGGATTCCTGCATCTAGATTAAAACTTCCAAGCTTATCATCATAATTTTGTAACATTTTCTTCCAAAACTTTTAAAGTGTTTTGTCAGCTGAGGCCACTACCAAACCATAGTCTAAAAGGATTTTTATCAATGTTTATATGAACATGAGATTTGTTAAGGATATTCACGGTTGTAGCGCTGTTTATCCCCATAAGGTATGAGTTTTCCAAACTCATCAATCATCGCACTTGCCATTTTCGATTTTTCTATTCATTCTTTTCCACCACTCCATTTTTTCTTTGAGGATATCTTTGGCTATAGAAAATTGTCTTTTGATGTCATGTTGTTCAAAAAAAAAAAAAAAAAAAAAAAAAATACACACATTTTACTTGCTTTTGAGGAGCTCTATATTGAAATTGAATTATCTCTATAATTGAAGATCCTAAATATATGAAATTTGGCCCTGTAGTAGTCCTCTGAAGCTTCTTTCAAATTCCACAAGTTTGACTTGATTTGGATTCTTCAATGCAAAGTTATTTCCAATGTCCCACAATGACCTAATTATGGACTAGTTCAGTAGAGTGAACTTGTACAACTTGCCATGTGTCACTGTTTACTCCTTTGGTTCTGAAATTTATAGATAGGAAACTTCAGTCCATGTAATTCTAGCCACTTTTTACAGAATTCCAATCCGAGGCTCAGAGAGAGAGTTATGAATATTTTCCCACGATCACCTCTTTGAGATGAAATTAGGAAGCCTGAAAAAGACCTAACTTCCACAGATCATATCTCTGAAAATATTGTGAACCAAGCCCTGAAATTTTGCAACAATGTTCCTTAGGATCTTGGATTCACGCTCTAAAAATTTCAGCTTTTGAGCCTTCATAGACAAAATTTTATAGCGAAAATTCCGCGATGACCTGTTTAAGTGAAATTTAAGAGCCTACAAAAATCCCTACCTTCCACAGATCATATCTCCAAAAATATTGTGAACGAAGCTCTGAAATTTTGTAACGATGTTCCTCAGGATTTTGGTTTCACACCCTAAAAATTTCTACTTCTGAACCTTCGTATAAAAAATGTTATAGAGAAATTTCCACGATGACTTGTTTGGAGCAATGAAACCCTAGAATCCAAAGCTCTGATACCAAATGTTGTGAAACCAGCTCCAAAAATAGAAGAAAAGAGATATCGATGCCTTAGAAATAAGCCACTTCGAGGGGGAAACCTCCAAAACATTACATAAATGAACAATTATTGGATGATTCAAATTACAAAGCCTCCTTTCTATATATAGGATTCCATTGGGCCACAATGTAATCCTAGCCGACCTAACAATAATATTTTAAGGGCACAATAATAACAATATGGGGGTTACAGGGGTACAATAATAAAAATAATGGGGTTACACTAACAACAATAAGGGACTATACGAGTAATATAGGGACCTAACATTTTCATTCAGTTTTTTCTTGAATACCAATTTTGTCCCAATAATTTTTTTATCATGAGGTCTTGGTATTAATTCCCATGTATGGTGTTTTTCTAGTTGCTCAATTTCTTCATTCATTGTTTTAATATATCATTCATATTTTCTTGCTTGATTCATATTTTTAGATTCGATTGTGGATATTAAGGCTAAGTAACTAGAAGTTACAACAAGAGTTCTTTTAGTTTGTAATCATGCTTCCTTTTCACCTAGAATTTGATACTCAGGATGATTTTTCTGAACATGCCATGAAGGAGTATTTTTTGATGTTTCTGTGTTTTTTGTTTCCTTCTTCTGATGCTTCACTAATTCATTCTCCTACAACCTTTTGACTTGTAGAAGGAAAAAATTTGTCATATGTTAGTGCTTCGCTTTTGGTACCTGTGGATGCTTCATCAATAACAACATCAATGAATTCAACAATATTTTGAAGCCTTTTATTATAGCATATATATCCCTTGCTTCTATAAGAGTATCCAAGGAGGATTCCTTCATCAGATCTAGATTCAAACTTTCCAAGCTTATCATCATAATTCTTTTTGTAACATTTTCTTCCAAAACTTTTAAAGTGTTTCACAGTTGGAGGCTTACCAAACCATAGTTCATAAGGATTTTTATCAATGTTTATATGAACATGAGATTTGTTAAGGATATTCACGGTTGTATGCGTTGCTTATCCCCATAAGGTATGAGCTTTTCCAAACTCATCAATCATCGCACGTGCCATTTTTTGGATTTTTCTATTCATTCTTTCCACCACTCCATTTTCTTGAGGATTCTTGGCTATAGAAAATTGTCTTTTGATGTCATGTTGTTCAAAAAAAAAAAAAAAAAAAAAAAAAAAAATACACACATTTTACTTGCTTTTGAGGAGCTCTATATTGAAATTGAATTATCTCTATAATTGAAGATCCTAAATATATGAAATTTGGCCCTGTAGTAGTCCTCTGAAGCTTCTTTCAAATTCCACAAGTTTGACTTGATTTGGATTCTTCAATGCAAAGTTATTTCCAATGTCCCACAATGACCTAATTATGGACTAGTTCAGTAGAGTGAACTTGTACAACTTGCCATGTGTCACTGTTTACTCCTTTGGTTCTGAAATTTATAGAAGGGAAACTATATTCCATGTACTTCCAGTCACTTTTTATAGAATTCCACTATGATTCTCAGAGAGAGAGTTATGAATATTTTCCCACGATCACCTCTTTGAGATGAAATTAGGGAGCCTGAAAAAGGCCTAAATGCCATAGATTCTATCTCTGAAAATATTGTGAACCAAGCCCTGAAATTTTGCAACAATGTTCCTTAGGATCTTGGATTCACGCTCTAAAAATTTCAGCTTTTGAGCCTTCATAGACAAAATTTTATAGCGAAAATTCCGCGATGACCTGTTTAAGTGAAATTTAAGAGCCTACAAAAATCCCTACCTTCCACAGATCATATCTCCAAAAATATTGTGAACGAAGCTCTGAAATTTTGTAACGATGTTCCTCAGGATTTTGGTTTCACACCCTAAAAATTTCTACTTCTGAACCTTCGTATAAAAAATGTTATAGAGAAATTTCCATGATGACTTGTTTGGAGCAATGAAACCCTAGAATCCAAAGCTCTGATACCAAATGTTGTGAAACCAGCTCCAAAAATAGAAGAAAAGAGATATCGATGCCTTAGAAATAAGCCACTTCGAGGGGGAAACCTCCAAAACATTACATAAATGAACAATTATTGGATGATTCAAATTACAAAGCCTCCTTTCTATATATAGGATTCCATTGGGCCACAATGTAATCCTAGCCGACCTAACAATAATATTTTAAGGGCACAATAATAACAATATGGGGGTTACAGGGGTACAATAATAAAAATAATGGGGTTACACTAACAACAATAAGGGACTATACGAGTAATATAGGGAACCTAACATTTTTCATTCAGTTTTTTCTTGAATACCAATTTTGTCCCAATAATTTTTTTATCATGAGGTCTTGGTATTAATTCCCATGTATGGTGTTTTTCTAGTTGCTCAATTTCTTCATTCATTGTTTTAATATATCATTCATATTTTCTTGCTTGATTCATATTTTTAGATTCGATTGTGGATATTAAGGCTAAGTAACTAGAAGTTACAACAAGAGTTCTTTTAGTTTGTAATCATGCTTCCTTTTCACCTAGAATTTGATACTCAGGATGATTTTTCTGAACATGCCATGAAGGAGTATTTTTTGATGTTTCTGTGTTTTTTGTTTCCTTCTTCTGATGCTTCACTAATTCATTCTCCTACAACCTTTTGACTTGTAGAAGGAAAAAATTTGTCATATGTTAGTGCTTCGCTTTTGGTACCTGTGGATGCTTCATCAATAACAACATCAATGAATTCAACAATATTTTGAAGCCTTTTATTATAGCATATATATCCCTTGCTTCTATAAGAGTATCCAAGGAGGATTCCTTCATCAGATCTAGATTCAAACTTTCCAAGCTTATCATCATAATTCTTTTTGTAACATTTTCTTCCAAAACTTTTAAAGTGTTTCACAGTTGGAGGCTTACCAAACCATAGTTCATAAGGATTTTTATCAATGTTTATATGAACATGAGATTTGTTAAGGATATTCACGGTTGTATGCGTTGCTTATCCCCATAAGGTATGAGCTTTTCCAAACTCATCAATCATCGCACGTGCCATTTTTTGGATTTTTCTATTCATTCTTTCCACCACTCCATTTTCTTGAGGATTCTTGGCTATAGAAAATTGTCTTTTGATGTCATGTTGTTCAAAAAAAAAAAAAAAAAAAAAAAAAAAAAAAACCATCTGATATAAACTCTCCTCCTCTATCATATCTAAGACATTTGATTTTTAAATCTAACTCATTTGAATTTGACAAAGCATTGAATACTTTAAATTTATCAAATGCTTCATCTTTATGTTTAAGTAAGCCAATCCAACACATTATTGTAAAATGATCAATGAATAATATGAAGTATTGTTCACCTAGAGGAGACTTCTTTCTCATAGGACCACAAAAATCAATATGAATAAGTTCAAGTGGCTTACTTGAGGTACCTTCTTTATCATTAAATTGAAATATGGTTTACTTTCCAAATTGACATGATTTTCATATGTTATTTTCAGGTACATAGATGTTGGGAAAGTCACGAACTGCTCCCATTCTGCTTGAATTGTATAATTGAGAAAATCTTAGATGTCCCAATATTTTGTGCCAAAGAAAACTTTACTCTGATTTTCTTAAGTAACAATTATCTTGGTCGCCTTCCAAGACATAGACATTTCCTGGAGTTATTGTTCCCTTTATTATGATCTTACATGTATCTAGATTATGTATCACACATTTCTTTGATCTGGAAACAACCTCATGTCCTTGGTCACACATTGGAATAAAACTAAACAAGTTATGTCTCAATCCATCAACAAATAAAACATTTCTAGCCTTGACACTTTCCTTTAACAATACAATTCCTTTCCCTTTAATAACAGTAGGTGAATTATTACCAAACGTTACATTATTTTCTTTCTTTATTTCATTAATAGAAATAAACTTATATTTTTTACCTGACATCTAATTATCCTAAAATATTTCATTCAAATTAGTATAAGGATACAGTATACTTTTTGTTAAATTTCAGCTATCCCCCTGAAATGGAAAAGTTGAAAAGGAGAGATTTTAAATTGAAAGATGTTAAGTATTTAATTTTGGAAGACCATATTTACTGGAAAGACCCTGTGGGAATCTTATTAAGATGTGTAGATGAAGCTGAGTCCTAGGACATTATGTCAGAGATACATGAAGGATTGTGTGGCAAACATTTGTATTGGAAAGCCACTGCAAACAAAATATTAAGAGCTAGCTATTATTGGACAACTCTTTTCTCTGATGTTTTTGCCAAAGTCAGGACTTGTGTTGAATGTCAAAATTTTGTTGGTAAACAAAGGATACTTCCATTACCTCCTATTCCTATTTCAACATATGTTTCTTTCCAGCAGTGGGGGTTAGAATTCATCGATGAGATTCATCTGCCTTCATTAGGCCAGCATATATGAATTCTTACAGCTATAGATTATTTTACTAAGTGGATCAAAGTTGTTCCAACCAGGAATGCCACTAACACGGTAATAATTAAATTTCTTCTGGAAAACATTATCTCTAGGTTTGGTTGTCCTAAAAAATTAGTGACTAATAATGCAATGGATTTTAAGTCTACTAATATGAATAGCTTCTGTCAGAAATATGGTATTGATTTGACTCATTCTACACCTTATTACCCTCAAGGTAATGGGTTAGCTGAGTCATCCAATAAAATCTTGGTGAGAATCATTAATAATATTTTGCCTAAAAATAAGAGAAATTGGGACACTCAGCTAGTTCATTCTCTTTGGGCAGACATGGTAAGTGGCAAAAGATCAATTGGAATGTCTCCCTTTCAACTTGTCTATCGTACTGATGCTGTAATGCCTTTTCAATTAGCTCTTCCTGTTATGAAGTTTCTGAAATATGAAATTGATGATGAAAATCCAATTCAAAGGAGAGTGATGCAGCTGATAGAAGCTCCTCAAATCAGAGAATCATTGATGGACAAAGTATAGAAATATCATACCAAAGTCAAATATTTTTTTGAAAAAAGAGAAAATCAACAATTATTTTAGGAAAATGATTTGGTGATGCATTGGGATATCATGAGGGAAGACCATGGAAAGCATGGTAAGCTAGACAATTTATGGTTTGGGCCATTCATAATTGCTTAAGTTTTGGAAAAAAATACATTTCTGCTCAAGCATCTAGATGATGATTAGCTGATTGGAAGTCCAGTTAATGGTCATTTTCTTAAAAATTTCTATGTTTGATAAGTTAGTTAGTCATTCCATTGTAAATATTCGGAGTGATGTGCCAATAAAACTCCATGCCCAATGGTACGTGTGTCTATAAATATGGCCACTCTTGAGTCCAGTCAATCAAATGTTAGTCCTCGTCATAATTTCCAGAAGTTTTCTGAGTCTTGAAAGTTTTAAGGCACCGAGTCTACAGTCCTTGAAGCCTCAAAAGGAGGACTTCATCCCCAATAGGAGCCACTGTTAGCACTATAAATTTAATAGTCTGTCTGCCATTGTATCACTGTTTTCAAAATTTTCTTGTTCCCTAGCCTATGTTAAAGTTCGAGTCATTTTCAGTAAAATCCAAAAAGAGTCTCAAAACCAAAAAGATTTTTAAGTTTTATAGGTGTTATTGTGTCTCGGGTCCATGAAAGAAGTTAAAACCATTGTTTTAACTTAGCTTAGTGTCAAAGGTTATTGGTCATTTTTGTAATAAAATAATATCTACTCTTTACGGGATAATAGCTACCCCTATTTAAGTTTCATTGGTAACACAGTGATAAAAAAGAGCAGCTATTTCTCTGAATTGAAGGTTACATTGGTGACACAGAAGAAAGGATAGATATTTATTCAAGGGTCTATTTTCATTGGTGACACAGAGAAAAGGGAAGCTATTTCTCTGAAGTTTGGTTACATTGCAACACAGAAATAAAGGCAGCTATTTCTCCGAAACTCCATAAGGAGTTGCAAGGAGTATTTTCAAGGAAAATATCGTTCCTCTTTGAAATTGATTGAAGATATTCTATGTTATGACATGATTATTCTTTTCAAAAGAGTAATTAATTTTTACTTAGGAGAAATATTATAGGTGAATGGTTATGTTATTAAAGCAGCTAACCTATAGCTACTTTATTAAGGTTGGAACGAAAATTAAGGTACAAGGTATCAACTATTAAATGATGCAGTGGAATGTTATGTGTTATGGGGTGACTTGGCACTTGTATTTGAATCATTTCAAATAATTCCATTACGCCATACCATGATTAAAGGCACAAATTCAAAGGGTTAGGTTCACTGTTCTCTTGATCAAGGTTCTCTGTGGAGGTTACAGCTAAGAGAGTCACATCCTCTAGCAACTAGTTTATCATTCGAAAGAAAAAAATCAGGGTTGTGTCTAGGGCTTTACTTCCAGGTTGAACATATGTACGTAAAGAAGGATAGGAGTTGAGAAGAATGGGAAAAGGTGGGAACGTTAACCGGTTTGAGCCATCAAACAACATGTTTGTTGATGCTAGAGCAAAGCCCCAATTTAAGACAACAGGTTGGTATAAGGTTTTGCAGAAATTTTCCAGAGAAAATGTAGCTTTAGCATAGGCCTTTGTCGGGAGTATTGATGGGGAGAAAGTCAAGCTTCGGAGCAAGGCTTTAAAATCTCTGAAAACATCATAGCCATAGCTACTCAAACCTCGACCACTGGAGACCGCTAGTTCAAGAAGAAAATTTTGTAAACAAAAGTAAGTCCCTTCCTCAAACCTGAGCATGTGAATGTCAAATGGACTCCAACTGTGAATATTTCATGTTTTAGGGCATAATGGCAACATTTAATAACCACTGTGCAACACTACATTACTTGTGAAGGTAGATTCTCCTTTTTTCATCAATACCAAATGATATTTCTCTCTCACATATTAGGTGCCAAAACTTTGAATTTTCCTTTCTTCCTATACAAATATTTGCTTAAAATGTCCTTGAAGTTGTAGAAAATCCCTAACTATTCCCTGAATAACCTCTATCATAGGGGTTTAATCAAAATGTTGATTTTCTATCACCTTAAGAAGAAAAAGAGTACCTGGGATAAATTCCTAACAGAGGAGGGATTTGGTAGTATCAACTCTAGGAGGAGGGTAGGGAGACCCAAGAAGAAAAATGCCCACGAAAAAACTAGCACAACACCCATGCCAAATAGTTCACAACCAGCTTGGTCTATCCCATCAACTAGTAGGAAAACTAGAAGTTCAGTTAAGAGAGCTAGAACTGAACCTGTCACTACCATACCCATGGTAAAACCAACATAAAAGATTTATGTGAGGAAATATCCAAAGGAACCTCAAACTTTATCATCATTCATCAGAGAACATTCCATGAGATTCAAGCAACGGAAAACCCAACCTAGCAAAGGAGTTAAGTCTATAGGCGAGGAAGACAGAGCTTCTTCCTCAAGATATAGAGGCATAAGAAAGTTGATCCTAGGAGAAGAAAATTCAGAGGAAGCCAGCCCTGAAGTACCAGTTCAACATCCTTTCCATTTAAACACTCTATTCCAGCATTTGCATAAGAGCAAGAAGAAAACAGTGACACCCCTTCAGTAGAGGAACCAACACTAGCTCAGTTGTTTTCTTCCCTCAAGACATCCAAGAAATCTTCTAAGAGAAAGGATAAGAATTTCATTCACTCTTGTTCATCCTTCGAAGAATACAACGCTGATGAATATTTCTTATAAATGGAGTATGAAGAAGGCCAGTCTAGTAGTATGATGTAGAAGAGAAGAAGGGCTTCCTATATTCCTAACCCATACCTTAAGAGGCCTCACACAAGGCCTAAAAAAAATCTTAGACTGAATAGAAAATTGATTGCTAATCCTAGACTAAGAGATGGAGTCATCAATGTTGATGAAAGCCCAGGAAAGGAAGCCAAGAAGGCCAGAGCTCAGAAACAAAAGCATACATGAAAAATAACTAAAAGGCTCACTAAGGTAGAGTCTCTCAAAATATTTTCTTTAATACTTGATTTTATTTAATCCTTTCAAGATAGGTTCACACTTTTTTGGCCTAATCAACAAACACAACTATTTGCAGAATTTCTGGTAATAGCTACCTAATTCTGAAATGGGAAGCTATTATTTCCTGAGTTTTTGTATGAAGGGAATGGAGGCAGTTTTTGTTCAAGTCTTGAAGGCTGCTAATAAGGAGTAATTACATGCATACATTATCAACAGAAGAATATATTGCTAGGTGTCAATTGATTAATTTCCCTCCCAAATTTTAGAATTTTGTTTTGCACTTTTTGGGGAAAGAACCAGATGTCATCTTCAGCTGTTAGTTGCACTTTTTGAGGAAGTGGTTGTACCAGAAAAGAGGAGTAGTCTACCAACAACTTTCCACATCATTCCATCCACTTCAAACTATAGGCCATCATTTTGTTTATTTTATTTATGTTTCACTACTTTGTATTAAGGTTATGGATAAGCCTGACCTTATGTATAGGAATGTAATAACTTCTTTAGAAAAGGTTCACACTTTTTGTGGAGATGTTAACATAATATATCTTGTATATATATGATGAAACTCAATGGAGAAAAGGTTTGTGGTTTGTGAACCTTATACTCATGTGATCAGTGTACTGTTTTCAGTTAATGATATTGAGAAGACTTTTGAGGACTTATTATCATCTTGATATGTGTATTGTTAATCTCTCTTATGTGTTTTCATACCTAAATATCTTCAGTTCCAGTTTATAATTCCAAACACTGTTATATGTTTTTATGAGCCTCTTTATATGTTCATGCATCTTGTCAACTTTTATCAGTCTTACTTAGTGATAATTATTGATGAGATGAGCATAATGACTATTTAAAGAGCATTCCATATGATAGTAAATTTTCATGATATTCAATACGAATATTGTAAGTCTTAAGATAGCATTCTATTATTGATATTTTTTCAAACTAGTTCTTGTGTTATTTTTCATCAAAGCAGTGAATTTTTGTAGACCCACTATCCCTTCTGCTATTCCATGCTTTCTTCCTTCCATAGGCTACAAAATTACCTTTTGATACCATATCAGGACTCAATACCATCATTAGTGTGACAATGAATTTTACTGAAATCCATTTTCAATGATTGAGATCTTAAACCACCTATCAATTATATAATCGAAATCATTAATTTTCCTTAGAGTTTAAGATGTGATTGGTCAAGCACTTGAAGCAGTCCAAGTGTTGATTCCAACGCTAATAGAGGCTACTGATTTTGACCCCTGAAATTGGGATTTCTAAAGGAGGGTTCAACTTGTCTATCAGCGATGAAAATTTTTTCCATCATCTTCTCCATGCTTTTGATCAAGGTGTCGAGCTTGCCCTCATATGAAGTAGATGCTTCTTCCTTGATAGTGACTCTTTTCTCTGTCTTTATTTTTGACTTTTTGATAATCAAATTAGCTTCCACGCTCACTACATTTCTCTACATTTATTCAAAGGTTGATGGATTTATTTCCCTCACTTGGTAAGCCATATCAGGATCGAAACCATCAGGGTAATAAAGTAAAGCAAGGCCTGGAGGAGGCTTGATATTTTCAGGAATAAAATCATAAATATTATTGAATCTAGATGTAAAATATTGTACATAATATTTGGGATTCCTTTTCAAGGTGTTATATTTAGCTATAATTTGCAATGGATTCTTCTTCTCCTCCCATTTTGTCAAAAACAAGTCAATCAACTGCTGTGAATTAGCTATTGAACCAGCTTTGAGAGAGTGGAACCATTTTTTAACCTCTGCTGAGAAACTTTGTGCTATGATGCACATATTGGTGTCATCATTGTCAATCTCTTCAATATCTATTAAATCAACCACTTTGAAAATGTTTTTTTAATCAGTAACCTCTGACGCTCCATAAAAATGGGGCAATATTTGACCATAATTTTGAGGTAGTGCGGTGAGTTGTTGGGGTAAGATCAACAGAGCGAATATAGCCATGATTAATGGAGGGGTTTTAGAGGTGTTGATGGAGTGAAAACTTGCAGAGGTAATGATGGAATGAAAGGAAGAGATGATGATGTAGCTGTGTGAGAAGGTTTAATATCAGGTGGTGAAGAAAAAGCCTACTGCTGGTATTAGAAACAAGCTCTATCTGAAGCTACTTCAAAAATTATCCACCAAACCTTTAAGTTTGTAAAAATTAGACCAGACTCCATTATCAATCTCGGAATAAGAAGACTCATAAAATGGTATAAAGGTCTCAAAACAAATAGGATCAAATACAATTTCTGAAAGAAAATTTTGAAACTTAGACCTAAACGAAGATGTTTCAAATTCAAAATTATAGGACAAATCTTCTGAAGAAAATCTCGTAGGCAACGAGTCTTATTTCAAAAGTGGAGGAATAACCCTTCTAAATTTACAAGGCATATTATTCAGCTTTCTCAAAATAATCTCAGGGTCATTTACAATTGGTGAGAGATTTGGGTCTGGATTTGACCTAGTGTGTCTTTTAGGAGCCAGATTTTCTTGAAAATTGGTACTTTGACTCGAATTTACAGACTTTACCTTCTTTTAATGTCAAAACTTGTCACCCACAAGTTTAACCTTCAGTGAACTAAAGAAATTTTCCTAGGGAAGGTTTTGCAATCGCTCCACAGCAATGATGCCAAAAATGTTATCACTTCCCCCTACTTCCCAAGGCTGAGAATGGAGTTGAAGGAAGGTAACCACAACCAACCTTTAGGTCAGGAAGATAGACCTACCAGGACCAGAGAGAGCTCTCTCAGTGTCACTTAGCAGCCAAAGGGATGAATAGATATAATGTTTTAGTCTAGTTATGATGCTCAGTAGATTAGGGTTTTTGTTTGTTTGGAATTTTGCTGGATAGGAATGATAGTTAGAAAACTAGGTCTATGGTTTTGGTCTGAATTCAAAGGTTTAGTTGTAGAGGTAAGGGTGAGGCTACGTAGGTAAGCTTATAAGCATGATTAATTTTTCATTGTGTATAGATTGAACTAAGAGGGAATCAGAATGAGCATTAAACTGAATTCATTCATCAGAAGAGCAGAGACAATTTCATGTAAATCTTATAAAAAACAGAGCATGGAAAGCATGATTTTTGTCAATAAACTGACAAGAATTAGAATAAAGAAGCATATATGTGAAAAATTAATAACATAACTTTCAACATGATAAGTTTACAGAGAAAAAAAAATTCTTAAAGGCATATCACTAGAGTCTCAACACTATGTCTACAACACTATATTTGATTTCATTAGCAAAAGATTGTACAATAGCTCCACTGAAAATAACAACTATCCAACCTATAAAAAGACTTGAGGTGGACTACTTCTAGAAAATAGAGTTCATGACACCTCTTAGGGTCGAAATCCTATCCAAAAAACATGATAATTATATCATATGAGTGACTTCCTATAATCTAGGGAAGTTAGAAATTTATCCCTAAAATTTAGCTAAAGACTAGGAGTGTGTGTCTCCTCCATTAAATTACATGTTTCCTCACCATAGAAGAAAAAAAAACTCCAAAATATAAAATGACACCTCATGGGACAACTAGCATAAATGTTTTGGAGTTTTCTTGGCATGATAGCTATCTGAAAGGAATCCTATGCAGAAATGTCGCGCCTATAGCAGAAACGTCGCACCTGTCTGGCAGAGGCGTCATGCCTATTCAAGGGTTATTTTCACCCACTTAGGAGCATCCAAATGAAAATATGAAAGTTGGGTTTAGTAGACCTATGAGTTTAGTTTCCAAAGCACCTTGAATTTTTAGAAAACCCCCATAGGAAGACCACCAAAAGTGGTTTTTCCCAAACTCACTCCAGAAGTGGCGTGCCTAGTCAAAAACACTGATAGAAGCATAGAAATGAGGCAGTTTTTTGCATTTTTATTTAAAACCAGAGCTTGTCATGGAAAACAAAGTACAGATATGGCATGTAATATTCAAGATACACCCATCCATATAAAAACATATTTTAAAATCTCTGAGAGAAGGCGTCGCGCCTCGACACGACCCTTCTGTGGAGACAAAATTTCCAGATTCTTGCAAAAATCACCAAAAATACCAAAAATGCTTAAAATGACCAAAATTTGTTCTATAAAACCTATGGAGGATACAATAAACAACCATGGATGCCTCAACAAGGAGGTCTAAGTTGTATTTCTCCTTGAGCTTCATTTGAGCTTCTTTAAGCTTTTTCTTCACTTGTTTGAGCCTGATTTGGGAAATTTTGTTCCTGGCACAATAGTGATTGGCCATATGTCTCTGGATGTTATTGTTATTTTTAGATTTATTCAACATATTCTCAAGGTTTCCATTAACCCTATCAATCCAGGACTCTCTATCTTGATTTATTTCATCAAGAATTAGTTCATCAAAAGTCTGCCAACCTAATTAGGAGCTGTTGATTCTTTTTTTCTCTGAAGCGCCTTCTTGAGGCCTCTTTTACTTGGTATTCTTTTTTTTGTTCCAAATTATGAATTCTCCAGATGATCATCATCTACTATCTCTTTACCTTTGCCTTTATCTGCCTCAACATGTACCTTTGGCTTGTTTTGGAGGAGCAGTTTCACCTTTAACTGAATATTTTCTTATTTTAGGAATGTGATTTGTGAAGTTGCAATTGAGAAAACCTCCCTCAACTCTTCTATTTATTCATCTTTATCTCTTATGATTTCTTTAGCTATCTTATCTTTCACCTGTTCTTCCATGTCAACTTCTAAGGGTGCTTGTTCATCATGGTGTTGCAATGGTGACTCACCATCATGGCTAGGTGGTTGATCCACTGTTTGTATTTGCTTAAGTGTAGCATCAGGTGCCAATACACCTCTGATGGTATTAGGAAAAAAATCCATTTTATTTCCCTTCTCATAGGTTTGAGTGATATCAAACCTAGGTGCTTTTTAAATGTGAGGTTGCCTGCTTGAAGAGCCAACCTCCTTTAGCTGTATTGATGTTGTGGTATGAAAAATAAGTGGACTAGAAGCATGAACTGATGCTACTTTCTGCATGAAAACTTCTCAGGTCATATTGTTTGCCGAGAGCTGGCGTAAAACAATCATCTTAACCAAACCATGGTGAAATAGTCTAGGTTGAGGATTTCTACCTTTGGTTTGTACTTTTTATGCCATCTTGACCAAACTCCTAAATAGATAATTTGACAAATTGAGAGATTTGGTAGTTGTGAAGTGCATTAGTAACCTGACATGGTATTAGTAAAGTCTTGAAAATGTTCCTTCGCATGTAAAATATTTCATGATCAGCTTCATTAATGGGGCATGCTTATCAATTAAATGCTTGAAAGTGAAAACATCTTTGCAATGAGGTTTTAGGAACATTGGGTAGTTTTCAAGGTCCAATTCCATGCCCTTGAACCAGACTTCTCCTTCATTTGGAATCCATGTTGCTGAAGTTATGGCCTTTGCTGATAAAGTGAATTCAATGCTTCCTATGTTGGCCTTATCTCTGCTGAAGTTAGCGGCAAAAATGGTAGTCAATGGGGCATGACATCCTACATCCATGATCTTCTCACAAAATAGTATACATCAATTGTTTTCAAAACATATTTTGGAATATGGGGAGGCATTAAGTTCTTGCAATGTGAATGGCTCAAATCTAGAGTGGTGGCATCCCTTGTGAGATTTATTTTTAGTCTCCATACTACTTGTGAACAAGATGAAGCCCTCCTAGAAGAAATGAGTGGGTAGGGATGATGAATTTGGGAAAACAAGGGATATGGATAGGGTAGGTTTAGGGGTTGTGATGAGGTATAAGGAGGTTGAGGAAAATTCACCAAAAATTTGAGGCAGTAGGGTAATATGTTAGCTTGAGGATACAGATGGAATTTCTTGAAATAGTTATGGGGAAGTGGATCAAAATGGGAAAAGACAGGAATTTTCCAATTTTGTTGTAAAAATGTAATGGGGACTTAGGTTTTTGATGAAAACAAGGGTAAAGGGGACTGTGAGTAATAGGAGGTGTTGTGGTAGGGTTTGTGAAGGATGAGTGAAGGTTTAGATGGTGGGAAAACAGGGTCTCCAATGGCGAAAACCAATCAAGAAAGTAAAAACCCTGGAATGGAGGAGAGCAAAACCCTAAGGATAGAAACTTATGAATTGACTTGCATAAGGTAGTGAAAGTAGCTACTTACTAGTTTTGGAGGCCACAGGAGATTTGCACACTGGTTTTAAGGCTTGAGAAGCTTATTTGAAGAGTGAAAATGAAAAACATAGCAGTCTTTGTAGAAATGTAGCACTGCCCCAAAAGCGTAACACCAATACCCAAAAATGTCGCGCTACCCTAGAAATGTCGCACTACTTCTTCAAAAACATTGCAGAGCCTCCAGAAGCATAGCAGATTGTATTTTCTTGCAATTCTTTTCCAGTTTCCTTCTACCTTTGGCAATGGTATGGTATTCTGAAGGTGAGAGATGCACTTTATCGAGCAAGAGAAGATAAAATAAGTGAAAAAAATCACTTTTTCTCTTTTTATAACATCAATAAGACACATTTTTTGTCATTTGGTGAAAACATGACCTTTTTGAAGAACACTTTGCTTTTTGAATCATTTAATAATGAAACAAGATTTTGAAAGAAGACAAATTGTCTTTTTTTTTTTTTTTAATTTTCCGACCTAAGCTAACTCCTTTTAAAGATAACTTTGTATGATGGAAGTGGATGACTCTTCTTTTTTCATTCTTTATGACAAATTTTGGACTTTTATGGAGGTGAAATGAAAGACACATAGACACTAACCTAGGTTAAAACATGGCGAATTTACCTAAGACTCTAGACGAAAAGGAAGGACATGACCCATGAAATGAAGATAACCATGAATAAATTGGGGGTAGTAGGTTTTAAAGACCTATACATATCCGATGATAATTTTTTTTTTTGAAAACTGACTTGGAAATGTAAAATTTTGAGCTAGAACCACTACTAGACAAATTTTAAAGAGTACATATTGATCACTGAATATTGGACACTAACATTTTGGAATCCTTTTCACCTCTCGATCAAATCCTCTAGCACCTCTTTTGTGTTCCAGTAGCAATCATGGTATTCTTGTAGCAGTGGTGTTCAGTCCTATAACACTTTAAAACCAACTTTGTAGCTCTTTTATAGCACCCTAGGCATCCTCTGGTAGCATCTAGCTCAACGTACGGTATCTTGATGGGCTTGTCTAACTGTTTTTGGGAATAAGCATTGTTACAAGTGAAATCGAGCCTTGTCCTTTTATTCCTTTTTGTGGTAATGGGATCGACACGCTTGGTGACCTGGAATATGCACATATTTCCTCTTTCAGCCATTTTCCCCATTCCTCGTAATTATCACTCCCCCTACTTTTACATTTCCACGTTGCATGGGTGGCTGAGTAGATTGCAATTTACTTGTTGAAGGTGGCCAAGTTTACTAGCCACCTCCAACCTATAAAAACTCTATTCATGCTCATTAAACACATTTTTTACTATTATGCGCATAGGGAAGATGTGAGGGGTGTCATACCTGAGCCTACTTGTAATGTCAAGTTGTTGGAGATGCATGCATGTTGTTGTTGATCTTAATGATCAATAAATTTCTCTCTGAAGGTGATATCTTCCATTTTATTTCTTGTGCATAGTTCCTCATTAAACTAATTAAATCTCTTTTCCATGTAGGTATTTTGTGCAACTCGATCTGCTATTACTGGAGTGGATTGATGACCTTGCAACTGCTCCTTAGGGATGGTGTGACTTCTCTAAGCCTAAGGGGTGGCCTCTTGATGCTTCAAGGTGATCAAATATTAATTCCAGAGCTGCAAAATTCCTTTGTCCATGGTTTTGTTGGACCTGTGCAGGCTGCTACAAGATTGATCTCCTTCTTGTAGGAGTCACACAGTTCTTTCCCAAAACCTCATACTGCATTCAACAACTTAGATAAATCATAGTAAGCCTAGGGATAGGGAAAAAGGCTTCTGATCGTGGTGAAAGTTTGTGAAAAATACTGAAGGCATAATCCTTTTTTTCTGTGTTTTTTCATGGTCATAAGTGGAATTTTAAGGATGCAATTAGCTAAAGGGAGTGGATGAGAGGTGAAGTAAATTGAGTGGAACTATCTTGACATTTTCCAAGATAAAATATGAATTTTGACCCATTTTTCTAAGTGGATATAAATCCTATAGCATATTTGATCGATCCTGTAGTAGTTCCGGAAAATCCTGTAGCAGTTTAGGACACTTTTGTAACACTATAGGATTGAGGGAAAATTGGGTGCAGTTACTTGCTAGACGATGGAGAGATGTAGGGAGATGGATAAATGGTGATGGAAATGGAGTGGTTAGGTTGTGGGAATGGAGAAATGGACTGTGGACTCTGTTTCTTCAGTCGTTGTCCCTGTGACTATCTAGAGTCCTACAAATGAAAAATCTTAGCATAACTGATGGAAGAACTCCTCGTGTGTTTTTTATTTTTGAGACATGCAGACTACCTCTGGATAGGTTTTCAATCTTCATGGTTTCTCTAAGTACCTCAGAATATTTTCTCTCTCACTCTCTCTCTCTCTCTCTCTTGGGTTGCCTCATAGAGGTTTTAAACCCTATAGTTGGCCTTAGATGCCTCATGGAGGTATTCACCTAGGCCATTTATTAATATTTTTATTTTTATTTTTTTTCTCCTATTGGTCAGAAGCTTGGTGAACTAAGGGTTGTGAGCCTCCCAGTCACATTCAACTCCTTGCTAATTGAACTAATAAACTACTCTTTGGACAAAATTATTTTGTACACTTTCAATCAGTAACCATTGACAAGCAAGGGGATACCTTCCTCATCAATTGTTATTATTTGGACATACCCATTATCATGACACATTTCCACTAGATAGGGTCCCAACCATCTTGTCATTGATTTTCCTTTGAAATTATTGAATCTTGAATCATAAATAAGGGCCTAATCACCTTCTTTAAATCCTTTTCCCTAATGTGCTTGTCATTCCAAGTCTTCCTCTATATCTGGGCTACCTCAGTGTGTAGGAGAGCTTGCAATATGAATTCATCTAAACCATTGAGTTGGAGCAACATATCTTGTTGTGCTGCAATTAGGTTTAAGTCTAGCTGAGCTGCCATCCTTAGGGTATTGTATTCAAATTCAATGTACAAAAATACCTTCTTTCCATAGACTAATTCAAATGGGGTAAATCCAATGGTGGTCTTCCAAGTGGTATTGTAGGCCCAAGTGGCTTCTATAAGTATGTGTGCCCAATCCTTTCTATATATGTTAACAACTTTGGTCAAAATGTTCTCCAAGGATCTTATTGTGTCCTCCACTTTCCCATTGGCCTAAGGGTGATAGGTAGTGGATGTCCTGTGCTTGATGTGATGTTGCTTCATGATGTATTCAATAAAATTTGATGTGAATTGTGTCCCTTGATGAGTGACCAACTCCCTTGGAAAGCCAAACTTGTAGAGGATGTTCTCCCTCAGAAATTCAACCAACTTCTGCTAAGTTTTTGCCTTTACTACCTTTGTTTCAACCCATTTAGTTAGGTAATCAGTGCACACAATGATATAATTATTCTATCTTGATGGGGTATCAATGGGCCTAATGAAGTCCATGATCCATTTCTCAAATGGCTCCAGAGTCACTTGAGGTTGTAGAGGAATTTCATCCATAGGTGTGGGCTTTCCCATCCTTTGGCACTGATCACACCTGGTGGTGTACCTTCTTGCATCTTGATGTCTTGTGGGCCAATAGTAACCAACTTGTATAAATTTGAAGTTTGTTATCTTAGCAGCAAAGTGACCTCCAAAATATCCATAATGGCATGCTGAGAGGATGTAAAAGACCTATTCTTCCCTCCCACATCTTCTCAAAACCTGATCTGGCCCTGTTAGGTCCCTATATTACTAGTATAGTCCCTTATTTTTGTTATTTTAACCCCCTTATTGTTATTATTGTACCCTTGTAACCCCCATATTGTTATTATTGTGCCCTTAAATTATTATTGTTAGGTCGGCTAGGATAACATTGTGGCCCCACTAGGATTACATTGTGGCCCCATGGACTCCTATATATAGAAAGGAGGTTTTGTAATTTGTATCATCCAAGAATTTTTCATTCATATAATGTATTAGAGGTTCTCCCCTCAAAGTGCCTTATTTACAAGGCATTGATATCTCTTTTCTTCTATTTTTGGAGCTGGTTTCACAACATTTGGTATCAGAGCTTTGGATTCTAGGGTCATGGCCGGGCTCCAAAACTAGTCATTTTCACCATGATTTTTTTTTCATGAAGGTTCAAGAAATTTTAGAGTGTGAAGCTGAACTAAGGAACATCATCATAAAATTTCAAATCTTGGTTCGCAATATTTTGAGATAAAGATATGATCTCGTGGAAGTTAGGGTTTTTTGCAAAGCCCGAATTCAACCTAAACAGGTCATCGTGAAATTTGCACTATAACGTTTTTTCTACAAAGTTTCAGAAGCTGAAATTTTTAGAGAGCGAAGCCGAAATCCTAAGGAACATCTTCAAAAAAATTCAGAGCTTGGTTCGCAATAGTTTTGGATATATGATCTGTGGAACTTAGGTCTTTTTCAAGCTCCCAAATTTCATCTCAAAGAGGTTATCATGGGAAAATATTCATAACTCTCTCTCTGAGCATCAAATTGGAATGCTATAAAAAGTGGCCATAAGTACACGGACTTTATTTTCTTGTCTATAAATTTCAGAGCCAAAGGAGGAAACAGTGACATGTGGTAAGTTGTACAAGTTTTCTCTACTGAACCAGTCCATAATTGGGTCATTGTGAGAGATTGGACATAACTTTGCCTTGAAGAATCCAAATCAAGTCAGACCTATGACATTTGAAAGAAGCTTTATAGGGATACTACAAGGTTGAATTTTAGATATTGAGGATCTACAATTACAGAGATAATTCAATTTCAATATCGAGCTCCTCAAAAGCAAGTAAAAGGTGTGTATTTTTTTCCGAATTGCATAAGTCTTGTTTGAAGAATCAAGTTGAATTGATTACAAGGGCATATTGTAGAATAGATATCAGTATTGGATTCTAAAATGGCCCCTAAAAAGAATTCAACACCCATTAAGCCTTTAGAAATCTCTACTATGACTCATGAAGACGAAGAATGGAAACATGACATATCAAAATTACAAGAGCAAGTGCAACAAATTTCGCTCTCGCAAAGAGCAACAAAAAATGACATGGAAGTTTTGAAGAAAGGCATGGAAAATAAGATGGATGGTTTGAAGAAAGGCGTGGAATCTAAGATAGATGGCATGGAGGCTGGCATGGAATCTAAGATGGATGACATGGAAGATAAGATCGATGAGAAAATGGAAAACATGAAGAATGTTCTAAAAGCAGACATGGAAGGTTTGACAAAATTGATACAAGAAATGTTTCCTAATGGTGAAAAGATAGTAGAAGAACCTCATGATGAGAACAAAATAAATGCTAATCGTGATTTCATAAACTCTAATGTTGGCGGGAAGAACCACCATATTCCAAAGATGGATATGAGGAAGTTTGATGGCAAGGATCCCGTAACATGGATACTACAGATGGAGCAATATTTTGATCTCAATAATGTGGAAAACACACAAAAGGTACGCATTGCAACTTTACATTTAGAACAAAATACATTTGTATGGTATCGATGGCTTTGCTCCCATAAAAAAATTGTCACTTAGTCAATTTTTACGGAGGAAATGATAGCACATTATGAGGATACAAAGAGAAACACCTTCTTTAGCCAATTGATAAATCTCAAACAAAAGGGTTTAGTGGGGGAGCACATTGAGGACTTCCAAAAATTGAATATAAGGGTAACTAATATTCCAGAGGAACACAGGATTGATCCCTTCATAGGCACTTTAAAGGATAACATCCAACATGAATTTCACGTTTTGGAACCTGATTCATTAGAGAAGGCATTCAGGTTGGCAAGAAAAATTGAATGTAAAATTATGGAGACAAGGAAGCCTACCACTCACTTCTATAAAGAGGGAAGTGTTGCTACTCCTAGATTTCAACAACCTACAAGGTTGACACCACAACAGTTGGAAGAAAAAAGAGCAAAAGGGCTTTGCTACAGTTGTGATAACAAATACAATAAAGGTCATAAGTGTGCTGAGAATAAATTATTTTACATAGATTGTGAAGAGGAAGAAGAAAATGAACAAGAAGAGGATATACACCAGGAACCAACACTTATGGATATCTATTTTCTTCTATTTTTGGATTTGGTTTCACAATAGGCCCTAACTTGAAAATGTTACCCCCAATACAAGTGAATAGGGCACTCTTCCTAATAATATTTATCTTCTCCCTAGAGGATAGATTAGGAGGGAACTTCCCAAAAATAATTTAGTTTTATCTATTTGCAAAACAAGGAGATAGAACCGAGATGGAAAAGAGGTGTTCATATAGGATTTGATCATCTACCATCTCTTCATTCCCTACAAGCAATTTCAATCTTGATAAGAAATCTGCAACCACATTCTCTTTCCCTGGTTTGTCAATAATGGTTAAATCAAATTGTTGCAATAATATCAATCATCTAATTATCCTAACGTTGACATCATGTTTATTCACTAAATACTTAATGACTACATGATCAATGTGGAATTTTTTTTGGTATCCAATGATGTAGTTCCTAAACTCGTTCAAAGAGTGTACCACAACCAAAATTTATTTTTTAGTGTCCATATAATTTGGCTCATATTTAGAAAGGTTCTCACTGAAGAAATATATAACATTGGGGAAATTGTCTTCCAATTTTCCTAAGGTTTCTCCTACAACTTTATTTGATGCATTTGTGTGGATATGGAAAGGCAATGGCCAGTTGGTACCCCTAAGGATGGGTGCAGTGGTCAACTTCTCCTTTAGCACTTTAAAGGCCTCTTGACATTTATCTATCCAACATAGGTCTGAATATTTAGCCAATAGTCCAAACAAGGGTGAAGCAAATTTACTGAAGTCCTTAGTGAACCTTCTCTAATACCCAACCAATCTAAGGAAGCTTTTAAGATCTCTTTTTTTTTAGGGATATGGACCCTTTTAATGATGGAAACTTTGTTGGGGTCAACCTGTATCCCTTCCTTAGATATGGAATGACCTAGGATAGTCCTTGCATTCATAAAAATATCACATTTCTAGGGACTTAACAAAATATTCATGTCAATGCATTTCTTTAAGAATTTACATAGATTAGAAAGACCTTCCTGGAATTCATAGCCATAAGGGGTGAAGTAATCCATGTATATATCAACATTGTCATGAACAAGGTCAACAAAGATACTTAAAACCACCCTCTAGAAGGTAGCAGGGGAATTGCACAAATTGAATGGAAGGAGCTTATAGGAAAAGGTACCCCAAGGACATGTGAGTGTGGTATTACCTTGGTCCTCAAGGTTGATATGTATTTGTTTGTACCCACTAAACCCATATAGTAGGGAAAATAATCTCTTCCATGCAAGGCCATCCAGGACTTGGTCAATGAAATTCAAAGGGAAGTGGTCCCTATTTGTAGGCTTGTTAAGTTCTAAATACTAAACACATGTCCTCCACTTCCCATTTTTATTGGGGACTATGACAAGGGGGGACAACCACTTTCTATCTGAAATGGGGTATATGAACCCTGCAACCAATAACTTTTGTAATTCCTCTTTCATAATGTCCTTAAGAACTAGTTTCATCCTTCTCTGGGGTTGGCATATAGGGTTTCATCCCTATTTGATGTAGGTATGATGAATAAAAATTGAGGGATGTACAAATTTCATCTCCTTATAGTCCCAAGAAAAAACATACAAGTGTTGCCTCAACACATTGCATAATTGTCCTTTCTACTCATTTGAGAGAGAGGGATCGATCTTTAGAGTTTTGGATGGGCTAATCTATACAACCTTGGAATGATATAGATTAGGGTCAATAGAGCACAAATAATTCCATGGGTTACTCTTGGATTCTTGCATCAGTTCCTCAACTGGCATGGTAGTGGGAGGTTGATAATGAAATATATGGTGAATAAGGTCATCTTCATCAAGATACCTCCCTCCTAAAACACTGTCTAGTGTACATGTCGAGTAGAGGGATGCCTGATAAAATTATTCCTCACACTCATCCTCTAACCATAAGGGAAATTCATGCTCAAGAGAATGTTGAGCAGGAGGATACAACACAATTTATTTTGATAGATGCCCATTCTTGATGGTCATGTTCCCAACCCTGCAACTAATGTAGACATTATATGGGGCCAACCAAGGTCTTCCTAGGATGAGAGGGTAACCATTAAAATTATTTTTGGGCTGGAGGACAAGGAAATCAATGGGGTACTCCGAGGAGTCAATGGAGACCATCAGATCCTCAATAACTCCCTCAAGAGCTACTGTGGATCTACTACAAGTTGCATCACTGTAGTAGTCTTCCATTGTGCATGGTATAGTCATGGTATTGTGGCTTGTATATTCATTGTGTTTTACTTTGTATATGTATATGTATTGTGTTGTGTTGTACACGAGATGTAGGTGTATGTCTTGTGTTGCATTGTACACTGGGTGTATGTGTCTGTGTTGTACACTGGAGGTAGGTTTATGAATTGTGTTGTATGGTACACCGGGTGTAGGTGTATGTGTTGTACATTGGATGTAGGTGTATGTATTGCGTTGTATGGTATGTTAGGTGTAGGTGTATGTGTTGTATGCCAGTGTGGGTGTACGCATTGTGTGGTGTTGTACGCCATGTGTAGATGTATCTATTATGATGTACATTGTGTGTCTATGTATGTGATGGAAGAGAAGCAAAGGTAATGGGTGCTTGTTGGGTGTGGCAACTGATCCAGTGTGTGTATAAAATAACAAAGGCATAATTAAGGATTGATGAAGGATAAGTATTGATATTTTATTTTGGTTCTATTATGCATGTGATCTTTGATTCTGAATTATGATTGTTACATGTGATTTATGATTATGGTTTATGGTGATTTAAAGCGATTCATGATTTTAATTTATGATGGTTGTGTTTTGAGCTAACCTGATGTGATATGTTTATACATTATGATATGGTCAAAGATGCTAGTTTTACTTGTTGTGATAGAAAGCTAACATAATTGCAAATGTACCTTGTTGACAGGACACCAATGAGGTATGATGTGAATTTATTTCAATTTATTTTGAATCTAATGGTGGTTATGTGCTTGGTACAAGAAGCACATAAATTCCTGGTTGGGTGGTTGAAACCGATTGCAAGCATTAGTTGCAACAACAAAAGGAATTGAAACAAGTAGCGATATGTTGGGAAAGCACTCCAGGAGTAGGGACATTGTGGGACACTGGTACCCAATAGTTTCCATTGATTTGCATGAGCATGTTATGACCGGTATGATGGTTTTGACGTAGGTATATTCCTTGGTTCTTGTATCTTCCGATGTGAGGAAGCCTTTCCAAGATATGGATATCCAAGGATAGGGGATCTTAGGGAACTTGGAAGGTGAGTGACTGCACAAAAGGGGATGATTGGATTTCCTGAGGGACGTGTATCAGAGAAGGAAGGCCGAGGATGGATTATTTTTGGTCATTAGCATTACCAGATGGAATCATATGCACATTGGGAGTGTGCCCTCAAAAATTGAGCTGGTAACTATTCCCTGAGAGGACAAATGGCATAATATTATAACGTTGGACATTAGATGCAACTTTGACTTTGGCAGTAGATTCTGGACTTCCTGGGAAGGAGGTGAATTCTGGTACTACTTTGAGGGTGGAGGTGTGAGCCTTTGGATTCCATTGTTGCTAATACGAGAATTGTATCCTTTTATTTGATGGTTGTATCCTTTTATGTATATACATATATTAATGTAAATACCGTAATGATTTGTGTTATAAAGCTCCAGTACATGGCATTATTGTCATGTTTTCAATAGATTATTCATTGTAAATACTGCAACGAGGTATGTTATAAATCTCCATAGAAATTATGTTTTATTTTTAGCAGTTTACTAGTTTGTAGGCGTTATTGAATGCCGAGGACAGTGTTCCCCCAAGGGGGAGGGTTTTGTAACAACCCTAGTGAAAATTCCATGTAAGAAAAGTTAAAAATAATAACCATGATTGATGGGACACTTATTCCAAGTTGAATGTTGGGAAAAAATATCCTAGTGAGTGTTCATTTGATTTATTATGGATAAAGGAAATTGGAAAAGGCTTTGGAAAGGCAAGAGGTATAATTTGGCATTTATTTATGAAAATAATGGAAAATAGGAGAAAAGGAAGGTGAAAGGTCACAAGTTGCATGTGATGAGGAAAATGAAGGAAAATAATGGAAATTGAAGAAAACAGAGGCTCATTGATAAAAATACATCTAAGGATCGTTTGGAGGGGATTTTCTACCTTTTGTCAGTGTATTTTTGGAGCTCTCTCATTATTCTCTCTCTCTCTCTCTCTCTCTCTCTCTCTCTCTCTCTTGGACACTTAGAGTTTTTGGAGCATTTTTTCATTGGAACAAGAAAGGAAAGAAAGCAGGAGGAAGCAAGCAAAGAGGAGTAGGAATCAAGCACCTACAAAAATATTCTTGGCATGTATTGATTTTCACGTGTGTTTTCCTTGCTAGATATGGCATGCATGGTATTGCATGTGGTTATTTTATGCCTTGGCATGGGTTTTTTCAAGGTGTGATAATATTTTCAGCCTAGTATTTCTAGTTATGGATAACCATGGTGTTGTGGAATTCTCATGTTTGGTTTAGTTGGATTACTAGATGGAATCGAAGCTGAGTGGGGTGGATCTCTGAATTGATATAACACATGGCCTATTAACCCCTGAACTAGACTGTGGGTTGTAGTAAAGTCAGATAGTGTGTTGCCTCGGTAGGCCTAAGAATCCTAGACTAGTGAATGGTAGGATATATGGTAAATCCCAGAGGTGGTTTTCTCTCCATCATGCCTAGGAATCCTGGGTTAGGGGTATATGGTAAAGCCTGGAGAGTATGTCTCGGTTTAGGGCCTAGTAACCCGTGATTCAGACTCTAGGTAGGGGTAAAGCCTGAGAGACTAAGAGACGGGAAAATTCCTGAAGGTTAGGTGAAGAGAATTTAGTGATATCCATTCTTGTGTTGGCCTACCGACCGAGTGTATATCACGATAAAGTTGGTTATGACATGTTTATTGTGTTGGCCTAGTGATTTGGGATGGATGATGGTAAAGCCTGATTTATATTGATGAGGGTGAGGTGGTTTAGCCTCGGGATTCCCTAGTTAGTTCTTTCGGTTTGAGTCCCATATTTATGCTTGGAATATGGCACAAGGTTGATTGGCTGAAGAGAGATTTAGCTTAGGCAATATATGGTCGGGTGGAACATGGAAGTCCCATCTCTGGTTGGTTTTTACATTTAGTAATGAAGAGCTCATTCCTTTGGTATTTGGTATGCAAATGTACTGGTTATTATGTGTGTTCTATTGTTGTTGTATCCACTATATTTATATTGTCATTATGTTGGTTATAAGCATGTATTTTATCAGTGATGATGTATGGCTCTCTCCATATTTTTACTTGTAAATGGATGCACAATGTATCTATGGTCAAATATATTGTATGGCAGCTAATGATGTAAGGGATAAATGTTTCTTTGCAATTCTTAGATAAGTATGAGACCTCTATGCTTAAATATGTTGTTTATACTTGTAGATTCAATGTTTGTGACATGTTTGACAAAATTTCTGTCATGGATAGGAGGGGTTTGGTTGAGTCCTTGGTGATATGTTTACTTCTACATCATTGTCCTATTGTTATTTATCATGTCAAATATTTTCATGAAGTTTCGGGTAGTGACCTGGGCTATGGTCCTGAAAAGGTGGCTCAAATCCTGGAGTCGCAAGCATAAAAATAAGCATGTTAGGCCATAGCAAGTGGCATGCAGTGTTATGCCCGTGGCTATAGCCTCTCGGTCACTAGCATGCAGTTTCATGCCTGCGGATATGGCTCAAAGAGGTGTTTCAATAAATAATACCCTAAAGGTCTTGGGTTGACAACCTTCACAGATTAGGGGCATATCATTCAAGAAGGACTCACTTAACCAATTTTTATACTGAAAATTAGATACTATTGGTTGCAGAACTTACCTGAAAGTACCTCTGTTGATGTAAATCCCGCAAGGTGAAAACCCCCTACAACACTTCGTGCTCCAAAACCTGTAAATCCACAAAGAATGAACACAAAACCTAGTTGTACAACATATATAGTTCCTATATGTCAGTTAAAACCATGTATAATATCATAAAAACAATATAAAATGTTCAATTAATGATTATTACACATGTATAAGGAATCATAAACACGTAAACATTGGGAAAAAGATGGCTCTTCTTATTATGAATGACACGTACAGTAATCAAAACATGGAGAGATCACATGAATCCTGACACGGCCTTCGAGCATGTTGTTCTCTGGATCTGTCCAACCCTAGCCTCGCAAGAATTCTTCCAAGATGTGTGCACAATGGATGTCATATAGGGTGATGAAAATCTCAAGGAAACAAGGGTTTCCTGAATATACCTGGGAAGTGCAGGAGGCACAGGAATATTAGACTTGAATAGGGCTCCAACAGATTATAATATCTATATCTTTTCTCTCTCCCTTAGGCCATTCCTTTGAGGGGATTTTATACTCCCTCAAATTAGTTTATGCAGTTAGGAACAATTAGGCCACAGGTTGGGGTGGTTAAATTACTGGAATAACCATCAAACCTGCCTCAATAATAGGGAAATATGTATATATTTTTAATAATAAAAAAGGTATACGCGGATCTCTATGAATGGACTCGCGTGTATAAGTGGAAAAGTCTGGACAGAGTCGCATATGGGTTTTAAGATACTATTTTTTGAGAAAATGTTTAAGTTTGGGGGAAAGGGTGCCCAAGGCCAACGTGTAAATCATCAAGTATATGAAGGTGATAAATGACACTATAACAAAAGGCCAAAAGGTCAATGTGAACCAGGGGTAAGAAGCCTTAAATGTTGGGTTAGCTCCTGGGGGTGACATTGATGACGTACAAGGTATGTATGTTCTGTTTATGCCGGTTCTGCTTCCTTAAGGTCATCTAGGAAGTTGAATCTCATAATATTATCCTCTCGTCACATATTTACCCCAGTTGGCGAGTTCCTTGGGTAGACGTGGGAAGGGGGTGTTACAATGATCACATCCATTGGTCACATAACCCCTCTCTGCCAGCATTTGTGCTAAGGTAATTTGGGTGGTTGTTGATTTATTTTGATTTGGGAATTATTTTACAGATTTATCGTATACATTCCTCCATTCCAATATAAAAAAGGCCCATTATACTCTTTTTGTTTCACACAAAATCTCAATCCTTCTCAATATTAAAAGTCGTTGCATAGGTTTAGACTTCGACATCATTCAATTGGAATTAAACACAAGTTTTTGGGTTGATATATAATCAGATTCCTTTCATTATCACCTACATCAAACAAGGATATCCACAACTACAACATAACGCAATGAACATTTAGGTATATTTTCATGTTTCCATTTTAGCGCAAATCTGAAATTTTTTTATGATTCTATTCATTGCCAATATCTTGAGCATGAAACCATTTATTTCTAGTAAGTACCTTTCATTGGCTTGTTTTTCACCTTGGTTTAAGTTTAATAAATATGAGGACCATAGGCATATGTGAAATTTAATAAATATGTATCTTCTTCATGCTCTTTATTTTTAATCATAAGAATAATTTATTTCTTTAAATGGTGGAATTCAGAAGAAATCAAGACTTACAAGGTAAACAAAAACATGATTATCCAAGGTAAAATTTGTCAATGCTTACTTGCATCTTGTATTTGTTTTCATTCTAATATTAATTTCATTTTTCCTTAAATAATTTATGATTTAAGATTTGTTTCTATAGTTTTACTTGTCCTTGTTGAAGGTTTGATTCTTCTACCAGCTTAGATATCCCAAGTTTCTTTTCATATTTTCGAGTTAGGAAAATAAATTATGATGATGATTAATTTTCAATCAAATTACATCAGATAGTATTTGTACCATACCCTGTTTCATTTAGTACCTTGTTTTCTTTTTTCAAAATTTATTCTGAATTAAGATATCTAGAACAAAAGGGACATTTGATGCAACTTCATCTTATATTCATAAGTGCTCCCTAGACTTAATATATTTGTTTAAATAAAAGGCCTAATTAGTTAGAAATTTTTGAGACAACTTAATAAGACCTCAACTTAAGTAAATCACACATTCTTTCCTCATATTCTCTCTTTTGTTGAGACATAATTTCATGAGTTCTCTTGTTGAAGTATTCTTTTAATTATGCCCTTTTAATTTACCTTTTTTCCTTTGAGTTTGAATTTTCTCTTGTTTTTCTTTTGAATTGATTAGATTTTGTGATAGTACTGAAATATATATGGGGGAATATTTCTTACATAATACTAGTTGGTTTACATGAGGAAGTCTTAACTCTCTCTCTTTACAATAAGATTTCATTTATCCAAAGGTCAACCTTACTAATTTTTCACTTTTCTCGTACATTAACCATTAACTATGGGGAATATTGAGATACAATTTAAGCAGTGTAAGTTCACCTTAATAAAGGAATGAAAATCTCCAGTCTTTGCCTTGAATCCCTTCTTAAGCCCTCCATGTTTAAAACCTCTAATTTGGTAGAAGAAGATAAAATTAGTGGGGTCAGAATTAACTAGTAACACTTCTATTTCTTTAGGTAAAAACCCTATTGTACCACCATGTTCTCTTCACCCAACTACTAAAAGAAATTCTCCAAATATGCTAATAAAAAGGGCGACACGTAAGAGAGTTGAAAGAACATATGTGTGGAAAGTGTATGCATAAATGTCGAGGTACTGAACAATCTCACTAGTAGTAGGTCAGTGCATACATGGTCTCAAGGCAACTTTGTCAGGGTAATAAACATGCATGTTGGCAATGAAGCAATTTCGGGAAAAAGAGGCAATTTTATATTTAATAGATTCATACCAATATTTAAAATCCTCCTAGCTATCTTTGCTATACAAAAGTAGAAAGAGGATAAAAATAATAATTATTCCCCACTCTTGGATCCATTGTTTTAGAACTTGGCATTCAAGTAATTTCTTTCATTAAGAGTTTATCTTACTTTGATTCATCTCATATGGGACCTTTAGAAATGATGTAATATGTGAGAATGTTTTGAAAAAAAATTATTTTGATCTTTGAAAAATTTAACCCTATTATTACAAACCAAAGATAATTGCTTCATCCCCGTGTGTCGCGACAATCCCTCCCCATAATTTTCCAAAACTATGGGGCCCTCCATATGAATTTTTTTGATAACATACTTTGAATTATTTTGATTGTATTATTTGTGATATTTTCACTTTGCTTGGATTTTTGTTTTGACAATTTCATTTTTTTTGTTTTTCTGCCATCTTTACAATTGTTCAAGTTTCGCTTCATTCTGACTTACGGTTTGGAAGATATCCTTAGTCAAAGTTTAGTAAATTTCACTGTTTGGGCATTAAAATGATGTAAATGTGTATTTTATTATTATGAATATATCTGATTTTAATATGTAAATAATTTTTTTTCAAATTAATTAATTATTAATTAGTTATTCTAGTTAATTGAGTTGATTTTTAATTAATTTGTAAATATAATTTTCAATTAATTTTGTTAATTTAATGTAATTAATTATAATTATTTAAAATTATTTTAATTAATGATATCAAAATTTTAAATGTTGTGAATATATTTAATATTAAAATAAAACAATTTATATTAATTTTACAAAGATATGTTTCGGTGATAATCACATGAGACAAGATTTCATCATGTGATTATCACTAAAAAATTTATTTGTAAAATTATGGATCACATAAGCCAAAAAACAAAAATTTATATTATGAAAACATTATATATAAAATATAAATAATCTAAAAAAAATTAAAAAGTGAAATTTTAGAACCACTACAGTTGAGACCTTTCGTCACCCCCGAGGTTCATCCTAAGGGATTTCATTTAGAGCACCAACAAATCTACCTGGGGATGAACTCTCGAGCTGATGTGGAACCCATTTATTTCATCGCAAGAGAAAAATAATTGGTGGCTTAGTTGAGCCCTCAAGTCAGCTTAAGGACTACTTTCTTGCAAGTGCATTGTAGGAGGGTAAGTTTGATTGCCTCTACTTGCTAATAAGTAATTATAAATATCACAATTTAGCATGGAGAGTGAGGGGTAACTAGACCCATTTGAACTAGTCGAAATCACCATCTGAAATGGATAAGGGCCTAATTGGAGCCATGTCTAGATGATCTCCTCATTGTTCATTTTGGTCATTTTTGGCCATCAACAGAACCCTCTCTTTTCTTTGGCCTTTCCAATGTTATCCTTGTTGAGAGAGTTGAGGTCTACATGATTAATCCATTATTGATTGAGATTGATTACAATGATTTTATGATCAAACAAGTCATTATATACCTTGGCTCTTGTTATGAAACTAGCTCCAAAAATAGAAGAAAAGAGAGATCAACGCCTTATAAAACATCCACTTCAAGGGGGAAACCTCCTTTGCATTACATAAATGAACAATTCTTGGATGATACAAATGAAAAAACATCCTTTCCATATATAGGAGTCCATGGGGTCACAATATAATCCTATGTGACCTAACAATAATAATGCAAGGGCACAACGATAAAAATAGTGGCTTTTATGGGGCACAATAATAACAATATGGGGGCTACAGGGGTACAACAATAACAATAAGGGGGCTACACTAAAAACAATAAGGAACTACACTAGTAATATAGGGACCTAACATGCCCCTCTCCTTGAAAAAAGTGTTGTCCTCAATGCTTCATTAGCTCTAGATGCTTCTGTATAAAATTCTCATCCTCGCAAGTTGAATCTTCAGTGGGTAAGTTATTCCACTTGATGAGATACTCTGAAATTGATCGATTTCGTAGTTGTTGAGTTCTTGTTTCTATGACTGCTTCAGGTTCCAATATGATTTTTCCTTCCTCATAAAGTATTGCAAATATTGTTTTAACTGGAATTTTGTCACCTACAACCTTCTTTAAGCATGAAACATGGAAAACTGGGTGCACTCGAGAAGAAGCAGGAAGCTCCAATTTGTATGCCATAGTACCAATATTTTTTAACACCTTTTAAGGACCATATTACTTCAATGATAATTTATTATCCTTCTTAGCTTGCTTGAGGGACATTTGTTTGTATGGTTGTAGCCGTAAAAATACCCAGTCTCCTACATTAAAACTTCTCTCGTTGCGATGTTGATATGCGTGTTGTTTCATTCGATTTTGTGCCAAATTTAGGTTATCCTTTAAGAGTTGGAGAAATTTTTGTTGATGCTCGATGTGATCTTCCACTGCTCGAACCTAAGAATTTTCTCTTAAATATGATGTGATAAATGGTGGATGATAAAGTGCCATAAATGGGGTCTTTTTTTCTGCAGTATGGAAGGAAGTTTTATACCACCATTCAGCTAGAGGTAACCACTTGACCCATTGCATTTGTTTATCAGATACAAAACAACTAAGTTATCCTTCCAAACATTTGTTCATTATCTCAGTGTTCCCATCAGGTTGAGGATGATAAGATGAGCTATGAGCTAGTTGAGTACCCAAACAAGAAAATAATTCCATCTAGAAATTTTCGGTAAAAATGGGATCTTTGTCGCTTACAATAATATTTGGGTTTCCATGTAGATTTTTTAATTATTTCCATAAATGCAGTATAAACTGTACTTGATTTAAATGGATGAGATAATGCACAAAATTTTGCATACTTGGTAAGTCTATCAACTACCACCATGATGACACTCTTTCCTTCAGACTTAGGTAAACCTGTGATAAAATCCATTGAAACCTCCTCCCAACGTTGACTTGGAATGGATAAAGGCTGTAGAAGACCTCGGGTATTAATTATCTCAACTTTATTTTGCTGGAAAACCAAACATTCCGCCACAAAATTTTGAATATCAGATTTAAGGTTGTCCCAAAAAAAATCTTTCTTTACCCTGTGGTAAGTTTTTAAAAATCCTGAGTGTCCTCCTAAGGGAGAGGTGTGCAATTCCAAAAGAATATTTTGTTTTAGCTTCGAATTCTTACAAATATATAAGTGATATTTGTACCATAAGGAATCATTTTTCCAACTAAACATATCAGATGCACTACGATCTTGCTGCAAATTTTGAATGAGTGTCCACACTTCTTTGTCATTCTTCCATTCATCCCTTGCTTTAGTTATCCAATCTAGTTGGATAAGAGAAATGGAACAAAGCAATGCTTCCACCTCTTCATCCTTTCTTGAGAGTGAATATGCAACAACATTTAGCTTCCCTTTTTGGTAGATGATTTCAAATTCATAACCCAACATCTTTGTGACCCATTTTTTCTACTCTTCTGAAGATAGTCTATGTTTCAAAAAGTATTGAAGACTATCATGATCAGTTTTTACCTTGAAGTGTCTTGCCATTAGGTAAGGTCGCCATTTCTTTAGTGCATGTAGTATTGCCAACATTTCCTTCTCATAAATATATTTCTTTAAATACTTTCCTTTGATTGGACGACTTTCAAAAGCAATGGGTCTTCCTTCTTGCATTAAAACAATACCAATTGTATTTCATGAGGCATCACATTCCACAAGAAAGGTTTTTGTGAAGTCTGGCGTAGCTAAGACCGGTGCTAGGCACATTGCCTCTTTAAGATGTTCAAAGCCTTAGTTGCTTTAGGAGTCCATGAAAATGAATCTTTCTTCAATAATGTTGTTAGAGGTGCTGCTATTCTCCCATAATTCTTAACAAACTTGCGATATACCATGTTAACCCTAGAAATCCTCACAACTTCTTTATGGTTGTGGGGACTATTCCATTCCTTAATGGCTTTAATTTTTCTAGGGTCTACCTTAACACCCTCCTGAGATACAATATGACCTAGATATTCCACCTCTTGTACTTCAAAGAAACATTTGGATGTTTTTTCATATAATTTTTTCTCCTCCAATAGTTTGAGCACCCTGTCAACATGTTGAACATGATCCTTCCAAGAACTATTGTATAATAGTATATCATCAAAAATACTAACACAAATTTTCTAAGGAAGGGTTTGAAAATGGAATTCATCAACCCTTGAAATGTAGAAGGTGCATTGGTAAGGCCAAAATGCATGACCAAAAATTCATAGTGACCTTCATGAGTTTGAAATGTTATTTTCAGAATATCTTCAGTCTTCATTCTAATTTGATGATATCCTAAACGAGGATCCAAATTCGTAAAATAAATTACTCCATTTAATTCATCCAATAATTCATCAATCACAGGAATGGGAAATTTATCTTTAATAGTGAGCTTATTGAGCTCCCTATAATCCGGACGCATGCGCCATGATCCATCCTTCTTGTGCACCAATACTACTGGAGCAGAACTTTGACTAGGTTGAATTATACTAGCCTCTAACACTTCTGCAATCATACATTCAATTTTGCTCTTTTGGACATAATGATATCTGTAAGGCCTGATGTTTGGAGGAAAATTTTTTGGAATAAAATGAATAGCATGATCATGATCATGAATAGGTGGGAGTCCTTTGGGAGTTTCAAACATCTTGGAATGATTGTCCAAGACTTTTTGGAGATCTGCAGAAATAAATGATTTTGATGTTGGAACTTCTAGTGAGCATAAGTGTGCAATTACACCTCGTTGTTCTTTCTTCATAAAATTTGTCATGACATTAGAGCTTATTATATTTCTTGACTACCCTGTGATACCCCGTAATTCAACTTCCTTTCCTTCCGAAAAAAAATTCAACAAAAGTTCTTGAAAATTAAAAGCTATCGTCCCCAAATATTGTAACCATTGTACTCCTAGTACAACACCAACACCTCCCATTGGAATGGAAATCATTGGACTATTCAATATATATCCCCCCATGGTTAGCTTGATATTATGACATTTTCTAGAGAAATTTATAGTTCCTCCATTTGCAACCATCAGTTGACACTTTGGTGTTGGGTATAGGAAGAAATTAAATTCCTTGGCTACCTTATAATGAATAAAATTATGGGTACTACCCGAATCAATCAACACTATTACCTTTTTCTTCTTGATATTTACTTCTATCTTGAGAGTTTAAAAAGAGGTAATTCCTACCAATTGATTACAGGAAATGGTCAGACTCATTTCTTCTTTCTCTAAGGTTGGTTCCTAGTGTATATCCTCTTCTTTTGAAGTTTCTTGTTCATTTTATAATTCCTCTTCACAATCTATGTAAAATAATTTCTTCACAACACACATATGACCTTTAGTTTATTTGATATAATCTATAGTAGAGCCCTTTTACTCTTTTTTATTCCAATTTTTTTGGTGTCAACCTTGCAGGTTGTGGAAGTCTAGGAGTGTCGACACTTCCATCTTTATAGATATGAGTGGTAGGCTTCCTTGTCGCCATAATTTTACATTCAATTTTTCCTGCCAACCTGAATGCCTTCTCCAATGAATCAGGTTCCCAAAGGCGAACCTCATGTTGGATGTTATCCTTTAAAGTCCCTATGAAGACATGAATCTTGTGTTCCTCTAGAATATCCGTTACCCTTATATTCAATTTTTGGAAGTCCTCAATGTGCTCCACCACTGAGCCATTTTGTTTGAGATTTAACAATTGGCTAAAGAAAGTGTTGCTCTTTGTATCCTTATAATGTGATATCATTTCCTCCATAAAAATTGACCAAGTGACAATTTGTTTATGAGAGAAAAGCCATCGATACCATACAAATGTATTTTGTTCTATATATAAAGTTACAATGTGTACCTTTTATGTGTTTTGGACATTATTGAGATCAAAATATTACACCATCTATAATATCCATGTTACGGGATCCTTGCCATCAAAATTCTTCATCTCAATCTTTGGAATATGGTGGGTCTTCAATCCAACATTAGAGTTTATGAAATCATGATTAACATTTATTTTTTTCTCATCATGAGTTTCCTCTACTATATTTTCGACATTAGGAATCATTTATTGTATCAAATTTTTCAAACCTTACATGTCTGCTTTTAGATCACTCTTCGTGTCTTTCATTTTTTATTCCATGTCATCCATATTATATTACATGCCATTCTTCAAACCATCCATATTAGCTTCCACTTTGTTGTGAAACCAGCTCCAAAAATAGAAGAAAAGAGATATCAACACCTTAGAAATAAGCCACTTCAAGGGGGCAACCTCCAATACATTACATGAATTAACAATTCTTGGATGATACAAATTACAAAACCTCATTTCTATATATAGGAGTCCACGGGGCCACAATGTAATCCTAGTCGACCTAAAAATAATAATTTAAGGGCACAATAATAACAATATGGGGGTTACAAGGGTACAATAATAACAATAAGGGGGTTACACTAACAACAATAAGGGACTATACTAGTAATATAAAGACCTAACATGCCCCTCTCCTTCAAAAATGTGTTTTCCTCAACGCTTGAGTAGCTCTGGGTGCTTCTGTATAAAATTCTAATCCTCTCATGTAGAATCTTCAGTGGGTAAGTTCTTCCACTTGATGAGATACTCTAAAATTGATCGATTCCATAACTGTCGATTTCTTGTTTCCGTGACGACTTCAAGTTCCAATATGATTTTTCCTGCCTCATCAAGTTCTGGCAATATTGTTTAAACTAGAATATTTTCACCTATAACCTTATTTAAGCATGAAACATGGAAAATTGGATGCACTTGCGAAGAAGCAGGAAGCTCCAATTTGTATGCCATAGTACCAATCTTTTGCAGCACCTTGTAAGGACCATAGTACTTTGGCAATAATTTATTATCCTTCTGTTGTGCTATACAACTACCCGCCATTTATTTTTGTAAAGAGGGACCCTTTAGAGATAATTAGAAAAAATCCTTTTAAAGGTTCCTTCTAAAAAACACTTAGGAAATAAATTTATCTCAAAGCGCATCTCTTATCACATATCACTTTCAAAGAAGAATCTATAAATCTTGTGAATTGCGAAACGCGCCCTCTTAAAATTCTTACTCTATTTTTTCACATCGCACTTGATTTAGTTAAATATTAGAACAAAACAATAAAAGTCGCGATCGTCACGGACTCGACAAGGCGAATGAACTCAAATATATAATCTCTTTCGCATTGCGTCCACTTTTTAGCTTTCACAAATCGCACCGTGCGTGGATTAAGATTTAAAACTTCAACGTATTTCTTAAAAATTACGATCTGCGATTTACGCAGATTGCATTTCACAATTGATAAGAAACAATAACAAAAAATTATAAGATATGATTTCGATTTGCGCATTTATTGTTTCCAGTGTGTGAAAAGTGACTTATGTCATTTCGAATTGAATTCTGATCTTAATGGATTTAATCAAAGGATAAGTATTACATGTGAAGCCACGCGAAGCCATGCCTAGCATTTAATTTTTAAATCATGAAGGAATTATGAGGAGATGACTGATCGAATTGATAGTTTTGTGTAAAACATCTCTTCACAGTTTCTGTTATATGATATATTTTGTTTCACTTTCAGGAAAGCAATTATTGAATCGAAAGAGTTTGAAATGAGTAAGAAAGGCAAAGAAGTGTCTCGAGCATCGTATACAGAATATACAGAAATGCCTTCGCTATTTTCTGATATTTTTTGTCACAAAGATTGCGGCATCACATCATGGGAAGCTCTGTATAAACTATTTGAGGATGAAGGGCCAAAGGTGATAACGAAGATTTCTGCAACAGGCACTTATTCCACTTCCGATGCAACTTTATTTGATGTTGCACGTTCATTCATTCATAGGATAGCAACAAGGCCAAAGCTCATGCCTTACACAGATATGATCAAATGGGTAATCGAGAATTTGAATATTGAAGACAGAGTGTTTAAGAATTCCAGAGGAGAAGTCATGGGCTCTTTTAAAGTTGAAGACTTGGCAACTATGTATCATTTACCATCTCCACAACAGAGGTATGACAATATATATATGCAAAGGTTTGAAGCTAAGCACCCAGATCTGATCAAATTCATTCAAGAATGGAAGGACAATGAAAGAAAACTAAAGCATGACAATTTTTGTACGTACCCCATTACGCAGATCCCACAACCTTTTTGCTATGCTGCTGGTATGTTATGTAGGTTATTCGGTAGACCAGACAATAATAGGTTTTCTAGAGACTGGGTTCCCTTGATTGATGCAATCGTCAACTCATCCATTTTGAATTGGGCAGATCTATTATCCAATTACTTAGTTAAACACATTTCTGAGTATAGGAATAAGAAAAATGCTTTTTCTCAAGAAAACTCACCCTTTTTTATGTCTTCCTATGTTATGGATGCCATCTGTTTTCATTCTACATTTCCAACTATGGATTGGAAATGGACTTCCAAAGAACCTACCCCAATTCATATTTATCACGAAGAACTTTGGGATTCCAAATACCACCTACATTTTTATAAGTCTGTTATGGAGTTATGATGCCAATGTATCAAATGATTTTTAATGAAAAGATCCCTAGGGTTTCCAAATAAGTCAGTAGGGATATTCTTCCTACAGCTCGATGGTTTGCTAAAGAGAAATATACATATGTACAAGTATTTGGAAGCTCTGCTCTTCCACATGTTTTTCCATACTACGTTCCAGACAGGTTGTTCAGGAGAGAGATTGCTTATCAGCTTGTTAATGGTGTTACTGAACAATTGAAAGATCACAAAAAGGAAATGTGGCTTTGTTTTCCTGTACAATGCGGTTCTTTCGCTCTGGCCAACATTGGTCACACATACAAAGAAGTGCCTAATGTGTAGATATTAAATCTTGCATTTATGCCTGGGAGACTGTATGATCCTGATGATGAAATTAAAAATTATATGGCAAGACTTAAGACAAAGCCTTTTGTCAAGGAATAAGATATGTTTGATGAATTCTTTCAAGGAGTTGAAGTTTTTTCAGATGTTATTAAAAAGGCTTCAAATGAATCAAGTCAAGAAGATATTCAAGCCTTTCAAGAATACAGAAATGAGAGACTGAAAAATGTCCCTTTAAATTTATTTATCATGGAAGATGAAAAGAATACTCCAAGTGTTAGCATTGATGAATAAATGAAAGATAATTCTGAAAATGAATCTGATCAATCTCAACAGCAATCTGACAAATCTGAGGATGAGTTCGAAGTCATAAAAATGAATTTGGAAATTGATCAGGTTATTCATGAATTAGAGTTTAATGAAAAGCCAAAGAAAAATGGCACTGAATTGAATTCAGGAGAAGTTCAAAAATATCAAAGCACAACAGGTCAATCCAAGTCATCTGAAGGAAAAGACCTTTCAAATGAAAGGGAAGAATTTTCCCAAGAAATAAACACCCCCAAAGAAAAGACTATCACTGATCAAGCAGCAGATTTCCAAACTCCTAAGCCTTCTCGAAAGATAGTTCAGACTGTTAATCATTTGTAAACAGTTCCAGCAACTCAAAACAAAAAAATCATTCCAGCTTTTTTAGCAGATCAAATAATTTTGCAAATAGAAGACATTCCTTCATTAGATATCTTCTATAGTCCTAGTCATAAAGCTGTAGTGAAAAGAAATAAGAGGAGAAGAGTTGATGAAACTCTTAAATCTACAGATGAATCAGTTGACGTTATCTGGAAGGATTCACTTGAAGATCCTACTGAACATTTAACTAAGTTATCTTAGTATGCAAGAGCTTATGCTATAGCCATTGTAGACAAATAAACTCAAGTTAAAACTTTGTTAAGGCAAAGGGATTACAGGATACAAGAGTTGGAACATTTATTGGATGCAGAGAAGGTTAAGACTACAGAACATATCAGAATGAATTCAGAGCAGTTCCTTAAAGATATTGAGAGGCTTAAGCTAGAACATCATGCACAGCTTGAAGAGAAACAGGTACACATGGAGAAGACTTTAGCAGAATTACAAAAACAATCACAGTTAGAGAGAGTTGTTAAAGAAGCACTTGATATAAATACCATGTTAAAAGAAAAACAAAAGGTATTTTGTTATCAAGCAGCCATAATTGATTCTTACTGTGATTCAAATAAAATAATGATTCAACAAATCTCTATCCAAAAGCTTGAATGTGAAAAACTTGAGAGTCAAAGAGAATAATATATTCAATGGCAAGATTCAAATGTTGGAAAGAAGGCTAATCTACCTCAAGTAGATAAATTTCATAAGGAAATATTGTTTACAGAGTGGAAGACACAAATTTCCAGATTAGAAAAAGCAACAGCTAAAACATCCAATAAATCAAATGAAATTATACAGCATTTGTGTGCTCAATTATTCAAAATATGACTTTTGGAAGAAAACACGCCTGATATGTTTTCAATGATCAAAGAAGTAGAGTCAAGATGGATTCAACAAGTAGATCAGCAAGAAGAGATGATCAAGAAAATTGACAAGTTTGATCAAGAAAATTCTTTGAATTTTCTAATCAAACTATATCATCAACAGCAAACGCTTCAGTTAATCACAGAATCAGCCCAAAGGTCACAATCAACAATTTCAAATGCTATATTCAAAGATCATATTCGCTCACAAATATCTCAACCACCTCAGCTCAAGACTATGCTAGATATTTGCAAGTTACGTGACCACATTTAGCAGAAGAAGAAGGATCCTTAAAATCAAGATTGTCAGTTTGTTTAATTTCCTAGATTATAGTTCAAGATAGGTTTTATAGAGAGAGGTTGTTTGAAACCTCCTCTATATTTTTTTAAAGTATTTAATTTAGTTAAGTAGTTAATTGTAGTATTTAAACCCTTCTCATGCATTTAGAGAAGGGTCCTGAATTTTATTGAGAACATTTGCAAAGAAATCTTAAGTTGTAAGCAGATTTGTAAGTGTCTTGATGAAAGAATGGAACACAACCTTATTCAGTTATATAAATCATCTTGTTGATCAATGTTGATTCACTTTGGCTTGAATTTTTGATTGAATATGACCTTTTATCATTGATCTGATAATCAAGACGACAAAAAATTGGTACTAATATCATGTATGTTATTACTGTTTTGAATATTAATGTTGAACACAACTTTCATGAATCATATGTAGAATTAATTATTTATGTCTAAAGTATCTGTTTCATTAATCATACAGTATACAGGCAGAAATTAGTTATTTTATATATGGTCATTACATAAATGCGATATGTATTTCATATTATTTTTGATTAATTAATCTTTTCAAAAGGAATTATTCTACACAATTATAATTCTATTTAATCTGCAATGATTTCAAAACAAATTAGATAGTTATATTCCTAAATCACATTTGAGATAATTTACCCGGGTTAAATTAATTTTATTTTAAAGTCTTGCATTTAGAATTAAATTTTTTTAGTTTGTAGTAATTCATAATTTTTAAAATGTTTTGGTAGAAATCTCACAAATCATCACATAAACACCAAAACTGGGAAACTGGTCCCAACACCTCCAGCCAAAGCCACTACCCCAAACGGAAAGGAGCTGCTTTAAGGTCCGGACTGGGTGGTTATCCCCCTTTGTTGTTGCCATGGATTTCTGAGGCCTCAACATTTTTGGCGCTAGAAGGAGGGCATGACTATGAATGGCAGATAAATCTAAAATTCAAATCCCTCATAAGGGTCCATCTCCTCAAAAGCGTTCTACCATTTCCCGATCACGATCTGAATCACCAATTCAAAAATCGGAAGTAGTAGAAACATTTCTTTCATCCCCTGAAATTTCACGTCACCCATCTACTTCAAAATTCATTCCCAAATCCCTTAAAGTACAGTCTTTAATTCAGCAATTGGAAGGAATATCTATTTATGCTGAAAAGCATGTTAATCAAGAAACATCTGAACAAAGTGTTACTTCTCTATTTAGAGATACTGGTATTCTAACTCGAGCTAGAAGTGAGAAGCTTGGAATTCATCCATTTGAGTTTCCTTTAGAATCTCATCGCAAAAAAGTTTCTCAAATATCAAGATCAAAATCAGACACAAGTGAAGTCACATCAAATCTCCCTTCGATTATTCCTTCATACTCTTCCAATCCACCCACATCTTCTATACATTCCATTTCTTCCACTCAGACAATCAGTGTTGTCACAAGTAGTACTGTTCCAGTTTTAAGTTCTTCTTTCATCACCTCTACTTATGGATCTACTTCTACATCTTCGCAAAATCCAAATCCAATTATGGCTACTCAAACTTGGACAAATCCTGGTGCTGTGCTAATAGAAAATGATAATGCTCTTCCAAATCATCCATAAAAATGGTTACCCAAATATAATCCTGATGATGGTCTTCCTGTTGAAGAACACATCAATAATTTTATGTTAGCCATGAACTTAAATGGAATCGTTCATGAATATATTGTAATTAGATTGTTTCCATATACTTTGCAAGGATTTGTAGGATCCTGGTATTTTTCTCTTCCAGCAGGATCTATTGCTAATTGGGCAAATTTTGAACAATTTTTTCTTGCAAAATTTGGAGATGATAGAACTGTTGCTTCTTTGATCAATGCTCTTTCCAATCTTAAAATAAATTCAGGTGAAAAGGTCAAAGATTTCAACTCCAGATACAATAGATTATTAAATAAAATCCCAAATTCTTCAAAACCTGCTGTTGATGTACAAATAGAATGGTATATTTCTTCTTTACCCTCGAATATAGCCATTTTTGTAGATATGGCTAATAAATTCACTCTTTTAGAAAATCTGAGAAAAGCTCTTACGGTAGAAAAAATAATTTTAGCATTGGAGAAACGAACAGAATCAGAAGAAAGGAAAACAAAGAAAGTGACATTTAGTCAAGATTCCAAAAAGAAAATCTTAAAATATCCATTTGATCTTGAAGTTCTTCAAAAAGTATTAAAGAATATGTCAAATGATATGATAGATATAAAGAAACAAGTTGTTGAAACTTCAGCTGCTAAAAAATAATTTTTTTCATTTAAAAAAAAATCCTTCTTCCACTCCTAAACCCCCAAATGAGATTTCAAATGCAGAATATGATCAAGATACTAAAGATCCCTCACCTTCTGAAAATGAATTAGAATCTGAAGATGAAGTTGAATTAAATGGTTTATGGGATTTAATTCTTCCAACAGAGGAAGAAAGTGAAGTTATGCTTGTATCAACAAGAAGTAAACCTTGTTCAGATCCAGTTGTGTCAAATCCCAAACAAAATTCTGTCCCCTCAAAAGATAGAACCAAAAAATATAAAACTGTGCAAACATATTCGATTTCATCAGATCCTTCTACAAATTCTAAAACTTTGATTGTATCAGATACAGTCGAATATACTATAGTAGGAGATATGAAAAAGATCAAGGCAAATATCTCGTTACATGAAATGTCTAAACTCAAACAACAACAAAATATTTTTCATAGAGAACTTAAAGAAATTCTTGTAGAACCGATACAACCACCAGTCATAGCACAAGCCTCAAAAGATATGGGAAAACCTCCATCGTCTGTCAATAAAGTAGATGCTAATGATCTTGTTTTGATTGGTGGTAGATCTATCTGTCAAACTCCTCTTCTTTTGACTTATGAAATTTAAAAAAAAAATGTTCATAATTGTCTTATTGATTCAAGAGCTTCTTCAAATATTATGCCAAGAACAGTGTGTACAAAATTAAATGTTACTCCTAAAAAAAAATCGGTACATATAGTTTAGTCGAATAGAACTAAAGTTGAAGTTATTGGAGAAATGTTATCGGTATCTATCATATTATTATCTAATCCAAAAGTTTCACAAGTGATTGATATTTTGGTCGCAGCCATTCCTGAATTCTATGGTCTCATTTTAAGCAGGGATTGGTCTAAGAAATTACATGGGTATTTTGCTACTGATTGGTCTCACATGTGGTTACCATATAATGGTAAACCAAATCAAATCAGAATTGAACGTGAGAAATTTATGAAACATACAGTTACTGAATTGGAAGGACCAAATGAGCCTATAGCTTTTACCAATAATATCATAGGGAATTATTCAGCAGAATCATTCCTTGGATCATTTAATGCTCAGGTTTCACCTTGAGCATTAAATTTGTTTAGTACTAATAATTGAATTTTCAAAATAAGTTTCAGGTAATTTCTTTCTTATTTTTCTTCTTCTACTTGTTTTAAAAATAGAACTGTTAAAGAAAGAAAAGTTGAAAGATTTACGAAAAAAAAATTATTTTATCTTTTAGAAAAATGAAATTCTAAATAAAACACTTATTTTTTTGAAGGACTCTCATTTTTATCTAGTATAAAAATCTCTTTTGATAATTCATGAAAAGAAAATTATATTTTAGTAAGAATTTTTTTTTTCAGAAAAGCAATCTAACAACTCGACATTATCATCTAGCATCTTAAAAAGAAATATGATTCATCCCATCCAGTAAATCTAATAATTTTCAAAAGAAATTTTAAAAATAAAAAGAAAAAATTTGAATAAAACCTAAAAGATAATGAGTCTCATTACGAGCTTGATTACCATGTTCATAAAGAAATAATTAAAATTGACATTACAAATAATGTCTACCAAAACAGTGTAATGACTTGAGATTATATCATAAAGACAAGGGGTCTCATCACGAGCCAGCTTGATCGATTTTTATTATTGTTTGTGAGTGGCATTGTCACTATTTGGTTACCAAGCCAAGACAATGGCTTTTAAGAAAATATAAAATAAAAATAAAAATAATTTTCTGATCAAAATAACGAGAAATACTGGATGGAAAAATGGATCATAGCTGGTTAAAAGGTAACCCTGCCAAAAGCTTAAATTTCCCATTGGAACAAAGGCTCTACCTATGATAAAAGGGTAAATTTATAAAAATCTTTTTTCTGTAAAGATTATTTGCTATCTTATTTTTAACTAAGTAAAGACTAACATTGATATTTTTATACTTATATATTTATAGAGGAATTCTCCTAAAACAAGTGAATAATTGAAAATTTCATTAATTGAAAAAGATAATATTTATTTGAAATTTCATTTCTTTAACTATTTTATTCTTTATACCAAAAGATTTAAAAATTCCAGGAAATTTTTAACAGAGACATCTGGTTTGTCCAAGTGAATCGCCAATTGTTGTGCTATACAACTACCCCCCATTTATTTTTTTAAATAGGGACCCTTTAGAGATAATTAGAAAAATCCTTTTAAAGGTTCCTTCTAAAAAACACTTAGGAAATAAATTTATCTCAAAGCGCATCTCTTATCACATATCACTTTCAAAGAAGAATCTATAAATCTTGTGAATTGCGAAACACGCCCTCTTAAAAGTCTTACTCTATTTTTTCACATCGCACTTGATTTAGTTAAATATTAGAACAAAACAATAAAAGTCGCGATCGTCGCGGACCTGACAGGGCGAATGAACTTGAATATATAATCTCTTTTTCATCGCGTCCAATTTTTAGCTTTCGCAAATCGCATTGTGCATGGATTATGATTTAAAACTTCAATGTAATTCTTAAAAATTGCGATCTGCGATTTGCGCAGATTGCATTTCGCAATTGATAAGAAACAATCACAAAAAATTATAATAAATGATTGCGATTTGGGCATTTATTGTTTCTAGCGTGTGAAAAGTGACTTATGTCATTTCAAATTGAATTCTTATCTTAACGGATTTAATCAAAGGATAAGTATTGCATGCAAAGCCACACGAAGCCATGCCTAGCAATTAATTTTTAAATCATGAAGGAATTATGAGGAGATGACTGATCGAATTGATAGTTTTGTGTAAAACATCTCTTCACAGTTTCTGTTATATGACATATTTTGTTTCACTTTCAAGAAAGCAGTTATTGAATCAAAAGAGTCTAAAATGAGTAAGAAAGACAAAGAAGTGTCTCGAGCATCGTATACAGAAGATATAGAAATGCTTCGCTATTTTCTGATATTGTTTGTCACAAATATTACGGCATCACATCATGGGAAGCTATGTATAAACTATTTGAAGATGAAGGGCCAAAGGTGATAACGAAGATTTCTGCAACAGGCACTTATTCCACTTCCGACGCAAATTTTTTCGATGTTTCATGTTCATTCATTCATAAGATAGCAGCAAGTCCAAAGCTCATGCCTTACACAGATATGATCAAATGGGCAATTGAGAATTTGAATATTGAAGACAGAGTGTTTAAGAATTCCAGAGGAGAAGTCATGGGCTCTTTTAAAGCTGAAGACTTGGCAACTATGTATCATTTACCATCTCCACAAAAGAGATATGACAATATATATGTGCAAAGTTTTAAAGCTAAGCACCCAGATCTGAACAAAGTCATTCAAGAATGGAAGGAAAACTAAAGCAAGACAAGTCTAGTACGTACCCCATTGCACAGATCCCGCAACCTTTTTGCTATGTTGCTGGTATGTTATGTAGGTTATTCGGTAGACCAGACAGTACTAGGTTTTCTAGAGACTGGGTTCCCTTGATTGACGCAATCGTCAACTCATCCATTTTAAATTGGGCAGATCTATTATCCAATTACTTAGTTAAACACATTTCTGAGTATAATAATAAGAAAAATTATTTGTCTCAAGAAAACTCACCCTTTTTTATGTCTGCCTATGTTATGGATACCATCTGTTTTCATTCTACATTGCCAACTATGGGTTGGAAATGGACTTCCAAAGAACCTACCCCAATTCATATTTATCATGAAGAACTTTGAGATTCCAAATACCACCTGCATTTTTATAAAGTATGTTATGGAGTTATGACACCAATGTATCAGTTGATTTTTAATGAAAATATCCCTAGGGTTTCCAAAGAATTCCCTTAGGGATATTGTTCCTACAGCTCGATGGTTTACTGAAGAGAAATTTGCATATGTACGAGTATCTGGAAGCTCTGTTCTTCCACATGTTTTTCCATACTACGTTCCAGACAGGTTGTTCGGGAGAGAGAACGCTTATCAGCTTGTTAATGGTGTTACTAAACAGTTGAAAGATCACAAAAAGGAAATTTGGCCTTCTTTTCCTGTACAATGCGGTTCTTTCACTCTGGCCAACATTAGTCACACATACAAAGAAGTGCCTAATGTGCATATATTAAATCTTGCATTTATGCCTGGGAGATTGTATGATCCTGATGATTAAAATAAAAATTATATGGCAAGACTTAAGACAAAGCCTTTTGTCAAGGAAGAAGATTTGTTTGATGACTTCTTTCAAGGAGTTGAAGGTTTTTTAGATGTTATTAAAAGGGTTTCAGATGAATCATGTCAAGAAAATATTCAAGCCTTTCAAGAATATAGAAATGAGACACTGAAAAATGTCCCTTTAAATTTATTTATCATGGAAGATGAAAAGAATACTCCAAGTGTTAGCATTGATGAAGAAATGAAAGATAATTATGAAAATTAATCCGATCAATCTCAACAGCAATCCGAAAAATCTGAGGATGAGTCTGAAGTCATAAAAATTAATTTGGAAATTGATCAAGTTATTCATGAATTACAGTTTAATGAAAAGCCAAAGAAAAATGGCACTGAATTGAATTCAGGAGAAGTTCAAAAGGATCAAAGCACAACAGATCAGTCCAAGTCATCTAGAGGAAAATACCTTTCAAATGAATGGGAAGAATTTTCCCAAGAAATAAACACCCCCAAAGAAAATATTATCACTGATCAAGCAGCAGATTTCCAAACTCCTGAGCCTTCTCGAAAGATAGTTCAGACTGTTAATCATTTGTAAACAGTTCCAGAAACTGAAAACAAAGAAATCATTCCATCTTTTTCAGCAGATCAAATAATTTTGCAAATAGAAGACATTCCTTCATTAGATATCTTCTATAGTCCTAGTCATAAAGCTGCATTGAAAATAAATAAGAGGAGAAGAGTTGATGAAACTCTTAAATCTACAAATGAATCAGTTGACGTTATCTGTAAGGATTCACTTGAAGATCATACTAAACATTTACCTAAGTTATCTCAGTATGCAGGAGCTTATGCTACAGCTATTGTAGACAAAGAAAATCAAGTTAAAACTTTGTTAAGGCAAAGGGATTACAGGATACAAGAGTTGAAACATTTATTGGATGCAGAGAAGGTTAAGACTACAGAACAGATCAGAATGAATTCAGAGCAGTTCCTTAAAGATATTGTGAGGCTTAAGCTAGAACATCATGCACAGCTTGAAGAGAAACAGGTACACATGGAGAATACTTTAGCATAATTACAAAATAAATCATAGTCAGAAATATTTGTTAAAGAAGAACTTGATATAAATACCACGTTAAAAGAACAACAAAAGGTATTTTTTTATCAAGCAGCCATAATTGATTCTTACTGTGATTCAAATAAAATAATGATTCAACAAATCACTATCCAAAAGCTTGAATGTGAAAAAATTCAGAGTCAAATTGAAGAATATATTCAATGGCAAGATTCAGATGCTGGAAAGAAGGCTAATCTACCTCAAGTAGATAAATTTCATTAGGAATTATCGATTACAGAGTGGAAGACACAAATTTCCAAAGCAGAAAAAGCAGCAACTAAAACATTTAGTAAATGAAATGAAATTATACAGCATTTGTGTGATCAATTATTCAAAACAGGACTTTTGGAAGAAAACACGTCTGATATGTTTTCAATGATCAAAGAAGTAGAGTCAGGATGGATTCAACAAGTATATCAGCAAGAAGAGATGATCAAGAAAATTGACAAGTTTGATCAAGAAAATTCTTTGAATTTTCTGATCAAACTATATCATCAACAACAAATGCTTCAGCTAATCACAGAATCAGCCCAAGGTCACAATCAACAATTTCAAATGATATATTCAAGGATTGGATTCGCTCACGAATATCTCAACCACCTCAGCTCAAGACTATGCTAGATATTTGCAAGTTACATGACCACATTCAGTAGAAGAAGAAGGATCCTTAAAATCAAGATTGTCAGTTTATTTAATTTCCTAGATTATAGTTCAAGATAGGTTTTATAGAGAGAGGTTGTTTGAAACCTCCTCTATATTTTTGTAAAATATTTAATTTAGTTAAGTAGTTAATTGTAGTATTTAAACCCTTCTCATGCATTTAGAGAAGGGTCCTGAATTTTATTGAGAACATTTGCAAAGAAAGCTTAAGTTGTAAGCAGATTTGTAAGTGTCTTGATGAAAGAATGGAACACAACCTTATTTAGTTATATAAATCAACTTGTTCATCAATGTTGATTCACTTTGACTTGGCTTTTTTATTGAAGAATTGAATATGACCTTTTATCATTGATCTGATAAACAGGATGACAAACAATTGGTACTAATATCATGTATGTTATTATTGTTTTGAATATTAATGATGAACACAACTTTCATGAATCATATGTAGAATTAATTATTTATGTTTGAAGTATCTGTTTCATTAATCGTACAGTATACATGCAGAAATTAGCTATTTTATATATGGTCATTACATAAATGCAATACATATTTCATATTCTTTTTGATTAATTAATCTTTTCAAAAGGAATTATTCCACACAATTATAATTCTATTTAATCTGCAATGATTTCAAAAAAGATTAGATAATTATCTTCCTAAATCGCATTTGAGATACTTTACCTGGGTTAGATTAAGTTTATTTTAAAGTCTTGCATTTAGAAGTAAATTTGTTGAGTTTGTAGTAATTCATAATTTTTAAAATGTTTTGGTAGAAATCTCACAAATCATCACACAAACACCAAAACTGGGAAACTAGTCCCAACACCTCTAGTCGGAGCCACTACCCCAAACAGAAAAGGAGTTGCTTTAAGGTCTGGACCTGGTGGTTATACCCCTTTGTTGTTGCCATGGATTTCTGAGGCCTCAACACCTTCTTAGCTTGCTTGAGGGACATTTGTTTGTATGGTTGTAGCCGTAATAATACCCAGTCTCCTACATCAAAACTTCTCTCACTGCGATGTTGATCTTCCTGTTGTTTCATTCGATTTTATGCCAAATCTAGGTTGTCCTTTAAGAGTTGGAGAACTTCTTGTTGATGTTCGATGTGATCTTACACTGCTTGAACCTTCGAATTTTCTCTTAAATATGATGTGATGGATGGTGGATGATATCCATAAAGTGCCATAAATGGGATCATTCTCGATGCAATATGGAAGGAAGTGTTATACCATCATTCAGCGAGAGGTAACCACTTTACCCATTGTGTTTGTTTATTAGATACAAAACAACGAAGATATCCTTCCAAACATTTAATTACTATCTCAATTTGGCCATCAGATTGAGGATGATAAGATGAGCTATGAGCTAATTGAGTACCCAAACAAGAAAATAACTCCATCCAAAAATTTCCAGTAAAAATGGGATCTCTGTTGCTCACAATAACCCTTGGGTTTCCATGTAGCTTTTGAATTCTGTCCATAAATGTAGTAGCAATTGTACTTGCTTTAAATGGATGAGATAATGCACAAAAGTGTGCATACTTGGTAATTCTATTAACTACCACCATGATGACACTCTTTCCTTCGGAATTAGGTAAATCTGTGATAAAATCCATTGAAATCTCCTCCCAACGTTGACTTGGAATGGATAAAGGTTGTAGAAGACTCGAGGTCTTAATTGTCTCAACTTTATTCTGCTGGAAAACCAAAAATTCCGCTACAAACTTTTGAATATAAAATTTAAGGCCATCCCAAAAAAATTCTTTCTTCACCCTGTGGTAAGTTTTTAAAAATCTTGGGTGTCCTCCTAAAGGAGAAGTGTGAATTCCAAAAGAACCTTTTGTTTTAGTTGGGAATTCTTACAAAGATAAAAGCGATATTTGTACCATAAGGAATCATTTTTCCAACTAAATGTATCAGATGTACTAAGATCTTACTGCAAATTTTGAATGAGTGTCCACACTTCTTTGTCCTTCTTCCATTCATCTCTTGCTTCGGTTATCCAATCTGGTTGGATAATAGAAATGGCACAAAGCAATGCTTCCACTTCTTCGTTCTTTCTTGAGAGTGCATCTGCAACAACATTTAGCTTCCCCTTTTTGTATATTATTTCAAAGTCATAACCCAACATCTTCGTGACCCATTTTTTGCTGCTCTTCTGAAGATAGTCTTTGATCCAAAAAGTGTTTAAGACTATCATGATCAGTTCTTACCTTGAAGTGTCTTCCCATTAGGTAAGTTCTCCATTTCTTTAGTGCATGCAGTATTGCTAACATTTCCTTCTCATAAATAGGTTTCTGTAAATACTTTCCTTTGATTGGATGACTTTAAAAATCAATGGGTCTTCCTTCTTGCATTAAAATAGCACCAATTCCACTTCCTAAGGCATCACATTCCACAATAAAGGTTTTTGTGAAGTCTAGCATAGCTAAGACCGATGCTAGGCACATTGCCTCTTTAATATGTTCAAAAGCCTTAGTTGCTTCAGGAGTCCATGAAAATGCATCTTTCTTCAATAATGTTGTTAGAGGTGTTGCTACTCTCCCATAATTCTTAACAAACTTGTGATAATACCCGAAAAATCCTCGTAACTTCTTTATGGTTGTGGGGACTTTCCATTCCTTAATGGATTTAATTTTGTTAGGGTCTACCTTAACACCCTCGTGAGATACAATATGACCCAGAAATTCCACCTCTTGTACTCCAAAGAAACATTTGGATGTTTTTCCATATAATTTTTTTTCCTACAATAGTTTGAGCACTCTGTCAACATGTTGAACATGATCCTTCCAAGACCTGTTGTAGATTAGTATATCATCAAAAATAATAGCACAAATTTTGTAAGGAAGGGTTTGAAAATGGAATTCATCAACCCTTGAAATGTAGAATGTGCATTGGTAAGGCCAAAAGGCATGACCAAAAATTCATAATGACCCTCATGAGGTCGAAATGATGTTTTCGGAATATCTTCAGTCTTCATTCTAATTTGATGATATCCTGAACGAAGATCCAACTTGGTAAAATAAATTTCTCTATGTAATTCATCCAATAATTCATTAATCACAGGAATGGGAAATTTATCTTCAATAGTGAGCTTATTGAGCTCCCTATAATCCAGACACATGCACCATGATCAATCCTCCTTGTGTACCAATACTACAGGAGCAGAGAAAGAACTTTGACTAGGTTGAATTATACCCGCCTCTAACATTTCTGCAATCATACGTTCAATTTCGTTCTTTTGGACATAAGGATATCTATAAGGCCTGATGTTTGGAGGAACACTTCCTGGAATCAAATGAATAGCATGATCATGATCACGAATAGGTGGGAGTCCTTTGGGAGTTTCAAAAACCTTGTAATGATTGTCCAAGACTTTTTGGAGATCTGCATAAATAGATGATTTTGATGTTGGAACTTCTAGTGAGCATAATTGTGCAATTATGCCTCGTTTTTCTTTCTTTAGAATATTTTTCATGACATTAGAGCTTATTATATTTCCCGGCTTCCCTGCAATACCCCGTAATTTGACTTCCTTTCCTTTTGAAAAAAAATTCAAGAAAAGTTCTTGAAAATTAAAAGCTACTGTCCCCAAAGATTGTAACCATTGTACTCCTAGTACAACATCATCACCTCCCATAGGAATTGAAATCATTGGACTATTCAATACATATTCCCCCATGGTTAGCTTGATATTATGGCATTTTCTAGAGCAATTTATAGTTCCTCCATTTGCAACTATCACCTAACATTCTGGTGTTGGGTATAGGAAACAATTCAATTCCTTGGCTACCTTACAATGAATAAAATTATGAGTACTACCTGGATCAATCAACACTATTACCTTTTTCTTCTTGATATGTCCTTCTATCTTGAGAGTTAGAGGAGTGGTAATTCCTGCCAATGCATTACACGAAATGGTCGGACTCATTTCTTCCTCTTCTAGGGTTGGTTCCTGGTGTATATCCTCTTCTTGTTCATTTTCTTCTTCATCTTCACAATCTATGTAAAATAATTTCTTCTCAGCACACTTATGAACTTTAGTGTATTTGCTATCACAACTATAGCAAAGCCATTTTTCTCTTTTTTCTTCCAATTGTTGTAGTGTCAACCTTGTAGGTTGTGGAAATCTAGGAGTAGCAACACTTCCCTCTCTATAGAAGTGAGTGGTAGGCTTCCTTGTCGCCATAATTTTACATTCAATTTTTCTTGCCAACCTGAATTCCTTCTCCAATGAATCAGGTTCCAAAACACGAACTTCATGTTGGATGTTATCCTTTAAATTACCTATGAAGAGATCAATCCTGTGTTCCTCTGGAATATCAGTTACCCTTATATTCAATTTTTGGAAGTCCTCAATGTGCTCCCCCACCAAACCCTTTTGTTTGAGATTTATCAATTGGCTAAAGAAGGTGTTGCTCTTTGTATCCTCATAATGTGCTATCATTTCCTCCGTAAAAATTGACCAAGTGACAATTTTTTTACGGGAGCAAAGCCATCGATACCATACAAATGTATTTTGTTCTAAATGTAAAGTTGCAATGCGTACTTTTTGTGTGTTTTGCACATTATTGAGATCAAAATATTGCTCCATCTATAGTATCCATGTTACAGGATCCTTTCCATCAAACTTCCTCATATCCATTTTTGGAATATGGTGGTTCTTCCCGCTAACATTAGATTTTATGAAATCATGATTAACATTTATTTTGTTCTCATCATGAGTTTCCTCTACTATCTTTTCACCATTAGGAAAAATTTGTTGTATCAACTTTGTCAAACCTTCCATGTCTGATTTTAGATCATTCTTCATGTTTTCCATTTTTCGTCGATCTTAGCTTCCATGTCATCCATCTTAGATTCCATGCCAACTTCCATGCCATCTATCTTAGCTTCCATGCCATTCTTCAAACCATCCATGGCTTTCTTCAAACCATCCATCTTAGTTTCCATGCCTTTCTTCAAAACTTCCATGTCATTTTTTGTTTCTCTTTACGAGAGCGAAATTTGTTACACTTGCTCTTGTAAATTTGATATGTCATGTTGCCATTCTTCGTCTTCATGAGTCGTAGTAGAGCATTCTAAAGGCTTAATGGGTGTTGAATTCTTTTTAGGGGCAATTTTAGAATCTAATACTGATATATATTCTATAATATGCCCTTGGAATCAATTCAAATTTATTCTTCAAACAAGACTTATGCAATTCGAGAAAAAAAAATACACACCTTTTACTGGCTTTTGAGGAGCTATATATTGAAATTGAATTATCTCTATAATTGCAGATCCTAAATATCTGAAATTCAGCCTTGTAGTAGCACTCCGAAGCTTCTTTCAAATGTCATAGGTCTGACCTGATTTGGATTCTTCAAGGCAAAGTTATGTCCAATCTCCCACAATGACCCAATTATGGACTGGTTCAGTAGAGCGAATTTGTACGACTTTCCACGTGTCACAATTTCATCCTTTGGCTCTGAAATTGATGGAAAAGAAACTACAGTCTATTTACTTGTGGCTACTTTTTACAGCATTCCAATCCGATGCTCAGAGAGAGATTTATGAAGATTTTCCCATGATAGCCTATTTGAGATGAAATTTGGGAGCCTGAAAAAGACCTAACTTCCATAGATCATATATCCAAAAATATTGCAAACCAAGATTTGAAATTTTTTCAAAATGTTCCTCAGGATTTCAGCTTCGCTCTCTAAAACTTTTAGCTTTTGAAACTTCGTCGAAAAAACGTTATAGCGCAAATTCTACGATGACTTTTTTAGTTTAAATTCAGGAGCCTGAAGAAAGCCCTAACTTCCACAGATCATATCTCTGAAAATATTGCGAACCAAGCTCTAAAACTTTGCGACAATGTTCCTCAGGATTTTCGCTTCGCACTCTAAATATTTCAGCTTCTAAACCTTCGTAGAAAAAAATTTATAGCGAAAATTCCACAATGACCAGTTTGGAGCAATGAAAACCCTAGAATCCAAAGCTCTTATACCAAATGTTGTGAAGCCAGCTCCAAAAATAGAAGAAAAGAGATATCAATGCCTTATAAATAAGCCACTTCAAGGGGGAAACCTCCAACAAATTACATGAATGAAAAATTCTTGGATGATACAAATTACAAAACCTCCTTTCTATATATAGGAGTCCACGGGGCCACAATGTAATCCTAGTGGGGCCAAAATGTAATCCTAGCCAACCTAACAAATAATTTAAGGGCACAATAATAACAATATGGGGGTTACAAGGGTACAATAATAAAAGTAAGGGGGTTACACTAACAACAATAAGGGACTATACTAGTAATATAGGGACCTAACACACTCTTTTCTTCAAACCATCCATATTAGCTTCCACTCATTTCTTCAAAACTTCCATTTCATTTTTTGTTTCTCTTTGTGAGAGCGAAAGTTGTTGCACATTCTCTTGTAATTTTGATATATCATGCTGCACTTCTTCCTCTTCATGAGTCATATTAGAGCCTTATGAGGGCTTAATGGGTGTTGAATTCTTTTTAGAGGTAATTTTAGAACCCAATACTAATATCTATGCTTCAGTATGCCCTTGGAATCACTTAAAACTAATTTTTCAAACAAGAGTTATGCATTTTGAAAAAAAATACACACCTTTTTCTTGCTTTTGAGGAGCTCGATATTGAAACTGATGTATATATATAATTTAGGATCCCTAAGATTTTATCTTCATTCCTTTAGTAGCCCTCTAAATCTTCTTTCCAATGCCACAAGTCTGACCAGATTTGGATTATTGAAGACAAAGTTATGCCTAATCTCCCACAATGACCTAATTAAGGACTAGTTCAGTAGAGAAAACATGTACGGAGTTCCACATATCATTGTTTCATCCTTCAGCTCTGAAATTGATACACAGGAAACTACAGTCCGTATAATTTCAACCACTTTTTTAAAATTCAAATCTGATGCTCAGAGATATAGTTATGATGATTTTCCCAAGGTCACCTCTTTAAGTTGAAATTTTGGAGCCTGAGAAAACTCTAAATTCCACATATCATATCTCTGAAAATATTTCGAATCAAGATCTGAAATTTTTACATGAAGTTCTTCAGGATTTGTTCGCAAATTTGTTTTTGTTTTAGCATCTGAAACTTTGTAGAAAAAAATTCACAACGAAAATTCCACGATGACCTGTTTGAAGCAGTGAAACCCTAGAATCCAAAGCTCTGATTTCAAATGTAATGAAACCAACTCTAAAAATAGAAAAAAAAAGAGAGATCAACGCCTTAGAAATCAGCCACTCCGAGGGGGTAACCTCCTTTTCATTACATAAATGAACAATTCTTGGATGATACAAATGACAAAACCTCCTTTATATATATAGAAGTCCATGGGGTCACAATATAATTCTAGCCGACCTAACAATAATAATGTAAGCGCACAACAATAACAATAGTGGCTTTTATGGGGCACAATAATAACAATTTGGGGGCTACAGGGGTGCAAAAATAACAATAAGGGGGCTACACTAACAACAATAAGGGACTACACTAGTAATATAGGGACCTAAGAGATATACCCTTAATAATATATTGTCTCTAATATGTCATGCTCTTGCTACTACCCACTTCTCTCTTACTCCTTGGACCTTACAAGGTTTCAAAACATTTCATGAAAAACCTCTTTGGGCTATTAATATCTCCTTATCACTTGGCCTAAGATTGCGAACACCTATTTTTTTAGTATTCCTAGGAGATTTGGAGCATAAAATACTCCTTTACAAAAATTAGTTGGATGCAATGATGGTTATTCCTTATACCTTCATATGTGCGCTTTTATTATTTATTGAAGGAAAGAATTATTCACTCCTTCATATATTCGGTCTTGTCCCCTAGGTTCTTCAAAGCCTCCTCTTCTTCCTCTCACTCTCATGTATACATGTATAGGTTCGAATCCTTGAGCACACCCTATAAGGTTCCTTTCTTTATTACCTACTTTCTCATTCCAATGCATTATGGTAATATTATATTTTTTTCCTCATGCTTTTCCCTTTTCTCTTGAATGCTCAAGGAAGAAATTTTATTTATCCTTGGCTTCTCATTGGTAGCTCAAGACAAATTAAGTAAACTCTTTATGGTTTTTTTCACTTTAGTATGATATTTTTAAGTTTAATGGAGCCTTGTCCCAAAAGTGACCTTTCTTGGGCCAACTCCATAATATTATTTTTTTCCTTTGTTGTGTCCTACTTTGGCATTGCTCACCCTTCATTATTCATTACCCCCCCCCCCCAAGTTATTTAGATCCATCATGACAACTTCCCCTATCTTCACTACCTTGCCTCTTGGTTGCATTGTTTCCTTGGTCACTTTATGGTAGTTGTTCCCCCCCCTAGGTTATTATTTTGAATAGCACCCAAATTCAGATAGTCACACCTTAGTGAGGATCAACCATTATACAGAATCTATAATCCCCTACCTAATCTTATTATTTTACATTATCTTATTAGCCTACATGCTGAGTGATTGGTTTTTTGTGTTTTATTTGAATAAGTATTATTAGTATACGTACAAGGTATGTGTATGCTAGCTACATACCCACACCTTGGATAAATATGCTAGTATTCTAAAGCTTAAAATGTGAGATGATTAAATAAATGGTTAAGTTTGATTAGTGATCAAGCTTAGGGTTAGCCTTAAGCTTGATTAAATGCTAATCTTGATTAGTATTTAATTAACCTTAAGAAATTGGCTTATAAATATTAAGTTATATTTGAATATGCTTATTAATATTAAATTGATTAGATTCTTGTGACTCATGTAAGATTTACTTATATGACTTAATATTATTATTTTATTATTTTATTTTTTATTAACCCTCAAGCTCACAAGTTGTCACCTCAAATTTATTTCATGATTATATATATATATATATATATATATATATATATATATATATATATATATATATATTCTCTGAATCTAATAAGGTGTCTCCTCAAATCTATTTTAGGATAAGTCATTTTAGGGGGGGGTGAAGTCAAAGTCATTAAATTTAAGGGATGTGGAGGCATTCATGGCCTTATTGTTAGGTGATTGAGTTGGGTGAGCCGTGGAGGCATAAGGGGAAGGAGGACGAGAGGATAAGGAGGGGGGGTATTTTTTCTTGTTTTTTGGATTTAAAGTTGTAAGGGAGATGATGGAGAAGGAAAGACAACTCATGAGTATGGTTTTGGTTGTGGCTGGAAAGTACTAGACCTTTTTTTTTTGGACACACTACGGTTGTTCTTGTACTTTGAATTGGAGGTATAGGGAACCTGTAGAGGTTCCTTGGGCTAGGAAGTCAGATAAACATTCCAAGTTGGCAGGGTGGAAAATTCGGTTGAGAGGCCCTAACAGGACCACCCCAACCAAGCCACCATGTCGTAACTAGGTATGTATTTTCATGAGAATTAATTCATGTGAATGGTTGAGAATAAAATATGTTATTTAATAAATATATTATTTTATTATATGCTATTTTCAAAATAAATTGTTGTATTTTGAATATGTTATTTTCTTTATTGTGAAATTTTGTGAAAAATGTAATTTTGTTATAATACCCCGAGTTGGGTCTCCACACATGGTATTAGAGTCCAAATTCAAAATATGGACCCTAAATCCACCTTAATATATTTTATCCACCTTGACCCGCTTGTAGAAGATACTTACTTGAAAAAGGGGGGGGTGGGGGGTGTGTGTGTGAGAGTTTATTTCAACAGAATAATAGTCCCATATACACATTACAACATGAGAAATAACCAAAGAATAGTAAGTTAAATGGTTAAGAAAGTAGAAAGACCAAATATAGAAAGAAATAAAATGTACATACTATGGTAATAAACTTACAAAACATTGGTGGGAATGTTGATCCAAGATTTTAGGAAAAAATAAGGGAAACTATCACACAACATGGTGAAAAAATTAAGCATCCTCTATGTTCGACGAAATTCTGATGAAATTAATCATCCCAATATATTTTTCCTCTGCTTAAACCTAATAATACAAGGGAAATGGGCATAATAGTTCAAAATTAGTGCTCAGGATATTGAGATTTTTTAGCAAACACCTCTAGGCATATTATTTCCTGAAATGTTTTAATTATTCTTAAAAATTGAAAAAAAATTGTTCTAAAGTGCTCCAATAGAGTTTCACTTGTCACATGTGTTGAGAAATATAGGGGACACTAGATTAGGTGATTTATCTTACTTTAATAATTGATTGTGATGTATTTTTACTTAAATTGATTAGCTTCTTCTTTTTCTTGATTATTATTGTGTTTGCTATCATCAAACATCTACCAAACAATGACTATAAATGAGACAAGATGGCACAAAATATAGGCTGCAAGCAAGGGCCAAAACCTCTCCTCTTGAGAGGAAAAACCACAAGAATTAATACCTTCTTTTAGAACTTCAAATGACGAATTCCAAGACGTAAGGCCCTTTTCAAAGATCCCTCCAAGACCAAGCCAACTTTCCTTCTTGATGAGAAACTTTGACCTAGCAGCTTCCAACAACTTTGACTTGGCAGCTTCTAGCAATTTTGACCTAACAATGTTTAGCAACTTCGACCCAATAGCTTCCAACAACATAGACCTAGTTACTTCTAGCAACTTATACAATTTTGAATTCACCAACAACTTTTTCTGCAACTTCAACTTTCCCAACAACTTCATAAACCCTAACACAAGAGAGAGAGAGAGAGAGAGAGAGATCCAAAACTTTGATCTTGTTTTTCTTCTTCTTTTCCTTGATTTTCATCATTTTATTTCTATCTTAGAACTTCTTTCATCTGAAGATATAACTTTCTTGTATTTCTCTTCAAATGAGGTTCAGTTCCTTCTTATATATAGGCTTCTTTGGAGGTTGAATTGTTTTCCATGAGTTCGACTTGATCCTTCTTGTAGTCTAACTTGTTTGACAAGGTCTTGGAGGGTCTTTATGACACTTTTGACTCTACAACAAATTTCTTTACAAGATAAAACATGCCCAAAGGTTCTTACATGTATTAAAATGACTCTTTTGATTTCATAACTGTTGGGTATGTGTTATATTCTTTCCACGACTAGCCCCACACGTTGTACATTGCGCCGGGCACAGCAGGGGGGAGGCAGCCCCCACTGTTGGGGTCTGGGGCAGCGCCCCTGCGAAAATTGTTTTGGTGTGTGGATCCACTCATAGGCGGACCCATCCATGTTTTGTGCATGAGTTTGCACATGGTTTTGGGGTATGATGGTTTTCGGCCCTTGGTATTTTGTAGATCCGGTCAAGGGAACTACGGTTATGTTCTAATCCAGGGTTAATGGATTGGGGTTTATGTATGCTTCGGCATGTATATATATGTTTTTTAACACTAAAAAGAATATAACGAAAAATCAAGCTGGTCGTCCCGATTTGGGATCCAAGGGAAAATCTCTGTGTTTATCTGTTTTATGTCTAATGCTCTTGCTATTGTTTATTTTCTATTATAAGATTCGTGTGTAGATAATTCATGTTCAGGGTTAAAACCTACATTTGGTATCGGAGCTATTTCAGCTTCAAGGGGACGCCTTTGCTATTGAGGGTTTTTTGCTCAAGCCTGAGGTAGACCCTGTTCAGTGGGAGATTTGCGGGATTGATTCTTTCGGGGAAAGAAGATGGTGAGCGGAGAAAATATAGAGATCGAGAAATTTAATGGTTAGAGTTTTGAGTTGTGGAAGCTCAAGATGGAGGATCTGTTGGTGGATAAAGATCAGTGGATCGTGGTAGATCTAGGTACTAAACCAATGGAAATGTTAGATGAAGACTGGAAGAAACTGGATCAGAAGGCTAAGAGCACAATACGATTGTGTGCCTCAGATTCAGTATTGTTGAATGTATCTAGGGAAGCTACGGCGAAGAATTTGTGGGAAAAACTTGGGACTATGTACCAATCTAAGTCTTTGGTGAATAAGTTGTTCCTGCAAAAAAAGATGTATAACCTGAGGATGAAGGATGGAGACTCGGTGAAAGAGCATCTGAATGCCTTCAATACTGTAGTAAGTCAGCTGTCATTTGTTGATATTAAAATCTCAGATGAATATAAGTGCATCAGTTTGTTGTGTTCTCTACCAGACTCGTGGGATAGTCTGGTTATTGCAATAGGTAGCAATACAACTACCTTGAATTTTGATGACATTGTCTCAGCCTTGCTGTCGGAGGAAATGAGACGGAGAAATATGGAGGGCCAGAATGGAGATGCCTTATCTGTACGAGGAAGGTCCCAAAATAGAAACAAGAATAAAGTTTCGAGTGGGAGATCCAAATCTAGAGGGAGATCTAAATCTCCTGGAAAGTTTGTAAAGGTATGCTGGAAATGCGGAAAGGAAGGGCACTACAAAAAGGACTGCAGATCTAAAGCTCCTGAGAAAGGAAAGGGATCTGATGATGCTCCTTATGCAGAGGAAAAAACCACCTCGGATGAAGGTGGGGATGTGTATTTGGCTTCTTCTTCAAATACACATGTAGATCATGAGTCATGGTTGATTGACTCAGGTGCATCCTTTCACTTCACTCCCCATAGGGAGTGGTTCTGCGAGTATGAGAAATATGATGGTGGTGATGTCTTCCTAGGGGATGATAGGAAGGCCAAAATCATTGGACGTGGAAAGGTCAAGCTGAAGCTGCAAGGTGGAAGGATTAGAACACTTCCTGGTGTTCTGCATATTCCTGCATTAGCCAGAAATCTGATTTCTGTAAGAAAGATGGATGATGCAGGTGTAAAAATAGTGTTCGAGAAAGATGCCTGCAAGATGGTTCAGGGAGCACTGGTATTAATGCGAGGAGTTCGGACTGGAACTCTGTACAAGCTACAAGGTAGCATTGTTATTGATGGGTGTAATAGTTATGTGGTTCTTGAAAGTGGAGTGGAAAGCCTAGCTGTCTCTGGAGAAAAGACCATGCTATGGCATCAAAGGCTTGGACATATTGGAGAGAAGGGCCTTCGGATACTACATAGAAATGGTATGGTAGAAGGTATGTCTAATTTCTCTCTGGATTTCGATTTCTGTGAACATTATGTATATGGGAAGCAGAATTGGATGAGTTTTCCTTCTGGTGCTAAGAGGGCGAACAAGATATTAGAACTTGTGCACAGTGATGTGTTTGGACCTGTGTCATTTCCTTCACTAGGAAAGTCTGTGTACTATGTTTCATTCATAGATGACTTCTCAAAAAATACATGGATATATTTCTTGAGGAAGAAATATGAAGTCTTTGAAAAATTTAAAGAATTTAAGGCTCTGGTGGAAAACCAGATAGAGAAGAAGATAAAGGCGTTGAGGACAGATAATGGTTGGGAGTTCTGCAAGAAGGAATTTGAAAAGTTCTGTAAGAAGTGTGGTATAGCACAGCAAAAGACTACTCCATACACACCTCAGCAAAACGGAGTTGCAGAAACAGCTCAGTGAGTAGAGTTGGGACAAAGTACAGGCTGTGGCGTTGTTACATGCTATACGGATGCTGGTCCTTCATCAGTGTTGGAGGATAAGACTCCACATGAGGTATGGACTGGTAAGAAACCCTCTCTTTCACATCTGAGGGTATTTGGATGTGATGCATATATACATGTTCCAAAGGAGAAAAGGAGCAAGTTGGATAATAAATCTGAAAGGTGCATCTTTATTGGGTATAAGGATGGTTTAAAGGGTTACAAGCTTTGGAACCTGGAAACAAGGAAGGTTGTGTACAACTGAGATGTGGTGTTTAGATAGGTGAAATATGTTGTTAAACATGAATTCCTACCAAAGGAACCTGAAAAGATAGAGTTTGAGCTAAAGGAGGATGAATCGGACTCTACAACGGAAGAAGACTCAGAAGAGGAAGAGCCACAAACTCCAGCTGTGAGAAGATCAGTTTGGGAAAGAAGACAACCCGAAGGTATAGTCATGTCGCCTCTTGTTCGGGTTTCTTATGCATATAACTGATGACGATCCCAGAACTGTTAGGGAGGCAGTAGATTCGGAGGATGGAAAACTCTGGAAGGAGGCCATGGTTGATGAAATGGCATCCTTGCACAAAAACGATGCATGGGATCTGGTGGAGTTGCCGGCTGGAAGGAAGCCCATTGGGAGCAAATGGGTGTTTTAGAAGAAGATGAATGTAGAAGGCAAGGTGGAGAAATACAAAGCTCGGTTGGTAGCGAAAGGTTATTCCCAGGTGCCGAGAATTGATTTTGGTGATATTTTTTCTCCTGTTGCCAAGGTTACTTCTATTAGATTACTTTTATCTGTTGCTGCTGCATTTGATTTTGAGATAGAACGGATGGATGTGAAGACAGCTTTTCTTCACGGGGATCTAGAAGAGGAGATCTACATGAAGCAACCTGAAGGCTTTATGGTGAAGGGTAAGAAAGAACTGGTATGCAGGTTGAAGAAGTCTCTGTATGGGTTAAAACAGTCACCAAGGATGTGGTATCAGAAATTTGATACCCATATACGGGGACTTGGCTTCACCAGAAGCAAGGAGGATCACTGTGTTTATTTTAAATTAATTGGTGACCGTGTTATTTATTTGGTCTTGTATGTGGATGATATGTTGTTGATTGGAAATGACAAAGAAATTATCTAAGATTTGAAGACCCAACTGTTCTCCAAATTCGACATGAAGGATCTTGGTGCTGCAAACTATATTTTGGGCATGGAAATTAAGAGAGATCGGGCAAAAAGGAAGCTCTGGTTAAACCAGAGGAAGTATGTCGAGACTATATTGCAGAGGTTCAATATGCAGGATAGTAAACCGGTGAATGTTCCTATTCCTGTAGGTGTAAATCTGTCTGCTGAACAGTGTCCCAAGACACAAGAAGAAGAGGAGTATATGTTCCGTGTTCCATATGCAAGTGCAGTGGGTAGCCTGATGTATGCAATGGTCTGTACTAGACCAGACATTGCACATGCAGTGGGAGTATTGAGCAGGTTTATGTCAAACCCAGGGAAGGAGCATTGGACAGCAGTGAAGCGGGTTTTCAGATATTTACGTGGCACTAGTGATTATGGCTTGTGCTACCAAGGAAGACCAAGATTGGAAAGAATGTTGGACATTCGTGGTTTTGTTGATGCAGACTGGGCTGGAGATCTAGACCAAAGAAGATCTACAATTGGGTATGTGTTTAGCCTATTTGGAGGCATAGTCAGTTGGATGAGTAAAAGACAGTCTATAATGGCTCTTTCAACTACAGAGGCAGAATACATAGCAGCCACTCATGCAAGCAAGGAAGAAGTTTGGTTGTAGAGATTGTGTTCAAGTATGGGGTTGGTACAACAAGCTATAAGGATAGACTATGATAGCCAAAGTGCAATTTTCTTGGCTAAGAACCCTGCTTATCATTCAAAGACAAAGCACATTGATATTCAATATCACTTTGTTAGAGATATGGTTGAGGCTAAAAGGGTGTTGCTGGTAAAGGTGGACACCTTGAAGAATGTTGCAGATGCATTGACGAAGTCTGTGAGCACTCAGAAGTTCTCTTGGTGTAGAGAAACAATGGGTGTTGAAGAATTAGCCCAATGACTAAGCTCTCCTGTGGCCCCCTGTGGAAAGAAGACAACAAGTGGGAGAATGTTTGGTATGTGTTATATTCTTTCCACGACTAGCCCCACATGATGTATGTTTCGCCGGGCGCAGCAGGGGGGAGGCAACCCCCACTGTTGGGGTCCGAGGCAGCGCCCCGGCGAAAATTGTTTTGGTGTGCGGACCCACCCATAGGCGGACCCACCCAGTTTTGTGCATGATTTTGCACATGGTTTCAGAATTATGATGGTTTTAGATCCCGTCTTTTGTAAAGATCGGTCAAGGTAACTATGGTTATATTCCCTGTCAAGTTTAATGGGATTGGGGTTTATGTATGCTTCGGCATGTATATATATGTGTTGTAACACTAAAAGGAATATAATGAAAAATCAAGCTGGTCATCCCGATTTGGGATCTAGGGGAAAATCTCTGTGTTTATCTGTTTTATGTTTTATGCTCTCGCTATTGTTTATTTTCTGTTATAAGATTCGTGTGTAGATAATTTTTGTTCAGGGTTAAAATCTACAATAACTCTATGGAAAACCTAGAAACACTCAATGGTTGCTTGATCTATATATAAATTTATCTTGAGCATGAAACCCATGCATCAAGAATGATAATAATAAATTTATTTTCTCTTTAATATAAAATATTTAAAATCATGATTACAATAGACATTATGAAGACCGAACGTCGTTACATATTTCAACAACATGTTTCATATTAGGTGGAAAAGGATGCTTCTTCTAGGGGCTATAAAGTTATTCCAGACAAGAAAAGGTCCTCCTATAAATTCAAAAACCCTTATAATGACACGAATCTATTGAAAAAATTGCCCATGATGTCCAAGAAAAAAATAGTTTGTGCATGTCAAAAATATATTATTTTAGGTCTTTGATTCCATTTCCTATACATTGTGATAATCCAAGGCCAGTAGAGACCTCACAAGTCATAGTAACTAGTGAGAACAACAACCTTTAATCCCTGAGCTTCCTATATCATGCTAAAAAAAGAAAAAGAAAAAGTTGTTTCCCATAAAGCTTCGGTCTCTCCTTTCTGAGTAATGAAAATAGTTGTTGTCTAAAATAATCAGGATTTTCAAAATTTGATGCGAAGACTGGAAATTTGTCTCCAAATTTAGGGTCATATCTATATAGGGGGGCACTTTTCTTTTATTTTTTATATAGAATAAACATAGACAAAGTTGTCTTTAAGCGTCATTTCAACAGGACCTACAAAAAAATCCACATCTACATGTAACTGGTTTTTTTAAGCCTCTTATTTATTTTCATTGCAAATATAAAACACATAAATTGCATAAACATCGAAGTGAATGACTCAAAAATTAAGAGCAACAGAAATACGTCAGGATAAAAATTGATTTACAAAAAATCTTTTAAGTATAAGTATGCAATATCAGGAAAAGAGAGCATTATATTTTCTAAGCTACATTACCACTTGCTATTGTATTATTATAAGTTGGCATTGTATTATTGCAATCACTTATTAATAACATGAAGAGATGCCACATATTCATTTTCACTTGACACCTCCTTTCGGGCTTTATCAAGCTCTTCAAACAAGTGACTACTCATTTTTTAGTTGTTTCTGGTGCTTCTATCTCTTTTTGTTGTGATTCAATTATACCCTCTTTTTCAACTTTAGCTTTCGAGAGTCTATCTTATGCAAAACATAATGCATTCCTGAGGTCAAGAATATTCATCTATAACTCTTAATCCAAGTTTTTGAAATCCTCCTCTGTCTTCTTGTGTTCATTGATCTCACTCAACAACTAATTTTGTAACTGCTCCTTCTCTATATTACAATATTTTTCTAGTTCTCGAATTTAGTGAATTCAAGCTTGGAGTTTTTTTACATATTATAACATTTTCTCACTCTTTTCATTATAATTAAATTTATTTTTTCCTTTAATATTCACGTTGAGAAAGTCTTCAACACCATCTCTAATAAAAACTTTTGAAACATCCGTTTGCACATTGAGGTTCCCATTGTCTACAAGATCTGATAGTTTTTGAAAGAAAGTGACTCCCTAATAGGTGATTTCGTCTATGGTAATGACTTTTTCTTCATGGGGAACATCATGACTTGAAATACATAAGAGGTCGTAAAGTTCATGGCATATCCTTCCTCCATACTTCAATCCATTTTAACAATACCATAGTTGGAATTAAAGGCCAAGCTTATATCAATCCATCCATTGAAAAAACTTAGTACATGTGCCATATGAAGCTATTGATGTTATACCTTGATGGTGTGGTGAGGTTTTGCTTATTTCCTTCCATTCCTTGATTATTGGTGGATTTTTAGTGAAAACGCCTTCAAACAAATGTGATGTGACTGAATGGCTCGTATGACAACCTGAGAGGGGAAAAAATAATAGGAGGAGCTCCAAATATTCACTTCTTGTGACCTACCCATAAGAGAAGTAATTTTTTGACATTATTTAGTTACCTGACATTGGTAGAGGGAAAGAATAAACATGTTTAGTGGTATCCAGGGCTTCCACTAGCTGATAGGCAAGTGATTAGGTCCCTCTGCACAAGTTTAAGCCTTGGTGAGACCTAATATTTGGAGAAATAACCATTAATTCAGCCCCAAAAATATCATGCCCAATCCCATTAGTGTGTGGAACAAGAATGGAGAGCTATAATATGGCCATGAATATTCATATGTATCATCATCTAGAACAATGCAACTATATCCTTTCTCTTTACCCTTAACAAGGATGGTATCACTTGAAGAAGTAGTCGTTTTTCCAGTGTTTTAAAAATAAGAGCCACAACCAAAGTATCATAATTTATGGCTTTGATTACTATGTACCATAGAAGTCATCTCTATCCCTATTATGAAGTGCAGAAACAACCATAGTCAAGGATTCCATTCTAAATCTGTGTTGTTGGTTGAATATGGTAAAAACTAGGCCTATCATGGTTATAATCCAGAGTCATGCATATTCTACTCAACCTTAAGTGAAGTGTAAATGTAATATAGCTATATAATATTTCTCTAAAAACTAATGTTCAACCCCGAGGCAAAGTATCCTTGACACAATTTTAATAACAACAATATCTTCTATACGATTTAAGAACATACCAATCCTAGCACCTAAAACTCATAGTTGTTAAAATCACCTCTAGGCTTCAGTTAGTTAGGGGCACACACTACTCCTCTCAGTCTACTTCAGCCCCATTACCGCTTGCTCAAGAGTTTGCAATTTGGCACCCACTATCTCATTTTATTCCTCTCAAGGAACCCATATTCAATTCCCTTTTTTTACTGCAATGTACTTGTAGTGATCTGTTACCAATACTACTAAAACAAAGTTTGTTAAGCATAGAAGTGGACCTATAAAGATCTTGGCTATTGGCAATGAAAAAAACCACCAATCCACAATTAGAACCATAATCAGAGACGAGCATAACCAAATCGAACCGAGGGTAAGGAAGATGGGTGAGTGATCAAAACAGACAACTGGAAGCACCATGACGACCTCATGCAAGCCCCTGGTCTTCATGAGGGCCACATGCTTGTTATTTTATGTTAATATATTATTTCATACTTTTTTAAAAAATTCATTATTTACAATTCAACATTTAAAAAATAGTAGTGTTGTCTTTGTCAAGTAGATGCATATATTGGTTGCGAGTTAAGTGTATTTATATTTACAATAAAGAGTGATAGATAACCTTATAAAAATATACCCAATAAAATATTAAATTAAAATAAAATTAATTAAATTAATATTTCTTTATTTTTGAATACTTAACATGATAAATAATTAATATTGTGATTAATTAATTAACATAAGATTAATACCTTAATTAATTTACTATAGTCACTAACAATAGTAATTTGATGCTAGTAAAAAACAATTTGAGAGGTATTGGTAGGGCATCATAGTGCTTACTCAACTAATGATGGGAGAGGATTAGGTAGATCCATGAGGATGATCATTATCAATCACGCTTGTTTACGAGCATAAAGAAAGAAAATCTTACACCTATCATTTTGTAAACATGTGTTACCGGGCCAAGTAAGAATTGACAAGGTCCTAAGTTGCACTAATAAGTCTTACATTTAATACAAATATTTTAATAGTTTATAATGGTGAGGATGTGAGGAAATCAAGGTCAAGGAGGGTCGACATAATGACCACCTCCTCCAAATAGCCCACTACCATCACCAGAGATGGGTCTCATCTTATGCTCCTTAGAGGGAATTAATGAGACATTAAGAGGGCGCTAAATAAATAAGGTGGAAGTAGAGCACCCTCCATAAGGGGTGGGTGGTCTCAATGGATTGAGGGACTCTGATAGAGGACCTCCAACTAAGGACATTACTAGGGATCTCTAGAATATTAAGCTCCTAGGATTTTCTAGAGGCCATGCTAGTGAATGAACAAAAGCCTAGTTGGAGTGAATGACAAGATGTTTCGCACTAAGAGAGTTTACTTCCAATTCGGAGGTTAATATAGCGATATTCCAACTCATATATAGTGCCCTGAATTAGTGAGGTAACCTAGAGCAACAACTACACCTCACTCCTAACATAGTTGCCTAGGATTTATTTGAGGAGATATTTTGGAAGAAGTACCTATCAACATATTACAAAAAACAACAAGTAGGAGCCTTCCATGATTTGGTACATGGAAATCGTACGATAGAATACTGTGAGATCATATTCATGGAATTTGTTATGTATGTCTCCTCATGGATACTAATTAGCGCCAGGAAGATCACTTCGTTTATGGATTGAACCTTAATATTATGGCAATGGTTCATATGTGGAAACCATCCTCATTTGTAGAGGTTTTTGAACATGCTCGTTATGTAGAAGAGCACTCAGACTTGAAATGGGAAAATAGATTTATTTTTCCACAAAAATCAATGTTTGTGGGAAAGGCCCCTCGTACCTTCTCCAAGGGAGTAAGTTCAAGTCCATCTCCATATGGAAACAAGGTTGTACCTAGAACACATGTAGCAGTGATTTCAATGGTTGCCACTGCAGCTTCACCAACAGCTTCAGGGACTCGTGCAAGTGGAGGTCAGACACATGGAGCTTCAAGCAAGGACAAGGGTCCGAAGGGAAGAAGATATTTCCATATAGCCCCACAACATTTTGTTTATATTCTACCATGTAACACTTGTTGGGTATGTGGGGGGCCTCATTACCATTGTGAACATCCTGAGTTACAAATTGGTAACAACCATAGAGAAGGAAAAACATCGATGGGAGGAGAAATTAACCATCATCAAATCTATGCAGTTGTTGATAACCACAAATATGAACTCCAATATGTTGTGGTAGACATATTGGGTATGATAAACGATGTAAAAGTTGAAAATTTATTTTATTTTGGTGCTACAAATAATTTCATTTCACTAGTTGCATTATAAAAATGTGGGTTGGAAGCCTATGCGCATGATGACTTTAAACAAGTTGAAATGGATTCTGGGGTAAAAAAAGCAGTAGGACCTAGTGTTGACCACTGTTAGGTAAACCTCAGGGTGTTTACAACCAATTTTAAGGCATATGTTGCGACATTGGGGAAATATGATGTCATCATCGGAATGGGCTGGCTATAAGTTCATCGACCTTTGGTAGACTGTTTAAAAAATAAGGTGATTTGTTTAGATGATCAAGGTAGTTCAATTGAGATTTGTGGTTTAAAGAGAAAAGTTTCCCTCGGATTCATCTCCACGATGAAAGTAAAACATTTCCCCCAACAATTTTGTGAACTATACATGGTCGAGGATATAAGTTACTAGAAGGGACCCTCCCTAGATCAACACCCATTTTTTTCAGAATTTGAGGATGTTTTACCTAAATAATTTCCAAGGTTACCCCTTGTGAGGGATATTGATTTCACAATTAACCTAAAACTTGGTGCAAAGCCCATATTCAAGACACCCTACAGGATGATGACTCCAAAAATTTGTGAGTTACAGATGCAATTAAAAGAGTTGTTAGAATTGGGATTTATTAGAATTAGTATTTCACCTTGGGGTGTGCGGTGATTTTCGTCAAGAATAATGATGGTTCCTTAAGATTTTGCATAGATTATAGGGACTTGAATCGAGCCATAATAAGGAATAGGTACCTGATTCCAAAAATAGATGACATTTTCAACCAACTTAAGGGAGTAATGGTTTTATTGAAAATCAATCTACAATATGAATACCACCGATTGAGGATTAAGGAAGGTGACATCCCAAAAAATACATTTCGAACTTGATTTGGACACTATGAGTTTGCAATAGTGATTTTTATTTTAATCAATGCATCAACAATGTTCATGAGCCTCATGAACCACACCTTTCAAAATTCTTTATACCACTTTGTGCAAGTCTTTTTAGGAGAAATTATCATGTATTCAATAATGAAAAGGAGCATGAAGGGAACCTAAGGATTATTTTGACATGCTTAAGGGAAAATTAGTTGCATAGGAAGTTGTCGAAACGTTCTTTCTTTCAGACGAGAATTAATTAACTCAGGCACATCATTTAAAGAGAAGGGATTTTAGGTGACTCGGAAAAGGTGAAGGACATAATGTATTGGTCAATGCCTAAAAATGTTCATGAGGTGCATAGCTTCATTGGGCTATCTAAGTTATTATCTAAGATACATGGAATATTTTTTAAAGATTATGAAACCCATCACCAAATTATAGCGGATGGGGGTTAGGTATGAAGATTATGAAACCCATCACCACATTATGTATGCTTATTGTTTGGGTTCATATTGGGTTGGGTAGGCATTTAAGGTTGCTTAGGTGAGTTATGTTGAGGGAGTTTTGGTTAAAGTTGAGGGGGAGGCATTGAAGTAGGAGTTTGGGTTGTTTTAGGCCTCCATCCTTGTGAGGAGTTTCCCCATTGAGGAGATTTAGGTCGATATGGTTGGAATGGAGGGTTGATAGGTTGAGGAGGATATTGAGGAGTATAAGGCCAAGGAGAGGGTATGGAACATGATGGATGATTGGAAGGGTACCAAGGCTGGAAAGGTGCATTATGATCTGGATTGTAAGGAGGATAATGTGCACCTTGCATGCCCTGTTGATATGGACGAGGGCTTTGGGGCCAAGTTTGGTTAATGAAGAAAAGTTTCTCTGAACCACCTTCTGCCCCTTAGTATATAGATTTTAGGCCTGTAAGAGAGGGACATTTTTCTGTTGCTTGGTTTTCCTCATAAAAAGTTCAAACTTCTATGACATTCAGTGGGCACTCATTTCTAGGATATCTCTTACTGAATCTAGGGAAAAAGATAGCTAATGCCCTTTTTGCTTCCTCTTGCTTCCTTTTAATCTACATAGTGTCCATATGTAGGGAAAATTTATGCAAAATTTCACTCTTGAAATCCTCCAACATACTTCCTATCTCATGTTTGATGGTTTATGCAAGGGAGATGAACTAACCAAGCTTTAACTGGACCTACCCTTTTTCCTATTAGCCCTAGAATTATTCATGAATAATGTCTTCATGTCATCATAAGGAGACTGGTAGGTGTCTCCTCTAGACAACATCTTGAGGGTATCCATTACATCCTCCCTAATCCCTCGGAGAATAACTATCTTGAGTCACTCAAGCTCAAGGGTACAATTATCCCTCCTATAATTGAGTTGGAATCTTTCCTGTTAGTCCTCTAAAGATTCATCTGGTCCTAGGGTGATCCTAAAGATTTCTTCCTTTGTTTCTTTGGACCTACAATAATCCACGTGCTTCTCATTAAAGGTTTGCTGCATTTGGGCTTAAGTAGTGATGTTTCCTTTAAGTAAGCTCATAAACCAGCGCAACGCTACATCTTTAAGGGTGGATCGAAACAACTTCAACTTATGTTCATCAGAGGTATAGTCATAGGTCATACAAACAACAAAAAATTCAAACATGAAGGTATCAGTGTCCTCAAAGGTTAGGCCATGGAAGTGTGGAAGGGAAGCAGGGATTATATTCTTCATCCTGGCCTCCCCATGGGCCATTGGTTTCTTGGATAGGAAAGAGCTCATTTTGTCTGTTCTCAACCACAATTTGTGTCAATGAGGTGGACTCTTCTTCTCCTATGGTTAATAAAAAATTTCAAGTTCCTCACCTAGAGGGTTTTCTAACTCCCATATAGTTAGAGAGGGAAGTTCACAGTCACCAAAGAATTATTATGGTTGGCTTCTTGAAGGGGTGGGGGATTTTGGTAGGAATTTACCTTGACTATCCCTACTCCTACGAGGCATGAAAGAACTATCCGTTGTTTTTTTTGTATATATATATATTTTTTTTTGTATTTTTTATTTATTTATATATATATATATATATATATATATATATATATATATATATATATATATATATATATATTTCAAATCAATAGAAACAAGAAACAAGAAAATTTTAAGTAGAAACTACACCTACTTGGACACCTCCCCGAAAACAGCGCCAAAAAGTGACAATCATTGGTATTGCATCAAGGATGTTGCAACTACCAAGACCCTCAACTTGATTAATCAACCCAGGGTTCGTACAAAATTAGATGTGACAGTGTTATATGCATAGTAGGTCAAGTTATACTCATGTTACCCTCACTCATTGGAACAAATCAACGCATGCAAATACCACTCCTTTAGCTAACTACAAAGAGAATTTTTGTGAAAAGAAAAAAACATACCCTAATTACAAGGAAAGGAGCATTATCCTAATTGCAGAAATGAAAGTTCCATTCATTAGATGTAGAGACCAATTCTAATTGCAAGAAGGGGAAAAAATCCACTAGTTGCAGAAATAAACCATGCTACTCTACTTAAAAATCAATCAAATCAAAATTCTACTTGCATAATGTAAATCATTAATCTAACTACAAATTGCTTAGAAATAATAAATTTAGTCTACAACACATACTAGGAAATTCAAAAACTAAGTCTAATATATTTGCATTAAAGATTTTCCCTTCATGTCACTTAGTGGAAGATGGCTTTAGCATTTGTTGTCTTGTGCTTGCAATGGAGGACGGATGGGTCTAGAGTGGTCCTTAGGTCTCCCCAATCATAGATTCAAAGCTTGGGGGTCATTATTCAATCTCAAAATGAAAAAATCAAGATCCTAGAGAAAATATGGTTGGTTTTGGGCATTGCTACAAAACTACTACATGGTGGTATAGGATTTCCCTGTGTTGTGGCATGATTGGGTCTGAGAGATTTCTCAGGGAAAGGAAGGTGGATGAGGGTGGATGAAGTATGTGTGAGGCATTTTTCCAAGATTAGCACCCCTCATAGGTACATCTTGCACATAACTTCTTGCAGATAGAGTCCTTCAATGACCCTGAAAAGATGATCTTGGTGGTAGAACTTGAGATCGATATGAGATGTCCTGGAGGAGAATGGTAATGTCTAAGTGGATGTGGATGAGTTTTCCAACCCCTTTAAGTCACTGGAAGCCCATATAGACTAAAAATCGAGAGCATACATATAATGATCAATATTTCAGAAAAAATAATAAAAGTGGAAAGGATGAGTTGAACTTTATTTCTTCAAGATCTATTCTATCCTACAACATGCATCTATTCCATTTTCCAAGTCATGATATTGGCTTCTAAGGTGCAAAAACCAAGCATGCACAATAATTTCCATCCAAAGCCTAGAAATTTCCAAGGAAACATACACACATACTTTTGGATTGTTGTTGTAGACTCTTCAACCACACTTCCCACAAGAAAGGTGGTGATCATACATGTAACTACACTTTTTTTTGCAATATAATTCCTACTTAAAACAAGGAAATAAATACAACAACTTGAACAATAAAAAAGGAAAAATACATGAGAGGGACCAAATCCTCTAGGTTAGGCCCTAACCCAAGGGTTTCAACCCTCTTACGCTAACTCAGATGTAGACCACAAAATACCTTTTATTAATAGAAAATAGAGTGAAAATATATAATCTCAAAATGGAGATAAAAATATCAAGTACTCTTCAATAAATATTCCTAGCTCCAAGGGTTTGAATCCTAATGAGCCATTAGGCATGTTTTTTTATGCAAAAAGTGATTTAGGGGAAGCTTCCTTGAGAGGAGGACTGCTTCCCTCCAAAACCTTGAAATTCGTGGATCTAGTTCCCTTAGATCTCCACATGAACTTGCGTTCCTCGGCTGGTAGTGGACTTAGAGTTTTTGGTGTGGAATCTTGGGACTCAAGTCGAGTTGGAGAGTTAATGTAGTGGACAACCCCCCTATATTCTCTCTAGATGTTTGCAACGTGCCCCTGCATACTAATGTCCCCAAAAATTCTTCTTTTTCCTACACATTAACCACATTAGGCCATGAAATATGACAAGCACCCTTTAGTCTTCTTACTAAGCACATTATGGTTAAGAAATGTAAATTAATGTGACATAAAGAGAATTTAAGGGTTGGAGGATAGCACAATGGGGCTCAAAATATACCTTTTTATGGGACCCATCCATACACATGAGAAAATTTAGTTAATTGGTCACAACAATGCATAACAAATATCATGCATACGTGACGAGGTGAATGTATAATGCACGATATGCGATGAATAGGCCCACACTCGGGATAGGTAAATCACATGTGATGATTTCAAGGGAATTGAAATATTTAATTAGTGTGAGACTCTTATATATATATATATATGTTGATACATCCCTTGTTGAGAGGAATAAACATGTATGTTGTGGCAAAAAGTGCATACATATTAACCTCTATATGCACTTTTTTCCAGGACATACATGTTTATTCCTCTCAACGAGGGACGTATATATATATATATATATATATATATATATTATTAACTATGTAGGCATGATTTGAAATGACTATATTACTTTTTTTGTGCTAAGTGTCTTTTCAGTTTATAAACATGTGCATAATCAGTTCATTAGTTTGCTTAAGGATTGAGTAGTTTGTCCATGAATTGTAGATGATTTTAGGTGAATTAGAAGCATAAAACAAGCTTAAATAACACTGAACAACAGTGTAAAACTGATAAATAATTCACCACATGAAATTTATACAGCAGGCATGATGAAGCAATTCACCCTGCCTGGTTACATCTGTTGGTCTAGCTCCCAATGGCATGTCCATCTTTCATTATGCTAAAAATTTTGTAAATACATGTAGTTATAGTGCTCAAATGGATGTTTTCGCTACACAAATGGCTCCAGAATGATCCAATTAGTCAAAAATGACTCTTCATCCACTCAGAATGGGCGAAAATTGAGTCTCCTACTCTTTTGCCCAGTTTCACCTAGAAAAACTCCACTAAAAGTGGAGAACTCCAATTATCTCGAGTTAAAATAGGTTCTCCACCAAAAATGGCATGCTTTGCCAAAATGTTCGACATTTTAAACTGTGGCATTAAACATCAGTGGTTGGGGTGGTCACATGCCAACCCCAAACCCCATGGCTAACACAATGGTTAGCAGAACCCAAGGCGGAACTCCGGTGGGAAGTTTTAAAACTCAGGTTTGAATGCTGAGGTTAGCGAAGACCGCACAGAGAGTTGATGACGGTTAACCATTGCAATGTGATAAGTTTAACATGACAGTTCTGGCAGAGACTGTGGGTTAGGCTGACCGCGACGGTGGATATTTTATGTTTGCAATGTGATAACACCAACGGAACCATTGGTGGGTTGGGACCACCAGCGGTTCCAACCCCCATATGCAAATACAACAAAATTTAAATAGAAGTTGCATTCTATAGTTGTTAAGAACCACTTGTAGCTCGAGCGGTAGGGACATGTGCATGCACGCGGGAGGTACAGGGGTCGATTCCTATGGACCCTCAAAAATTTTAACACACCATTTAGGGGACATGTGGCAGCCTCAGGGCTAGCCACATGGCACCCTTTAATTGGTCTTTCAAACCGTAATTTAAAAAAATTAAATAATGAAACTTGTCATCCCATTCTTGGCCCAGTGAGAATTAATATTCCAAGAACATTCCTTTTTTTGCTGACTATACCTCCACCCTGCTGACTGTGCATTCCAGTCAACCCTGGTCAAACTGTCACAAAATTTACCTTTTTGGCATTTTGATCAGAACGCGATATCTCCCTCATACGAAATTGGTTTTTTGAACTTTTTATGGCGCTGGAATCAGGAAGAAGAGATCTACGCAACCATCTAGGTTTTAACCCAATCATGTAAATTTGAATTTTGAGCAAAATTTATGAACACTTGATCACTCCTCCCCATTGGGAAGATTTTGGACCCCAAAATACTTGATTACCTATTCAATATATGAGGGTACAATTCCCTCACCTTTCCAACCTCCATCCATCTTGCCTTTTTCTTGGTTTAGTGCCTTTGAGCCCAACTCGAAGGTAGTCAACACTAAGGTAGTCAACACTTCCCCTCTTAGATGCTCTTGTCCTCGTGTCAAGAATTGTAGTTTCTTTGAGCTCATCCAGAAATTATGGTGATAAATCTTCAATAGAAGGTAGCTTAACATCACTTCCTTGATCATTGATCAAAGGTGGCTCATAAAAACGTAAGTTTTCAACATTAACAACTGAATACATTTGCATATAAGAAGGCAAGTCAAGTTGGAATGCATTGTTACCAACTTGTTTTATGATCTTGAATGGACTATAGCGAATGGGTTTGAGCTTTTTACATTCCCCTTGCATCCTTTCTTTTCTAATGTACAACCATACCTCATCTCCCTCTTGAAACTTGTAATCAACTCGATGTTTTTCATGCCTCTCTTTGTATTTGATTTGACTTTTCTCAAGCTTTTCTTGAACTTGTTGATGTATAATCTAAATTTTCTCAATGAAATTTTGAGCCTTATCAATATTACTATGGCCGTCTATTACAACATCCTTCCCAAAGATGAAGTCTAATGGAGATTTTGGAAAATACCCAAAGCATACTTCAAAAGATGATGCTTGTGTTGAAGAGTGCTTTGCCCGATTGTAAGTGTGATGAATGTAATGCAGTTGTTCATCCCACAACTTAGGATGTTTGTTGCAATATCCTCTCAATAGATTCACAACGGTTCTATTCACCACCTCAGTTTGTCCATCTATTTGTGGAAGAAAAGAAATACTCTTTTTCAACTTTGTGTCCATCATTCTTCATAGATTTGACCAAAAATTCCCAATGAACCTGGAATCTCTGTCACTAACAATAGAATTTGGCAATCCAAAATGAACCCAACACATGTTGAAAATAAAGTTCAGCAGTAATGGTTTTCTTACATGGCATAAGTATACACATTTTACTGAATCTATCCACAACTACATAAAGATAATCATGTTGTTTTCTTGACATAGGTATACCTCCAACAAAATCCATGGAGACACTCTCCCATGGCCTTGATAGTACCGGTAGTGGTGTGTAAAAACCAAGCTTCCTATTGCTAGGCTTACTTTTTTAACACATATAAAAACCTCTTATAAAACACGACACACTATCTATCTTGCAAGACCAATAGCAATACCTCTATAGATGCACCACTATTTTTCTTACCCCAAAGTGTCCAGCAATAAGAGATGAATGGGCTTCTCTCATGACACTTAGCCTCTCTCCTTGTGGTATACACAGCTTGCCCAAATGAAACAGAAAATTGTTATGCATGTGAAAATATTTCTCTTCAACTTGATTCCCTTCGCTCAAACTAGCATACACATCTTGAAAATCAATGTCATGTGCATATTTTTCTATGTAACTCTCATGTACAACAGAATCATTTTTTAGTAAAGTAGATGCAATAATGATTGGTCTTGAAAGCATATCTGAAACTTTATTGAAAATACCTTTCTTGTACCTTATAACCAAGTGAAACTGTTGAAGAAACCCCTTCCACTTGAAATGTCTTGATTGCTGCAATTTTGTTTGTGACTGCAAGTACTGTAAGGGTTGGTGATTGGTATGAACAATAGTATCTTTACCTATCAAGAGTGTTTCAACTTCTTGACACTTTGTACCAATGCATATAGTTCTTTTTCATATGTAGGATAATTAGTTACAACACCATTGAATGTTTCAAAATGAAAAGCAATAGGCTTACCATGCTGCAAAATAACTGCGCCCATGGCATAATCACCAGCATCAATTTGAATCTCGAATGGTTGTCTCAAATTTGGTAATGCAAGGACTGGAGCTGAACTGATCTTGTCTTTTAAAGCTTCAAAAGCTTGTTGATGTTTTCCTCCCCATTGGAACCCTTTCTTTACACTTGTCACTGCATGCATAGGAGCTGCGATGGAAGAAAAGTTAGCAATAAACTTTCTCCGATACTTAGATGCACCTAAGAAAATTCTTACCTCAGTTACTGTTTTGGGTGTGGGAAAATTCATAATGGCTTCCACTTTAGAAGGATCAATCCTCAATTCTCCTCCTCCTACAATATTTCCCAAATAGACCAAAGAAGTCTTTCCAAACTCACATTTTGACATCTTGAAACAATTTCTCTTTCTTCAAAATATCAAGCACTCTATTCACATGCAAGACATGATCTTCTCTTGTTTTGATAAAAATTAATATTTCATATAAGTACACAATCACAAATTCATCAAGGAATGGACGCAAAACACTATCCATAACACGCATGAAAGCTTCCGATTCATTACACAAACCAAATGGCATAACTAGCCACTCAAAGAGTCCTTGTTTGGTTTTGAATGCAGTTTTTCATATATCACTTTCTGTAATTCTTACTTGATGATATCTACTTCGTAAATATAAAATTGAAAAAAAATCCTTTTTTCAGCTGATCAAGCAAATCATCTATTCTTGGGAGTGGGTAACGATTCTTTACCGTAATCTTGTTCAAAGCTCAGAAATATACACACATGCGCCAAGTCCCATATTTCTTTGATATCAAGACTATGGGTGAACCGCATGGAGAGGTGCTTGTCCTTGTGATTCTCTTTAATTTTCCTCTTTATTTCATCATTCTCCATTATCGACATGCGATACATACCAATTTTTGGAAGAGAGCAATCTTGCTGCAACTGAATCTCATGTTGAATCTCCCTTTTTGGAGGCAATCCTGTTGGCTCCTGAAACATATCATAATGTGCATTAACTACATCATATAAATCTGATTTCAACTTAGGATCACATCCCTCAAATGTTTCATGATTAACATAAGATTTAGGCTTAATCATAAGAAGAACAAAATTCTTACTTGAATTTACCAACCTCTTTACCTATCCAGCATTTACCATAGCAATGTTTGTCTTCTTGTGATGTGCTCTAACAATGAATTCCTTGCCATATTTGAATAATGATATTTTTTCTCATGGCGATGGAATATCTCTTTCCTGTCACAAAATTAAGGACTCCCCAACACAATACCTATTATGTCAAGCGGAACCAAATCTAATTCAACTGTGTCAACAAAATTTGCAGTGATTGCAAACTGCAATATACATTTCTTTGAAACCTGTAGATTTACATCCTTACAAATCGAACCCAATGGATATGGTTTTGGATGTGGTATGGTCTCAAGGTTAAGTTTCTTGACTAAGTCTTCAGAGATTAAGTTTTCTTGTGACCCACTGTCAAACAATGTGTCAATCATGGTATGTTTGGATATGACCCTCACATGAAACAGTTCTATTATTTCTTCTTCATTTGGAGTATGTATGTGACAATTTGATGTAATGGTACTAGGTTTAGTTTCAATTTATTTTCCATTCATGTTCTTCAATCCGATGGCTATAATCTTAGATTCATCACCTAAATCATCTCCTAAATCATGTTGAGTTGTAGCAGCAGTTTTATGTTTCCCTTTGTTATTGGGTTTCTTTGGCCTCATTTCAGGATGTAATTTCCAATAATGAGTTTCACCATGGAATTATTTAATAATGTTTACAAACCACTTTTTCTCCCTCTTTCTTAATAGATGCATTCTTTTTTTTTTTACCTTTTGAGGTCTTCTCTTTGGCTTTACCCTTACAAGGTTTCTTTCTACCCTCTTCAAAAATGTTCTTCCCTCTAGCTTCTATATGTGTGGCCTGAACACATACTTCATCTAGACTGGTGGGGCTAAACATTAGAATAGTGTGTTTTAGGTAGCTATGTAAGCCTCCTATGTACTTGAGCAAAGTATCTTGGCTCTTCAAATCTACCCCTAATAAGAGAGCTCTTCTCCTAAATTCTTGGGTGTATTCTTGCACATTTTGTCCCTTCAATTGCCTAAAGTTTTGCCAGTTCATTATGGCTCTCTACATATGAGCTAATGGATAAAACTGTTGTTTTATAGCAGTAATGAAATCTAACCATGATAGAATAATCTTACCATGCTTCTTGATCTCCTCCTTTGTCTTGGCTTCCCACCAAACAAGTGTTGCACCTTCCATTCTAAATGAAGCTAATTGTATTTTGGTATCATCATCTTGAAGGTTATGGATTCTCAAATAGACCTCCAATTTCCTAATCCAATTATGAAGCTTTTATGCATTTACTTCACCATTAAACATAGTCAATTCGAACTTAACATCAAGTTTTAAAAAAGGACTTTTACCAGTGTTATTTGACTTGTGTGGCTGATGTACTGAAGAAGAAGTAGAAGATGATGATGATGAGGGTGAGGATGATGGCTCTCCATTGCCTCCCTTTCCTTCATTTCCTGTAGAAATTTGCTGAATAATAAATAATTATCCACCGAGACTATCCTGATCACATACAATTCGAATTTATATGCAACACATAATCTCTTCCACTCAGATCAACTTAGATAATCACACATGCGGAAATAAAATCAAGCGATAACACATCAAATCATCATACACATTAACACAGTATGTATGGGGAAAGCTTATAGCTGAAAACCCCGCAGCTATTGTGTATATTATAATGGAGAAATCAAGTAACAAACTCAGTATAATACTCCTCACAAGTACTCAGTACTTTCTCATACAGTTACCCACAATCTAGCTCAGTTTTGAACAGGTTACTGGTTCAAAACTCACCGCCAATTGCCTTTCCTCTATTGCGCAATCCAGGCCTGTCTATATAGAGATCCAAGGTTCGAATCTCCTTGGCTTGACAGCGCAATCATCATGGGAAATTCCTCCAAGTGTGGTGCAAATCTCATGCACAACTGATGTCGCCACCGATAGCTAACTCCACCCTTTCATCTACCTCTTTCACTGGTCTCCACTGAACTGTCCATGCACTGTAGTGAACTGATGTGTTCTTGAGTTGAATAATGAGTTACTAATTAATGAATTAAATAATATTTAATTCAATCCACTCATAACTAATTGATTAGCTAGTTAAACTAATCTCAATCAGTTCAACTAAAATAAACAGAACACAACTCCACTATCTGTCTCATTAACTCCTCCAAACTTATGCCACTGAAGTCCAACTGAAGTCAACCATGCATGATGCCATCAAACCCTTGGGAACCACGTGATTCCTCTGTCAGATGCATGAGCCACTTCTGTAGCTCGAACCGAAGTGCTCCAAGAGAGTAAACTGCTGTTTATAGTCTAAATATTATTAAGGGTAAATAATATTTGACTTCCCTGTTTTAAGGAGAGGCAGTCTAAAAATAGACTTCGACCTCTTTGACCTCAAAAATATAGTCTCATCTATTTTTACCAACATGAAACATACTTCAAGAATCTCAAACTGGAATCCCCGAACCATGCTCCATATGTCTAAAAATAGACATAGTCTAAAAATAGATTTTGCGCTAGAATTTGCCTGCGGGCCCACTTAGTGAAGGCGACTTCATTTCACTAAGCTCCATCATCTTGCTGCATTTTCAACACTCCCTCTCAGCAAGATATGGATTATCCGCAACCCCTATCCTGCCTCTGTGGAATTCAAACTTGCTCCTGGTGAGCGCCTTCGTCAGGATGTCGGCATCCTGATCCTCCGTGGGAACATATGAAAGCATCATGATTCTCCGCTAAACACAATCTCTGATATGATGGTACCTGATGTCGATGTGTTTGGACCTATCATGAAATACTGGATTAGCCGAGAGTTTAATGCAACTCTGGTTATCACAGTAGATCACTGTACGCTCCAAATGCAACCTGAACAATCCTGCGAGGATCTTCCTCATCCAAATAGCCTCGCATGCAGCCAAGCTAGCTGCCATGTACTCGGCCTCTGCTGAACTGAGTGCCACGGATCTCTGCTTCCTGCTGTACCAGGAAACTGCTGTCGACCCAATGCTGGAAACTCCTCCAGAAGTGCTCTTCCGGTCCGTTGGACTCCCTGCCCAATCTGCATCAGTGAAGCCAGAAAGCTTCGCTCCATCCTCCTGTCTGTACCATAGACCATATCCCGATGTGCCTCTAACATAGCGCAATACATGCTTGCCTGCCTTCCAAAAGAGCTTGGTAGGCTTAACCATAGTTTGCGAAATCTGGTTAACTGTATAGCATATATCGGGTCGTGTGTTGACCAGATACATAAGCGACCCCACCAACTGTCGATAGACAGTGGCATCCACTACCTCCGCTGAAGTAGCATCCTCCTTCCTCCAACCACCAGGAAGAGGAGTGTCAACAGGCTTGCAGCCTTGCATGTTGAACCTCTCCATAATCTCCCGGGCATACTTGCCCTGAGAAACAAACAGTCCTCCGCTGCGCTGCCAAATCTCCAATCCCAGGAAATAATGAAGGATGCCCAAGTCCTTCATCTCGAACTCTCATGCAAGATCCTCCTTGCATGAAAGTATCAACTGCTCATCGCCAGTCAAAATCAGATCATCTACATACAGTACGATGATCAACAGCTTTCCCTCCACCACAATCTGGTACAGGTTTGGATCCGCCTCACTCTTGGAGAATCCAAGCCCGGTGAAGTAGCTGTCTATCCGAGTGTACCAAGCACGAGGTGCTTGCTTCAGCCCATACAGTGCTCTCTTGAGTCGGCACACATGCGACTCACTGCTGAAGATCTCAAAACCTTCAGGCTGCTCTATGTACACCTCTTCCTCAATAACTCCATCGAGGAACGCAGTCTTCACATCCATCTGATGAATGTGCCACCCCATCTGCGCTGAGAGAGCAAGGATCGTCCGTATGGAAGAGTACCTTGCGACAGGTGCAAAGGTATCCTCATAGTCAATCCCCTCGATCTGTGAGAAGCCACGGGCGACAAATCTTGCCTTGTACTTCTCCACACTCCCGTCAGCCGCCTGCTTCACCTTGTAGATCCATCGCGAACCCACCACTGATTTCCCAACCGGTCTTGGGACAATCTCCCATGCACTGTCCCTGACGATCGAATCATATTCTTCGATCATGGCATCAACCCATGCGGGTTCCTCCACAGCTTCCTCAAAAGAGGATGGCTCCGTCACAACACATTGAATCACAAGAGCCATGTATCCAGTGTATTGATCCGGTGACTGCCTCTGTCTGCGCTGTGCTGTAGGTGGTCCTACAACCTTCTCTGCATCCCGAGCCAGTCGCTCAGCTTCTGTAGTGCGCATGCGCCCTCTGATGGTTGGCGCTGCCTGGGTGGTTTCTTCCACCTCCCGAACCTCCTCTTGTGGCTGATCCACATCTGGAAGCTCCTCCTTAGGAACTAACAGCTCCTCATCTGCATGCAAGTGTAGCTCCCTCTCAAGCGAACACTGCATGGCTTTCTCCTCCTGAAATTTTATATCCCGTCGCACAACAGTCTTGCGACTGTCTGGCACATACACCCGACAGTTGTGAGGTGTATCAGTGTACCCCACAAATATTCCAACTTCAGCAGTTGGATCCAGCTTCCTTCTTGCATCCTTCGTCACATGCATGTAGACAGGAGATCCGAAAATCCGCAAATGGGAAATATCAGGCCTCTTGCCAGAATAAGCCTCCTCTCGTGTACTCATGCCAAGAACCTTGTGAGGACAACGGTTCTGCACATACACTGCTGTATTGCATGCCTCAGCCCACAAGTGAAGGGGTAGGCCCCGATCATGCAACATCGCCCGTGCAGCACCCACGATCGTTCTGTTCTTCCGCTCAGCCACCCCGTTCTGCTGTGGGTTATGGGGTGCGATGAGCTCTCTCCGAATCCCTTCTGCACTGCAGAACTCCTTGAATTCAGCCGAGATGAATTCACCACCGTTATCACTCCTTAGAACAATCACCTTCTTCCCCGACTCCTTCTCGACCAGTGCTTTAAACTCACAGAACTTCGCGAATGTATCGCTCTTCTTCTGCATGAAGAAGATCCAGCACTTTCGAGAGAAATCATCAACAAAGATCACATAATACTCGTGCTTTGCTGTCGAAGCAACTGAGAAAGGACCACACACGTCTGTGTGAACTCTCTCAAGGATCGTCGTGGCGCGACTATCCTTCTCGTGAAAGGTGGCTTTCACATACTTCCCTAAAGTACACCCCTTGCACTGATCTGACTGCGCAAGAGTGCCCTTAGGAAGTCCAGTAGAAATCTGCCGCAGAATCTTCAAAGCTCCATGGTGAAGATGGCCCAATCTCCTGTGCCATAGTTCGCCCTCATCATCCCGGCTCACCACATCTCCCGCCTTGCATGCCATAGCTGCGCAGTCATCTACCTGCAACTGATAAAGGTTCTGAGTTCGAACCCCTATCTTCCGGGTCTCTCCAGTAGTCTTACTGCGCAGGAAGGCTTTTCCTTCGCCGAAGACCACATCATACCCCTTATCCTCCAACATCGCTACTGAAATCAGGTTCTTCTTCAATCCAGGTACATGCATGACATCCTTTAAGACAAAGGGTTTACCAGATTCCCTCTGAAAGGATACGGTACCGATACCAGTCGCACTGTATCTACCGTCATCGCCCATCTCGATGTGCATACCCAAATCCTTGTCCTCCAGATCTGAGAACAACTCCCGATCTCCCGTCATATGAAATGACGCACCGTTGTCCAAGAACCACACCGATCCCATCACACTTGAAACCAAGCATGCAATCAGTGAAAAGTCAAGCTCGAACTGTGAAGCCAAAGCTTCTCCATCTGCAGATCTTCCCGCTTGCTTGTTCTTCTTCTTTGGACAATTGGTAGCATAATGTCCGTGATCATGGCAGTGAAAACACTTCACTTTCGCCATATCCTGCTTCTTGCCCTTTGCACCAGAATGAGAGGTTTTCTTACCCTTCCCCTTCTTTGCTTTGGCAACCAAAGCGCATTTTTCTTCATCAGCTCCCTTTCATGAAGATCCATCTCGAGTAGTCCTCCTTATCTCCTCCTGCATGAGATCCGCCCAAAGGCGCTCCCATCCCGGCAGCTTCTCCCGACCATTGACACTATCTTGATATGAGTGCCAAGCCTTCGAAAGACCAAGGAGAGCCAGGTCGACCATGTCTTCATCTTCGACAGTCACCCCCACACTTCCCAGCTCATCTCTGCATTGAGTGAACTTCGTGAGGTATTTGGCAATACTGTCGCCCTTCTCCATCTTGATGTTCCTAAGCTTATCTTTGAGCGCCAGCTTCCTTTGGTCGCTCTTACTCTGGAATAGATCCGTCAAAGCTTTCCACATTAAATATGGAGTAGCCTTTCCATGCAGGCTGGATACAATATGATCCTCGACGCCCTCCAACAGGATCCTTCGACACTTCGCCATCTTCTTTTGCCATGCTTCGACTTCAGCAGGATCAGTGGGCTTTTGGACATCCGTATCTACGAACTCCTTCAGACCATTATCTTCTAATACCGCCTCCATGCGATCCTTCCATGCAACATAATTCGAACTGCCTTCAAGAGCATATTCGAGTCGCAAACCGTTGAAAGACATTTTCAACACTAGCACCAAGAAAACAAAACTACTGCAAAATTTCGAATTCCACCTCAAAGCTCAACCGCTCTAGATCATGAGAAAAAATTATTTCTAGCACAGAGATTGACTGCAAGGGGCATTTACCAGACCTTTCACTTTCCGAAGAAAGATGAATCCGGAGGCTACCTGGCCCGCATGCAGACTCTGTCTACCGAAATAAGTTTGTAATCACCGTGATGATCAATCTCTGCTTCAATAGCTCCGATACCATGTAGAAATTTGCTGAATAATGATTAATTATCCACCGAGACTATCCTGATCACATACAATTCGAATTTATATGCAACACATAATATCTTCCACTCAGATCATCAAACATGCGGAAATAAAATCAAGCGATAACACATCAAATCATCATACACATTAACACAGTATGTATGGGGAAAGCTTATAGCCGAAAACCCCGCAGCTATTGTGTATATTATAATGGAGAAATCAAGTAACAAACTCAGTACAATACTCCTCACAAGTACTCAGTACTTTCTCATACAGTTACCCACAATCTAGCTCAGTTTTGAACAGGTTACTGGTTCAAAACTCACCGCCAATTGCCTTGCCTCTATTGCGCAATCCAGGCCTATCTATATAGATATCCAAGGTTCGAATCTCCTTGGCTTGACTGCGCAATTGTCATGGAAAAATCCTCCAAGTGTGGTGCAAATCTCATGCACAACTGATGTCGCCACTGATAGCTAACTCCACCTTTTCATCTACCTCTTTCACTGGTCTCCACTGAACTGATCATGCACTGTAGTGAACTAATGTGTTCTTGAGTTGAATAATGAGTTACTAATTAATGAATTAAATAATATTTAATTCACTCCACTCATAACTAATTGATTAGCTAGTTAAACTAATCTCAATCATTTCAACTAAAATAAACAGAACACAACTCCACTAGCTGTCTCATTAACTCCACCAAACTTCTGCCACTGAAGTCCTAACTGAAGTCAACCATGCATGATGCCATCAAAACCTTGGGAATAGCGTAATTCCTCTGTCAGATGCATGAGCCACTTCCAAGGCTCGAACTGAAGTGCTCCAAGAGAGTAAACTGCTGTTTAGAGTCCAAATATTATTAAGGGTAAATAATATTTGACTTCCCTATTTTTAGGAGAGGCAGTCTAAAAATAGACATCGACCTCTTTGACCTAAAAAATAGAGTCTCATCTATTTTTAACAACATGACCAATGCTCCAAGAATCTCAAACTGGAATCCCTGAACCATGCTCCATATGTCTAAAAATAGACATAGTCTAAAAATAGATTTTGCGCCAGAATTCGCCTGCGGGCCCACTTAGTGAAGGCGACTTCATTTCACTAAGCTCCATCATCTTGCTGCATTTTCAACATTTCCCTTCTTTGACTTATCTTCATCATGGTGACCTCCTGAAGATACTTGTCCTTCCTTGTGAATTTTAGATCCTTCTCCTTCTAATCTCTCATTCCTTTCTTGATAAAGGATTCTAACCATCTCAGTCATGTCAAGAAATGATTTCCTAAAGACTCTTTATTCCTCTTTCGGATCAACTTATTCATGGATTTCTCCTTCCTCTTGAGGCATGCTTAATGTAGCTTTTGCTTCCTAAGGAGGTGAAATAGGTGGTGGAGATTTTGGAAATCTTGCTCTCCTTTGCTTTGGCTCTTCTTGAGACCCTTCTGCTTCCACCATTTTTCCTTCTCCTCTTTTGAGCTTGAGCCTTGTAAGCATATAAAACTTGCAAATAGTTAAATAATTATTTGCACTAAACAACAATAGAGAATAAACTCTAGCTCTTATAACAATCTGATCTAAAATGACTGTATTATTTTTTTGGTGCTAAGTGTCTTTTTAGTTTATAAACATGTGCATAATCAGTTCATTAGTTTGCTTAAGGATTGAGTAGTTTGTCCATGAATTGTAGATGATTTTAGGTGAATTAGAAGCATAAAACAAGATTAAATTACACTGAACAATAGTGTAAAATAGAGAAATAAGTCACCACATGAAATTTACACAACAGGCATGATGAAGCACTTCACCTCTCATGGGCTACATCTGCCGGTCCAACTCCCAATGGCATGTCCATCTTTCATTATGCTCAAAATTTTGCAAATAGATGTAGTTACAATGCTCAAATGGATGTTTTATCTCCACCAATGGCTCCAGAATGCTCCAATTAGTAAAAAATGACTCTTCATTCACTTAGAATGGGCGAAAATTGAGTCTCCTACTCTTTTTCCCAGTTTCACCTAGAAAAACTCCACTAAAAGTGGAGAAATCCACTTATCTGGAGTTAAAATAGATTCTCCGCAAGAAATGGCGTGCTTTGCAAAAATTTCGACCATTTTAAACTATGGCATTAGACGTTGGTGGTTGGGGTGGCCACATCCCAACCCCAAACCCCACAGATAACACAACGGTTAGTAGAACCCAAGGTGGAACTCCGGTGGGAAGTTTTAAAACTCCGGTTTGAATACTGAGTTTAGTGGAGACCGCGAGAAGAGTTGACGACAGTTAACCATTGCAATGTGATAAGTTTAACCCAACAGTTATGGTGGAGACTGCGGGTTAGGCTGACCGCGACAATGGATATTTTATGTTTGCCATGTGATAACACCAACGGAACCGCTAGCGGGTTGGGACTGCTGATGGTTCCAACCCCCATATGCGAATACAACAAAATTTAAATAGAAGTCACATTCTATAGTTATTAAGAACCACTTGTAGCTCGGGCGGTAGACACCTATGTGTGCACGCGGGAGGTCCGGGGGTCGATTCCTGCGAACCCTTAAAAATTTTAACACACCATTTATGGGACACATGGCAGCCTCAAGGCTAACCCATCCTTCAAACTGTAATTTCAACAAATTAAACAATGACACTTGTCATCCCATGATTGGCCTGGTGAAAAGGAATATTCTGAGGATATTCCTTTTTTTGCTGACTGTACCTCCACCCTACTAACTGTGCATCCCACTCAACCCTAGTCAAAATGTCGCAAAATTTGCATGTTTGGAATTTTGATTAGAACATGATATCTCCCTCATATAACATCAGTTTTTCGAATTGTTCGCGGCACTGAAATCAAGAAGACAAGATCTATGCAACCATCCTAGTTTCAACACGATCCTGTAACTTTGAATTTTGAGCAAAATTTATAAACACCTGATCAAGGCATGTGCATTCATGTTAATAATTTTATGATTTACTCTCATAAGTTTGTTGATATGGGTTGTTTTTTCCAACCAACTTTCCACAAAAATGCTGAAAAGCAACATAATGGGCATGATTTCTTGTTATTCATTTATATCATCTTGTTTCTAACAATTGTGTGCGTGTGACAACACATTATAAGCAGTAAAAGACAACAAAATACAAAGGAATGATAACTAAAATGGTGCAATATAGTTCTGATTAGCCACAACATGTAAATGAGGATGGCAACACAAATTAAGAAGAATGATTAGTTGGCTAAGGGGGAGGCATAAACTCTCCTAATTGGATGGATACTTTGAGGAGACTAAGGGATGAGGTCAGAAGTTTCAAGACATATAATGAAAGGCTAGTGAGGGTGAAAGAGAGGCAGGCTGAGATAAATGTAGTCATTTTGTAAATAATATCATACTTACAAAGACAAAGGCAACATCAACTAGGAACTATTCATAGATACAAGAGAAGCCTTCTGGAGTCAAAAGAAAAAATAAAATTGGGTAGATGGTGGTAGGTCCAGAAATAGGCATAAGTGGGAGATCGAAGACAATGTGAAAGGAAATGCACCACTTAGTACCCTAGAAGGAAGAAGCAACACTTTTGTGCATCAGTTTGGTAGAAAATCCATCTCTACTACCAAGAGACACCATCATCACTCTCATCCCCCGAAAGAGAGAAATATATTATATGCCCGAAGAATTTAAGAAATTCAAGCCACCCACATTTGACGAAGACATGAATAAATCTAAAGATGCAAAAGCTTGGTTGTTGGGCATGAAGACATTTTTCAGAATCTTTGATTATTCTAAAAACATGAAAGACAAGATTGCCACCTATAGTCTGAAGGGAAAAACATATATGTGGTGGGAATAATTGAAAATTTTCAGAGGCATAGTTGAGGAAGAATTGACTTGGAATGAATTTTAGAAGATCTTCAAAAATAAATATTTATCAGAGCGATACTATGACAACAAAGCAAAATATTTTTATAAACTCAAGATGGGGCGAATGACAGATGATGAGTATGTCACCAAGTTACTAGAACTACTGAGATATGTGCCATATCTCAAGGATGAGAAGGCCAAAATCTAAAGTTTTATTAGTGGGTTTCCCATGGAATTCAAGGACATAATTGAATTGTTAGATCCTCAAACATTGAATGATGTCATTAAGAAATTGAAACACTGCTATGAGCAAGAAAAGTACAAGCCATAAATTAAAATTTTTAGGAAGGAAAAGAACAAAAATAGAAATAAAAATAAATGGCCGAAGAAATTTTTAGAAAAGAAGGAAAGCAAGCAACTAGTCAGTATAAATCTATTTCAACATAAAATCAAATCATCTGCAAAAAGTAATGTGCATTAGCCAGAATCAAAGTAGTGCAGGCCTAAGGGTAAAGAGGAATTAAAATGTTGGAATTGTGGTGAAAATCACCAGAAAAGAGATTTCTCACACTAGCAAAATGCAAGGCCAAAGATTTATAGTGCCCAGGAAGCTCGCACAGTGGGTGATGTAGCTCAGATTTTGCTCAAAATTTACGCAGCCATGGAAAATCACCAAGAAAATCACTAGTCATCCATCATTGAGATGGAAGGTAATATGTATCAATTTGTTTCCATTTTAATTGATCCTGGTTCTAACTACAACTATATCAATCCCAAGCTTATGTAAAAATGCAATTTAACGAAGGAATTTCACGCAAATCCATGGTTGGTTCAATTGGCAATAGGAACAAGGAGAAAAATTAAGCATAGAGTGAAATCATATATATTTTAACTCAAAAACATTTACCACAAGAACACATTTGAATTTATTTCCATTGGGTGCATATAGGTCGTACATACACAAAACCAATGTGGATTGTTTTAAAAAGAAATTAATGTCTGGATAATGCTAGAGAAAGAAAAATATTACAGGGAAACCAAAAGAAAATTCCGGTAAGGTTGATTACAGTAATGTAGGCCAAATGTTGTTGCCTAAATGGTTGTAAATTCTTTTCAGTGCAAATTTCCAACAATAAGAAATCTAGTGACAATGCTAAGAGAGAAGAAATCAAGATGTTGAAGAAGCATCCAATGTTGTAGTGGTATGAGGAAGTGTTTCCAAAAAAATATTTTGGGTTTACCTCCCCATAAGGAAGTCAATTTCTCTATTGAAATAGTGCCTGGAGTAGCTCTAGAACCTAAGGCACCATATTGGATGAGTACACCTAAGCTAGTTGAGTTAAAACTGCAGCTGGAGGAGATGCTTAATAAAGGCTATATTTGGCCAAGTGTGTCACCATGGGGAATCCCAGTGTTATTTGTGAAGAAAAAGGATGGGACACTTCAACTTTGTATTGATTACAAGAAATTAAATAAAGTGACAACCAAAAATCAATATCCATTGCCACGGATTGATGACTTATTCGATCAACTGAGGGGAACAATAATGTTCTCCAATATCAATTTGAGATCTGGGTATCGTGAGGTCCACATAAAAGAAGAGTATATCCATAAAACAACTTTCTGACAATATACATGCAATATGAGGTTGTATTTTTACCCATTGGGATTACTAATGTCCCTTCCACGTTCATGTGTTTAATGAACAATTTGTTGAATTCTTATTTGGATAAATTTGTGATTATCTTCATTGATGACATATTGGTGTACTCAAAGAATAAATAATAACATGAAAATCACCTGGATGCAGTACTAAAATTACTGAGGGAACACAAGATCTATGCAAAGCTTAACAAGTGTGATTTATTTCAGTCTCAGATACATTATTTGAGGCGCATCGTCTCCAAGGAGGGGATATTAGTTGATTTAGAAAAGATCAAGGCCATAATGGAGTGGCCAACACTGAAGAATGTGAATGACGTCAAATCATTCATGAAATTGGTAGGTTACTATAGGGGTTTCATCAGGAACTTATCCAAGATATACCATCATACCACATCCTTACAAAGAAATGGAAACAAATTTGAATGGACAACTGAATGTGCAACAAGCTTCGAGTAGTTGAAGCAGTTGCTCACTAATGCATCGGTGTTGAGGATTGCAAATCTCGACAAGGATTTTGTGGTTTGTACAAATCCCTACAAGGAAGGATTAGGTGGAGTCTTGGTTTAGGAAGGACATGTGGTTTTCTATGAGTCAAGAAAATTAAATGAGCATGAGGCGAATTACATGACTCATGATATAGAGTTAGCTACCATTATTCATGCACTGAAGATGTGGATGCATTACACACTCATGAAAAATCATAGTGGACTCATGTATTTGTTTGGTCAACCTAATTTGAATGCAAGACAAGCTAGGTGGATGGTCATACTTAGCGAGTTTGAATTTGAGATCAAGTACATAAAAAGCAAAGAGAACAGGGTTATCGATGCACTTAGTAGAAGGATTCGATTGAATCAGCCGAAAACCATAAGCTCTTATGAAGTGGACCTGGTGGAAAGGGTAAAAAATGCAAGACAACATGATGTGAAATATCAACAAATGAAGATGATGAGGAATATCATCTCACAGATGAGGGTCTAGTTAGATTCAAGAACCAAATATATGTACCAAATAATGATGATATGAAGAGGCTCATAATGAGAGAGAGTTTCATGTTAATCCATATTTCGTCCATTTGAGATACCAAAAGACACTCACAACCCTTAAAAAGCTTTATTATTGGCCAAATTTGAAGAAATAAGTGGCTATTTTATTGCAACTCATTTCCATACCAGAATGGAAGTGGGAGGTGATCTCCATGGATTTCATTATAGGTTTTCTGAGAACCTCCCAACAACATGATGTAATCATGACAGTGATTAAAAATTTGAGCAAGGTGGCTCATTTCATGGCAGTCAAATCCAACAATTCAGCTAGTGAGGTGGAGATTATGAGGTTACATGGAGCTCCCAAGAAAAAAAAATTTAGATAGAGATGCTATGTTCACTTCAATATTCTGGAAGGAACTATTTGTAAGCTTGGGGATAGAATTGGCGTTTAGTACAACGTATCAACCACAGACGGATAGGAAAATAGACAGAACAAACAAAATCCTTGAATACATGTTGAGGATGTATGTGATGCATGAGCCCAAGAAGTAAGAAGAGTATCTTCCAATTGTTGAATTTGCGTACAACAATGGGTACCAAGAATCTATAAAGATGAGCCCATAATTTGGGGCAATCTATGGGAGGAGTTTTAATAACCCTATTAGCTGGAGTGACCCAGTGAAAAGGGTCCTTATTGGGTCTGACATGACCAAGGAGATGGAGCAACAAATTTATATCATCAAGAAAAATTTGAAGGTGGAATAAGACATACAAAAGAGCTATCTTGATCAACATAGAGTGCATACAGAGTTCCAAGTTGGGGAACATGTTTACTTGAGAATTAAGCCCAAGAAAATTTCCCTAAATATTAGGTCATGTGCCAAGTTGGAACCACGATATTGTGGGCCTTTTCAGATCCTTGAAAGCATTGGACCAGTGGCCTATAGGCTAGCCTTACCTCCACTGGTTAAAGTTCATGATGTTTTTCATGTTTCTCTACTTAAAATATATGTGAAGGATTTTAATCATGTGATTGATTGCTCTATGCTACAGGTGGAACCATAGGGAGTGTTCCAACCAAAGCCATTATGCATCCTATACCGGAGGAAACACATGCTCCATAATTGATCAATATAGCAAGTCAAAGTGCAATGGAGGCACTTTGGGCCCGAGAAAGCCACTTGGGAAATGGCCGAATCAATGAAGGAAACATATCCTTTTTTATTTGTTGGTTGAAGGAAATGTGTATGTAATTGTAAATAATGTATAGAGTTACACATATAAAGCTCCACAAAACAATATGTATGATTTTAATTATGTTTCCTATGTTTCATATAGGAAGAGAACATCGAGGATGTTGTTCCCCCAAGGGGGAGGGGTTTTTCATAGCCCCAACTATGTTTCTCTCATGTATGTAATGTAAATATTTTTGTAAATAAAATATGGGCTGAGTAATGGGACACAAATTCCAGAGCAGGGGAGGTTACTTGCTAGGAAAAATTTAAATTGTTCCTTATATCTGAAAATTTGGAGCTAGTATATAACAGCTAAAAGCTGATAAAAAAGGGACAATTTGTATTTTCTTATCAATTGTGCTTTTACAACAATGGACAAGAAATAGGGGAGAAAATTTTAAAATGAAAAGAAAGGAGAAGTTGCGAGCTAGTATAGTGTGTTAGCTATTCACTACAACGACAAGAGATAGACATGTGGCAAAATTTTCATTGGCTGATAATATTTTCTGTAAATTTGATTGTATGAATCCTAAGGAAAATACAATTCGAATTAGTGGCCAGGACAACACAGGATGAGGGTAGTCTGGTTTGAACTGCTAGGGGACAGGAAAAAACATATAATTGTGGTGGTAGAGGAAGTGGAGAGTTTGATTTTTCCTAGGATTAGCACGGAGAAGAGGCAAGGCCCAAATTGTTGAGGAAAATATTGGGATTTGATACACTGAAGAGAAGATAGATAAAATCGAACTATGCATAATAACATTCAACTGGAGAAGAGAAGCAATTTTGGCTAGCAGGAAGTCAGGAAGAAAACACTTCCAAGTGAGGAGGTAATTGTCTCTCGAATCCCCATGGACTAGAGGGTGGAGATGGAAATTCTCAGAAATCCCTGGGGCCTGGCCTGGGGTGGAGGAGTTGCTCCTAGGAAAAATATTGGAAGATTTCTAGAGACTTCCTGGCTGTATATTTTATTCTGTTTTGGTTCTAGAGCCCCCAAGTTGGGTGGATCCATAATGTTCCTGTACACTATTTTCTTACAACTCAGTTGGTAAGAGGAGGTGGTAGAATCTCTGAGTTCCTGGTTCAACTAGTAGTTGTGCTTAAATACATGAGCAAATGACTCCTCAGTCTCTGGAATCTGGCTAGGGGGTGATAGCTACAAGTGAGGATTGGCTATAGTTATCTAGGTTGGGTCGAGAGGCATAATCCCTAACTCAATTACCCAAAAGTTCCCAAGGTAAGTGTTCTTTATATATTTTAAACAAAAATGAATATATGTTGCATTTCTAGACTAAAATGGTGTTTATTAATGTATTTACATGGTTTATGCTTTCAATTTTTACATGTTTTACTATTAAGTTGTTACTATTTCAATAATGTGGAAACAAAGTATGTAATATATTTTACATGTTTTAGAGAGAACATTCTCTCTTATCCCAACAATTTGAATGTATTTCAATGACAACTCCCTCTAGAAATGATCATGTCTCTGCATAGTAATACTAAATATTCCTTTCTTTTAGCCTTGTTGGTTGTCTATCACACATATATATCCTTTCCAAGTCTTTTAATAGCATGGTCCAGATTTTGGGTTCACATTTTGCTCTCCCTAAGCGCAGGCAAAATAAAATAAAAACAAACTCTCGCCCTCGGTAATGTCAATGAGAGTGCCTAATTAGCTTGGTAAGTTATTCAAGATTTCGACGCTGTCGGCTTGAAAGGATATTTATGTTATATTTTGGGTCACATTCCAGTAAATGTGTCTTAAGGTGAATATGAGTATAATATCATCAAACAAATAAGAACTAGCGGCTTCTTAATAATATAACACCTCTGATTTGTTTTATCGATGTTTCGAAAATAGATGGATTGTAATACCTATAAAGGCATGATCTACCTTTCTTGGTGCTAAATTCGAGATTTACTATTGTCTTATGAGTGCAAACTGAATAAGCGTGAGTTTCCTTGAGGGAGTTCTGCGAGCCATTGTTTTTAATTAAGGTTTCGCGACACATTTGTATTAGTGGTATAGATCACCGCTTTCAATACATAATTAAGTACGTCTACTGAATAATAGGTTTATTTACTCATCACAACTAAAATGCAAATACTATATCCATTGTTGAGATGAAATTATAGTTTTAGGCGGAAGCAAGTTTAGCCCCAAGGGTCTTAATTCTGAAAACCGCGCAGTATGACGGTTCTCTTATGAGCAAGGTCGGAGGTGGGGGCTTATGTTGCGGTGACTGGTTTCCACACTTGTGAGTGCAGAGCATGGGCTGAATATATATATGTGGGGGGTGAGGGGCTTCAGGTTGAGGTCAAGCCTAAGCCATCAAAATCGATAGCTGCTATCAGAAGCAAAAGTTGACTTCCGATTTAGAGTTTTGTTTAAATTTACTCACAACATATACACATTTATATATAATGTGGTTACACATATAATAGTGCACAATGCATAACAACGGAATATACAAAATATAGGGTTATATCTATATATATATATGTGTGTGAGATCATGTACATGAGGAGTTAGATTATGTTGTTTAACAAATGAAAATCAATAATTTTGGAGCTATAGTTCCATTAATGTATTGGGGCAGTATATGCTAACTCTTGCATTTTGTACTTGCCTAAATCTAAGGATAAGCATATACTGCCTCAATGTCCCAGAAATATTGATAACCATCGTTTAACCTAAATGTCTCGGCAGAAGTGAGGGTCAATGACCCATATGACCCTAGGCCATGACCAATGGTGGATTTTGATGGCTAGGGATGACGACGAGCTAACCATGGCATCAGATGGTTGGTGTATAGATGGTGGGGTCAGCCATGTATGAACGCCAGGTCAAAAAGGATTGACATATTAATATACATTTCATACTTATGTGTCCATCCCACACCTTGACATGTAAGCGTCGAGACGAGGTTTTTAAAATGATCATATAACATGGTTGTATCCACACAGTTGAATAAAACACATTCAAGGCACCTAAGAAAAAACATGACATATGAAAAGTTGTGTATAGTACATATACATCTATAAATTTATATTGAACAAATTTCATTTGAAACATATGTAGTTACACATCCACACATGCCACACTAATAAATGCCACAAAGTGTAATGCCTATAAGAGAGAAAAAACATGGCATATGAAAGGTTGTATATGGTATAGATACATCTATAAATTAATATTGAACAACTTGCATTTGAAACCTATGTAGTTACACATCAACAAATGCCAAGCTAATGAATGCCACGAGGTGTAATACCTATAATAGAGAGAAAAAACATGACATATGAAAGGTTGTGTATGGTACAGATACATCTATAAATTTATATTGAACCACTTTCATTTGAAACCTATGTAGTTACACATCAACACATGACAGGCTAATGAATGCCACAAGGTGTAATTCCTACATGTGAAGGCGTGATATAGCGCAGAATGTCCACGCAAGTGCTGGGCTCGATGCATCAGACAAGTTAGAACCGTTGAGGAACGGTGAGTGACCACCATGAATCTCGTAACATATGCAAGTTGTGAGAGTATACGGTTCATTATACATGAGAAAATTTAGTTAATCGATCACAACACTACATAACAAATCACATGCATTCGTGCCAAGGTGAATGTATAATATGCGATGTATAAGCCCACGCCGAGGACATGTAAATCACATGTGATGATTTCAAGGGCACAGAAATCTTGAATTGGTGTGAAAATTAATAATGTATATATATGTTGATACGTCCCTTGACGAGAGCAATGAACATGCATGTTGTGGCAAAAAGTGCATAGAGAGGTTAACTAACATATACACACTTCTATATGGACAACTCGTGAGTTTCGTGAGTAAACTAGAGAATTATATATTAGATAGTGCTTGATTAGGTTTATATATATATATATATAAGGGAAAGAGAGCATGTATTTATAAAGGTAAAGTTGTGATAGTGCAATTTGGACCTCCTTCCAAAATAAGGCAGCGAAACAATAACAAAGAAGAAGCAGCAAACTCTTCAACAAGAAATGAGGAAGCAAGGTCAGTATGGACAAGCAGGGACAAAGACTCAACTGTGAGTCTTTCATGTCAAAACAAATAGCAATCAAGTCATACCCAGGTTTCCTTAAGATTAGTTTGTTGGAACTACAGGGGTTACCCATGGAGACGAGGACCTGGGTTAGGGCCTATTGCAGAAGGTAGAGACATAATTTGCCACATAGAAACACATGAGCATGAAGGGTGCAATACACCTTTGTTTGAAGGTTACTGGAAGATAGCAGTGTGGAACAAGGAAACAGTGAACGATAAAGGGCACGGGAGTATCATGGTACTAGTGAGAGAAAAAGAAGGTCGTTTCATTCAGCTACAAAAGAAAGACCCAAATAAGAAATGTGTCTGGCTTAAAATATCAAAAAATGGAAATCACATTAGAATTGCAACATGTTATTTTGCGCTTCAAAATTCAAAAATCTACCAAAGTAGAGGGCTTGACCACAAAGATCACTTTGCAACCCTAAAAGCAGATATTGCAATATATTCTCAGGTATATGAAGTCCTTATAGTGGGAGATTTCAATGCTAGAACTGCAAGTGAACAAGCTAGCATTCTTTGTTGTAAAGAAGATTGTGACCTTATCTAGTTTACAAAAGAGAGTAATCATTAGTGGGAAATCATTTCAGAGGACAAAGGCTTCAATCTATTTGGAGAACAATTTCTTACGCTATGTGGGGCTTTCGATTTAGTCATTTGTAATGGTTTGACTAGATGGGAAAAGTCTGGTAATTTCACTTGCAATACTTACAATGGAGCAAGTGTAGTAGATTATGTAATTTGCTCGCATAGTTTGTGTGAGAAAATGGAGGAAGTGTTGATTGGAGATCAAATTTGGGACTTAAAATTAGAACACAAGCCAATTTATTTAAGTTTCTCTTGGACCAGAAAGAAGCAATTAGGGTCAAAAACTCAGTGTGTTCAACAAAATCCCCCAAAGGGCATAATTCTTTTGGCTCCAGATAATTGTAATACCTTCAAAATAACGCTAGAGAGGCTCTTCGAGAAGGAGGAAATCTCATTTCATGGCCTTCATAGTTACAAATTAACACATTTAATTCAAAGCGCACTTGCTGAGTGCAAAAGAGAAAAAAATTAATAATTTTGAAACAAATTGCTTTCCGGTTAATGCTTGCGTTGATGAGGAATGAAAAAAGGCAAGGAGAATGTGGAAGGAATCATACAATGATAACATAAAGCTCAAAGCTTACAAACAGATATTAAGAAAGAAAAAGGTCGATTTCATGGTTTCGAGGAGAGAAGAACTAATCTTCCTTGGGAAAAATAACCCCAAATTATTTTGGAAGGAGCTCCAACTGAAAAAGGTGCAAACTGAAAACAACATTACGACTTCTAAATGGTTCGACTATGGAAGACAATTTTATGAGCAGGATCCCAAGGTTGACCCTCCACCCTTGGTCAACACAAACAGAAAACTCTTCATGATGCAAGAGGTAGAGATGGGTATCAAGAATTTGGGTGTTGGAAAAGAAAAAGACTTAGCTTAACTCCAAGAAGTGTATCTAAAGTGGGGCTTAAAAATTCTTTCACCTCACATCACAAAAATTTTCAACATCATACAGCAGGGGTTCCCCACAGATTGGACAACTAGTATGGCAATATCTCTTTTCAAGAATGGTGACGTCAATAATCCCTCCAATTATACAACCATAAAGATAAACCCCTTGTTTGCAAAGTTATTTGGAAGCATGTTAGAAAATAAAATCAACAAGTAGGCAAAAGAAAGAGATAAACGTGCTAAAGGGAAAGCAGGTTTTATACCTAAACATTCCACAGTTGATCATTGTGTAACTTTAAGGAACATCATTGAAAAAGTTTGGGAAAAAAAGGAAGAAGTTTTTTGTTGCTTTTTTTATTTCAGAAAAGCCTTTGACATGGTTCCTAGGGATAAGCTTTGGCGTAGAATGGAGGAACTTAGGGTTCTGAGGCATTTGAGAGTAGCTGTGCATAGGTTGTATGAAGAGGTGAAATTCAAAATTAGAACTTCAACAAGCATTTTTGAAAGTTTTAGAAGCGATATTAGGGTCAAGCAAGATTGCCCATTGTCTCCTACCATTTTTGGTTTATATATTGACAAGCTTGAAGAGTGGCCAAATTCGCAAGGGGGTGACGGTATCCATTTGGGCAAGTTTGTTATAAGGCTTCTTTTATACATAAATGACCTTATACTGATTGCCAAATCGGCTCTTGGCTTGCAAGAGAACTTACATTCCATTGAGCATTTTTGTAGAAGGGTGGGGATGCAAGTCAATATTACTAAAACGAGGATCATTGTGTTTTATTGTTATTATTTTTACATGTAACACTTCATTTTATCGGTCACTACAACAACTCCCCCATACCGAGTTGTTAAGCGCCTCTCAGCGCAATAAACATAATCAAGATGATTTAAAAATTAGTTACACTTTAAAAATATCATTAATTATATCAAAGATTAAAAAAGGATTGGAAACACAAAGGCTTATATGTTTGAATCAAAAATAGATGTAAACTTTTTTGACATGCATACTTGACAAAGAAACTTAAGTGGTTTTAGAACTCTATGCTAGTAGCTTTCAAGGAATCTATGTCAATTTAAGTATTATCATAAGAAATATAATGTTTGACAAAATTCTCTTTGCATATTGAAAATGATTAATATCTAATGGGGTATGCTTTAGTTTATCGCAATTTCGACTTAAAATGTGCCAATAAGACCTTTCTTTCACATGAGTGAGAATGCATTACAATAAAGTTGATATGTCTCACAAATCACAAAGGCTATTATTTGGCTAAGCCGTCCCATTGGGGGTATCTACTATGACTTGCACCTAGCCTCAACCATAAGAAGTAACTTGCTTGTGTGGACAAGATGAAGCACAAGTAGTAAATGGTTTTATAACTCCATGCCATTGACTTTTAGTGAATCCATGTCAATCGAAGTTTTATTGTTACCGTGATAAAGAAAATCAATCTCATCATAATGAAATTAAGTTTAGTTTGATGAGGTCTATTTTATTTTATGGAGACTTCCACTTAGCATGTGCAAGTGAGGCCTTCCTTGATATGAGTGAAAATCTATTACAATGAAGTTGATATGTCTCACAAATCAAAGAAGTTATCCTTTAGATGAACAATTGTGATTAGGGGTATGTCACCTACTAACGTTGTAGACTAGGACTAGCACTTGGCCCAACCATAAGGAGCATCTCACTCGTGTGGAAAAAACAACACACAAGAGGAAAATATGTCTTTAAGGGAATTAATCTTCACGGGGGAGATAGAAACACCCTTTCTTTACCAACCAACCATGGGTTGCCACAATATTTGGGGTATACTTCTAAGTTAAAGTAAAATACAAAATGTTGAATAGAGGAAGTTAATTATGCATGGATTGATTATTTTTGTTCAAAAAGAGTTATGGGGAACACAATAATAGGTTAGTTTTATGATTGATTCCCCCGGGTATTTCCAATTGAAAATTTAGTCACAACTCAAAATTCGAATGCATCAAAATATGGAGGAATAGGTCTATTATTTTTTTAAATGGTGAAATTAGAGTGAAAAATCTTTTTCTTAAGTGGGTGGATCCTCCTTGAATTTGAGGTGATTGATATTGAGTCATTTTGATGGCCTCTTAATCAAAAAAATATTATATTTTTTGACCTCTAGAGCCCTTGATACTTAGTTTTCTATAAGAGGTGGAAGCTTAGTGAATTCACTTGCAATCCCATGTTTGCCCATGCTCTTTATCCCTACATTGTCATTTAAGTGAGAATACATACTTGCAACAAAAATAGGCTTGGTGTGAAGATGGAACTCGTTGAATTCTTAATTACTTTGGATCGATTGGAGTTCAAAGAGTTTGGAGTAATCGTTACAATGCCTCTCTAATATGAAAGGTTTCAACATATACCATTTCCTTGAAATGATCAAGAGATTGGAACCTTGTATAGTTGTTTTGCAAGGATAAAGCCTACGAATTTTTGAAGTCCCCCCATATTTTAGTAATCTCTTTAAGTTCATAAGTATGGAAATATGAATATATTTAATTGAGTTAAAACTCTTCCAAATTCATTATGCATTTACATTATTATTTTTCTTACAAGTTTAGAGTTCAAAGAACCTAGAACATGGGAGTTGTAGCAAATTAAATGAAAAAAATTGTGCTACCACACATAGTGTGGGGGCAAGGATGGAAGACTGCCTAAGCACACACACATACTAAGAGGTTGAAAGAGGAGAGTGGATTCACAACTATATTTTAGGGCTAAATCAAGAACCCTTAGGGTAAGACAAGAGAATATCAAAAAGAGAGGGAAGGCCACTAAGTTAATTGGGACTTTAAGATATTGTTGGTGTTAAGGTAATTCACATAGGTTTTAAATCTAGTTTTGCCATCAAATTAGATGACGAAGAGAGCCAATTGAATAGGGTAAATTAATTTCCCATTACTTTAATAAGTTAAAAACCCCAATGTTAGAAAAGTAATAGAATATTGGAGAGAACTCACCTATAATTCATTGTTATAGGTGATGAAGCTTCCTTAGTTGAAGATAAGAGTTGTGATAGGTTTCCAAGAGTGCTCTAGATCTAGGAAGATCCTACACATGCAACTCGGAATTATTATAATACAAAACTTTATTTGATTTCCAATACAAATATGTGTGTGTGCCCACATGCATTTGTGTTAATCAGCGGTTGTCATTGATGTCAACCCAAGCAGCACCAGGGGTTAACCCAATATTGCATGGGAATTTTGACCTACCAAATTAATATATTCTAGTTCAAGGATGCTTTTGATGGTTTCTACTTTTCGAGATGTTTCCATTGATATATGGCATGCCATGTAATTCTTCACGGTTTGAGAGATATTCATGTTTGAAGTTTATACCCCCAGTTAGTGGGCCCCATAGGGTTGTGACATGGGCCATTGAAAAGTCATAATTAATATTTTTTAAGCTCCTAAAATCCCTCCCACGTTCACTTGTTGAAGCCCCTCTCAACCTAAGAATCTATATAAATTGTGATCCTCATTTCCTCCTTATGCAAGGGATTTCACCATTTGAAACAGGTCATCATGGTATTTTCGCTCTAACGTTTTTTATACAAAGGTTCAGAAGCTGCAATTTTTATGAGGAAAAGCTGAAATCCTGAGGAAGCTGCTGTGAAAATTTCAGATCAAGGTGCAAAATATTTTCGGAGCTATGATTTGTGGAAGTAAGGGTTTTTGCAGGCTCCTGAAATTCATCTCAAAGAAGTGACCTTGGTAAAATCGTCATAAATCTCTCTCTAAGTATCGGATTGGTATTCGTAAAAATTGGCAGATAGTGGATAGACTATAGTTTTCTCTCTATCAATTTTAGAGCCAAATGAAAAAAACAATGACATGTGGCATGTAAAAATTATATGCACTAAGCATGCATATGTCCTTGATTCACCTGATCTCACACTATTTAAATTTATGCAAAACACTGAATCAATTCCACTTATTAATCTTTTGCGGAAAAATTAATTGCACACACATGTGAAGCATAAACAAAAATAATCAATCGCACATAACACATTTTTTAACCGGGAAAGCCAGAAGCTAAAAACCCCAACTATATATTATGTATCATGGAATCATATGACAATCCTCAGACAAAGCTTATCAAGCTCTCAAGACAGTACAATCGTCATATATTAATCAGGACCAATCTTGCAAATCCATGCACCGATCTTTGCCTCCTGCTAGCCTGCCTCCACTGCGCAATCCCTGCTGAAGAATAGCTCTAAATGAATTCTAATTACTCTTTCCTTGACTGCGCAACCCTCATTGGCAACTCCAATGTGTGTGTGATGCAATCAATGCATCACTATAGTCACAATAGATATTCTATCTTTCCCTTTCACCTACCTCTCCACTAGGTCTCCACTGAAACTGCCATGCGCTGTAGTTAACTGTTGTATTGTTCAGTAGACTAATGATTTATTATTTGTGAATTAATTCACTCCACTCTCACTAGTGTATCAATCAGTTAGACTAGATACAACTAGCTCAAGTGAGTCTAACTGAGTTAAACTGAATACAACTCCATAACTACTTCTTCCAACTGGGTCATAACTTTTCCACTTCAGTTCTAACTAATCCTCCATTCATGAACTCCAATAAACCCTTAGGAATTGCGTAATTCCTTCAACCCACTGATTTGACAAATCTGTTCACTGAAATAAAGTGCTCCAAGAGAATAAGTTGTTGTTTAGAGTCTGATTATTATTAAGAGCTAATAATCGACAGCGTACTCATTTTTTAGACTTCAACATCTATAAAATATACTTCGCCTAATCTTCTAAAAATAGAATTTCATCTATTTTTCCAACTTCTGATCAACCATCCACAAATAGCATCCCGCAACTTCGAATATGATCACCATGTCTAAAAATAGACTTGTACCAAAATAGTTTACGTGCCCACTTAAAGGAAGGACCTTTTCACTAAGCTCATCATCTTGTTGAATCTCAACACTCCCTCTCAACAAGATAGGGATTATCCTTCACCCCGATCCTACCTCTATGGTATTCGAATTTGCTCCTGGTGAGCGCCTTCGTCAGAATATCTGCATCTTGATCCTCTATAGGAATGTACTGAAGCAACATGATCTTCCGCTGCACACAATCTCTGATATGATGATACCATATATCAATATGTTTAGATCTATCATGAAACACAAGATTAACCGAGAGTTTAATGCAACTCTGATTATCACAATGTATCACTGTGGGATCTAAATGTGAAATGAACAAACCAACCATGATCTTCCTCATCCAGATAGCCTCACATGTAGCTTGACTTGCTGCCATGTATTCCGCTTCCACTGAACTGAGTGCCACGAATCTTTGTTTCCTGCTGTACCAAAGAACTGTCGTAGATCCGATACTGAAAATCCCTCCTGATGTGCTATTTCTGTCTGTTGGGCTTCCTGCCCAATCTGCATCCGTGAAGCCATGAAACTTCACCTCATCTGTCTGTCTGTACCATAAACCATACTCAGATGTGCCCCTGAGATATCTTAGGACATGCTTTCCCGCCTTCCAAAAGAGCTTGGTAGGCTTAACCATTGCTTGTGAAAGCTGGTTCACCGCATAGCATATGTTCGGTCTTGTATTGACTAAATACATGAGCGAACCCACCAACTGTCGATAAACAGTGGCATCCACTACCTCTGCCGATGTAGAATCCTCTTTATTCCAATTTCCTAGAAGAGGAGTGTCGATAGGCTTGCAGTCTTGCATCTGAAATTTCTCCAGTATCTCCCGCGCATACTTTCCTTGAGACACAAACAGTTCACCTTCCCGCTGCCATATTTCCAATCCAAGGAAATAATGAAGGAGGTCCAAATCCTTCATCTCAAACTCCTTTGCAAGATCTGCCTTTCATGAGTGTATCAACTGCTCATCACCTGTTAATATTAAATCATCAACATAAAGTACAATTATTAAAAGCCTACCCTCCACCACAATCTGGTACAGGTTTGCATCTGCCTCACTCTTGGTGAAGCCAAGTCCAGTGAAATAACTGTCGATCCGAGTGTACCAAGCATGGGGTGCTTGTTTCAACCCATACCTCGCTCTTTTGAGCCTGCACACATGCGACTCGCTGCTGAAGATCTCAAATCCTTCAGGCTTCTCAATGTACACCTCTTTCTCAATGATCCCATTAAGGAACGTAGTCTTCACATCCATCTGATGAATGTGCCAACCCATCTGCGCTGAGAGAGCAAGGATGGTCCGTATGGAAGAATACCATGCGACAGGTGCAAAGGTTTCTTCATAGTCAATCTCCTCAATCTGTGAGAAGCCCCAAGAAACACATATTTCCTTATACTTCTCGACATTCCGATCAGCAGGTTGCTTTACCATGTAGATCCATCTTGATCCTACAATTTATTTTCCCACCGGCCTTGGAACAATATCCCAAGCATTGTTTCTGACAATGGAGTCATACTCCTCCACCATGGCATATACCCATGTGGGCTCCTACACTGCTTCTTCGAAAGAAGATGGCTCTGTCACGATACACTTGCTCATAAGAGCCATGTATCTAGTAAATCGATCAGGTGACTGTCTCTATCTGCGCTATGATGTAGGGACTCTTACATTCTATGTCGCATCAAGCTTCAGTCTCTCAGCTTCTGTGGTACGCTTTCTGCCTTGTCTGATGTTTGGTTCTGCATGAGTGGACTCCTCCACTCCATGAATCTTCTCCTATGGCTGATCCACATTTAGAGGCTCATCTTTGGGAACAAGAAGTTCCTCCTCTGCATGCAAGTGTAGCTCCCTCTCAAACTACAATTCATGGCTTTCACCTCATTGAATTTTATATCCCGTCACACAAAAGTCATTCGACTATCTGGAAAATACACACGATAATTATGGGGTGTTTCTATGTACCCCACAAATATCCCAACTTCTACAGTCGGCTCCAAATTCTTCTTGGCATCCTTCGTCACATGAATGTAAACAGGTGAGCCAAAAATCTTCAAATGAGAAATATCAGGCTTCTTACCAGTAAAAGCTTCTTCAGGTGTACTCATGCCAAGTACTCTATGAGGACAACAATTTTTCACGTAAACAGCAGTGTTGCATGCTTCCGCCCACAAGTGCATCGATAGGCCCTGGTCATGCAACATCACTTGTGCAACACCCACGATCGTTCTGTTCTTTCTCTCCACAACCCCATTCTGTTGTCGGTTATGAGGCGCTACGATTTCTCTTCGAATTCCTTCTTTTCTACAGAAGTCTTTGAATTCGCCCGAGATGTATTCACCACCATTATCACTCCGTAGAGCTTTCATATGCTTCACGAGCTCCTTCTCCACCAGCGCCCTGAACTCACGAGAACTTTGAGTATGTTTCACTCTTCTTACGCATGAAGATCTAGCATCTATGAGAATAGTCATCAACAAATATCACATAATACCTGTGTTTTGTTGTTGAAGCAACCGAGAAATGTCCACACATGTCTGTGTGAATTCTCTCCAGGATCACCGAAGCACAGTTCTCCTTCTCATGAAAGGTGGTCTTCAAAAACTTACCCATAGTACATCCCTTGCACTGATCTGACTGCGCAAGAGTACCCTTGGGAAGTCTAGTAGAAATTTTCTACAAAATCTTCAAAGCGCCATGGTGAAGATGGCCTAATCTCCTGTGCCATAATTCGCCCTCATCTCGGCTCACCACTCCTTCTGCTTTGCCCACCATTGCATCGTAGCCATCTACCTCCAGCTTGTAGAGATTCTTAATTCGAACCCCTATCTTCTTGGTTTGACCCATTTTTTTATGTCGAAGGAAGGATTTTCCCTCACTGAAAACAACATCATAACCCTTTTCTTCCAGCACTGCGACTGAGACCAAGTTCTTCTTCAGACCTAGAACATACATAACATTCTTCAACAAGAATGGATTACCAGACTCCCTCTCAAAGGTAATGGTCTCAATGCCAGTTGCACTGTACCGACTGTTGTACATATTGACCCCTACATATAAATTTTGGTCCGCTGCCTCTTCCGAACCTATCTCAAACCTTTGCTGTGGCCTAAACCCCCCATGTCTCTGTTTAATATTACCATTTCTGCTCATAAAATACACTGTGCAAAGGATTAAAACCCACTCTCGGAGATCTGTCGGGCCTGGCTCCCTGAAGCCTTAGCCCCTTTCATTTTAATTCACATATGACCCGAGCGCAAATCCATATGCCAGAGGGAAGGGGGTCTTAACGATAAACGTTTCGGACGCGTCTGCAACCGTCAGATCAAAACCAATCGACGGCCCACAATCAAATCATCCGTAGTGGTCCCCGCACCCGAAAAACCAGTTGTATTGTTCCGCACCGCTTACCCCAGGCTGGCAGTATTACCCTTTGGACCAGCGATTCCATAGATCATATGCCGCGTGTCCTCAGTACGGGCATGAAACTACTTTTCTCCCACGCGTTAATATTCAGTCAACGGATGCGCAGCGGAATCATCATCCACCGACCCTGTGAGCCCAATCCAATGGCTATAAATCTCCGGATCTACACGTGCTTTAACCCATGATTCATCGCACCCCCGACCCACCTTTTGATAGCCCCCGACTCGTTTTGACCGTCGATCTCGTTTGCTGGTCATGTGGGCCTGATCATCCGTTTGACCACCTGCTGATCGAGTCCTCTGCCACGTCATTCCTCCACCTGTCCTTCGTACACCCATGCATCATATTCCCGTGTGTCCATGTCATTTTCCCCCACCGTATATATATATATGTGTGTGTGTGTGTGTTTTTATTTGTATTCATCGTTTTCAGTCATCACGTTTAAAACTGTTTCACGCGGAAAGTTTACGTTCCAAATCCTCCATCGTATTTTCTCCACCACCCTGCACGTTCTTATCATTCAGCCATGTCCTCGCTGCCATTACCGTCGACACCTCCTCGTCTATCCCACTTCTACCTGGTTTTTCTAATGTGTTGGTGGATTTTGTAGGGTTTCAACAAACGGAAAGATGTTTTTATTCACAGTCTTGGCTGCAGCAATAGAGCATCTCAGAAGACAATTCAATTGAAGCTGTCATTATGAATAAGGGTCCTGAAAGCCGCCATGATAAGACATCCATCGCAGGAGCAGGATTTAAAATCTTTCGAACTCTCCAAGGGCAATTTAAAGATGTCGGTTAGCGTATGGGGATGTGAATGTTCCAGCAAAGAACAACAGTAAAGAATTAAAGATTTCAACAACCTCATTGAAGATTATGAGCTCGTATCTGGTGTTAAAAGACAGGGGTATCGGACTAGAGATTTTCTAGATCAAGCCGAGGGTACAATACATTGAAAATCATACCCTACAGATTATATTTCAGCTGATTTTTGTCTCAGGAAAGTACAGAAGGTTCATGAAGATTTTCTCTCATGACGTGTCTCTGAAGAGATCTTCTTCCCAGTTCATTTATTCTCGCAAGCAACTTCAAGGTTTTATTACAGCAGATTTTCCTCCTCCAGCCACGTACATAGCATTTTTATATTTTATTATTTGTGTCTTGTTTATAAAGAGATTTTCATCCCCCAACATTTATTTCTAGAAGCAGATCGTAAAGTAAAGTCATTTATATTTAGTCATTCACAGAGTGGGCGCGAATGTTTTCCGCCATTTTGTTTAAATTAAGTCATTAAATGTGCTCCATCTACCTCCTTCTGGAGAATTCTCTATCTTTTCTATAAAAACCCAGAAATAAGACATTAGAAGGGTTCCAGGTTTCTATCAGCAAACTGTGCAGTGAAAAGGCTTTTGTATACATTTTGTAACACTTCTGTATGAAAGTTCAGAGCCCGTAGGGTCTCAGTGAGGAGGAGTTATAACTGTAATGAGGATTCTGGTCTTTGGTATCTCACAGTATGTAATTTTCTCTTATGTGTTAATACAATTTCTCTTTTCATGCTATTTATCTTCTTGTATCATGTTCTAGAATGCGAGTGGCTCACTAATCTTGAGTAAGGATTCACCCTAGTTGGTGCCCATACTAGGTTTAGTCAAGCGCTTTAAATAGGCCTAGTCATGATATACTGTTCCATGTTCATCTCATTCATATTTTCTGCTATATTAGTTGTATGAGGAGGGTGATTTTAAAACGCCATTGTCATGTATGGATTCTTAGTTAGTTAAGCCCATATATGATTCTGTTGTGTATCTGGGTATCAGTCTCATGTTAACTAGTATCTTCTTCATGTTTCTGCACTGCATCCACTTCCTGATATTTGATTTCTGTGAAATATTATTTGAACTGGCCCTCTTTACATTAAGCTATCTCTTAACTGTCTGATGCTTTTGTATTGGAGTTTTGCATGATGTCCCTACACTATTCTTATCTTTGTATCAGCTTCTGAGAGAGATTGGTCCCATTTAAACTAATTTCCTTGTTCAACAAGAGATAGTAAGAGAGCTTTTGGATTGACAACCCAAGCTATATGAAGAGCTCCTTGCTATATTAAGATGTCCTAGGCACTGGTCTATGGCAACTCTAGACTGTCTCTAGGGGTGACAAAATTGTCCACAACATCTTTCTGGTGCCGTTGCCGGGGATCGAATTTGAGAATATCAGTTTCCCTGGGCCTCGACAAATTGTCTTCACTCTCTAATTAGGTGAGCCCAGAGAGTTGAAGAGTTGCGTATCTCTCACCTTGGCGACTCCACTGGTCTTTATTTGATAAATTTATTGGTAGTCCTGGCTCCTCGTAAGCCACATTTGAGGTCAGATACATCTCAGTCAAAAACACCTTACGTGTCTGACCCAGAGAAGATCATTCATAAAAGAGTTTGGAAGGAGAGGAAATCAGTTCGTGCTGAAAACCCTGAATATTCCGTTGAAGATTATCCACCCTCTTCTTCTCAAGAAATCAGAACAGAAAATCCCGAGTTTTACTCGGAAACTCCACGTAGAGGAAGTGACTGGATTGGAGAGGATTCTCATCCTACTCCCGAGGCTGAGGAAATTAAAGAAGTTACAGAAGTAGCTGCTGTTAACCGTGAATTATTCCCAGCTACGCCTCAGGCTTCCATACAATATATTCCCATTGTTATTCATACCCCACTTCCTCTTACTCCCCTTCCTTCATCTGTAGCTCAGATTATTGCACAACCCCCACCTCCTCCAATGGCTAATGTTCCTGCTTTTCTATTGAATAAATATGCTCCACTAGCCTTACCCCAAGTGCTAAATGATATGCCATAGGATTATTTGAAGATTCTGCCAAGATTTAATGGTGAAAATGAAATTGATGCTCAGAAACATCTTGAGACTTTCTGCTCATTTGCAGAAAATTTAAATGTTGAACATCTGGATGTGGTCTTAAGATTATTTGCTCAATCTTTGGAGGGTGAAGCCAGAAAATGGTTTAAGACATTGGGAAATCGTTCTGTGACCACCTGGGACGAGATGGAGAATACTTTTCTCAGAAAGTGGGGAGAAAAGAAAGATTATGGTCAGTGTCTTACTGATTTTAATACCTTGAAGAAGAAGCAAAATGAAGGAGTGTCAAAGTTTATTAAAAGATTTAACAAGCTGTATCTGAGCCTACCTCCTGAAATGAAACCCCATGAAACAGCTGCCAAGATAGTTTTTATAGCAGCCTTTGATTTTGACTTTGGATTCTCATTGAGAGAAAGAAAACCTGCTACGCTTGATGATGCTCAATCAGATGCTCTGGAGTTGGAAGCAAACTTTGCCTCCACTGGGAAGTTGAAGGGAAAAATTGAACAAGATACTAGGACGAGAGGCAAATAAGAGGTTTCCAGCTCTAATCCAGAGAAAGAATCAGATAAAATGGATGAAATAAGTAAGATGATTAAGAAGATGGTCAAGCTTGAACTGGAAGCTAAAAATGCAGCTCTCAAGAATTTCTATAATGCTCCAAACAGAGGATACAATCCTCAGTACAAAAGACCACCATTGCAGATATTGCCGAGAGAAACAAAGGAGCAGCAAGATCAGGTACCACATCCCTTATACCTAGAAGGTTCAGCAGATGACTCCACTGAAGATGCTTCTTATGGATTAGAAGATTCAAATCTCGCATTTTCAAATAATGATGATATAGAATTCCCATTGCAAGACGAAGAGGAAGAAGCAGAGATTGACCATTATTGTAAGCAATTTTCTGATTTCATGCAAGCACAATTCAATGTAAAGTATGATCTCAGGTCTTCAAGGAAGAGGACCCGAACTCAAGATCAAGAAGAGGAGTCACCTCGAAAAGAAGCACCTACTCAGAAGGAATCAGCAACAAAGAGAAACATAAAAAAAGGTAAGAGTCCTCTAAATGCTCCCTTGCAGCCCAATGATCAGATTCCTTCTTCCTCTAAAGTAGTTAGTTCTCCTAATGCTGAGCCAGTGTCAAAAGAAATTAAATCTTCAGCTGAAAATAAAGAGTCAAAATAAGTAGTGATAGAAAAGCCCCCATCTGCTTTTAATCTGCAAAAAGAGCTTGAGAAAATTAAGATTCCAGTCCCCCTGACTGAAGTGTTAAAACAGCCTGTATATCAGTCTCAAGTTACTTCCTTCATGCTTCCTCCTGAAATACCAATTGCGCCTGATAGTTTAAACCTTCAAGAAGAAAGACCCATGGTAGTCTTTGGCCCACATGTCGAGGAGATAGACCCTTCTACTCCTCCCTTTTACGTGTCTCTAGTTATTCATGACCTGCTGTTACACAATTGTATGTTAGATTATGGGGCTTCCCATAATCTTATGCCTCTATCTGTCATGGAACAACTAGGACTGCAAATTACAAGACCATACAAGGACATGTATTCATTTGATTCTAAAAGGGTTAAATGCCTGGGAATGATTAAAGATTTAGTGGTCAATTTGGCCCAAATTCCAGCAAAGAGTGTGGTCATGGACATTGTAGTTGCCGATATCCCAGCCCGCTTTGGCATGCTGCTGTCAAGGTCCTGGGGTACAAAAATTGGTGGGTCAATCAAATTGGATTTAACATATGCTACTGTCCCAGTCTTTGGAGGCCAGGAAAGGAGGTTATACAGGGAGACTAGATTTTTTAAAATGGTAACTAAGGCTGACTGCTCAGAAAATTCCCCAGTTTATAACAAAGAGGGAGACTTCTCATGTTTGATGTTAGAAGAAAATCAAAATTATGCACATGAGCCCCTCTCTGGCCAAATCCAAGCTGAGCAGCCTAAAGAAGACCAGGAAGCAGGAATTTGGACTTTACATTTTGATGGGGCAAATTCAAGAGAAGGCAATGGAGCTGGGGTGTTGTTAATCTCTCCTACAGGAAAATAGGTGCCACTGTCCTTTAAATTGGAATATGAGGCTACCAATAATGTAGCCGAATATGAAGCACTTTTATTGGGACTGCAGACAGCTAGAAACATGGGCATCCAAAGTCTAAAAGTCATGGGAGACTCTGAGCTGGTGGTAAGGCAGATCAAAAATCAATGCCAAACTAGGCATCCTTGGTTGAGAGCTTACAGAAACGAAGTATGGGACATGGTGGAGAATTTCTTCTCAGCATTTAACATACAGTTCATGCCCCGGGAGCAGAACAGAATAGCAGATTCTCTTGTTGTAGCTGCCAGTACATTCCGTCCACCTCATAACCCACTTTTAAGATATGAAGTGGAGGTACGTTACAGGCCATCTATCCCAGATAATATTAAACATTGGCAGGTATTTGAAGATGACAAACATATGAAGAGATTCATGGAGACAGTGGGAGAGTTCTCTAATATGGAGATTGATGATAATGAAGAAGAGGAACTAAAAATATTGCAGGAAACAGATGGAAAGAGAAGATAGCAGGTAATAAAGTGCTGCAGCTGAAAGGAAATGTTATACCTAGAGGTCTGGTGCCTCTAGAAAGATTATTTAACAAAGATGATATTCCATTGCAGCCAAACAAAGTGGTGGAAGAAGATAAAGTGGAAGATTTAAATCTGGGTACCTATGATGATCCCAAAATTGTAAAATTATCCACAAGGGTCCCGGAGGAATATAAAGAAAAATATTTGAAGTTGTTTCAATCTTACAAAGATGTATTTGCATGGTCCTATCAGGACCTAAAAACTTTTGATGTCAATATAATGCAGCATAAAATTCCTTTGAGGGAGGACGCGAAGCCTTATAAGCAGAAGCTCAGACATATAAATCCTCTGCTGCTTCCCTCTATTGAAAGAGAAATCAAGAAGCTACTGAAGGCCAAAATAATCATGCCATTGAGATACTCAGAATGGGTAGCAAACCTTGTTCCTGTTCGGAAGAAAAATGGAGAAATAAGGCTGTGTGTGGATTTCAGGAATTTAAATAGAGCATCTCTAAAGGATAATTATCCACTGCCTAAGATGGACCACATCCTGCAGAAAGTGGTGGGAGCATCAAGAATGTCAATGATGGATGGTTTTTCTGGCTATAATCAGGTAGCTGTGTTCCCAGAGGATCAGAAGAAAACCGCATTTACAACACCATGGGGAACATTCATGTATGCCAAGATGCCATTTGGATTAATTAATGCAGGAGCTACTTTCCAAAGGGCAATGGACATAGCCTTTGTTGGGGAGCAGGACAAGTTTTTGGTGGTGTATCTCGATGATATTACAGTATTTTCGAAGAATGATGATGAGCATATTGATCATTTAAGAAGAACTTTTGAAAAATGCAGAAGGTATGGCATTTCTCTCAATCCTCAAAAATCTTTATTTGCATTAGAGGAAGGAAAACTCTTAGGGCACATTGTAACTAAAGATGGTGTGAAAATAGACCCTAAGAGAGTTGAAGTAATAAAAAGTATTCCTTTACCCAGGAATAAGAAGGAAGTGCAGGTGTTTTTAGGTCGAATCAATTTTCTAAGAAGGTTTATTCCTAACTATGCTGAGATAGTTAGGCATATAACTGATATGTTGAAAAAGGATAATGAAGTAAGATGGTCCCAGGAGTCTAGAGATGCATTCACCAGGATAAAACAGGCATTTTTTGAAGCTCCTGTGTTAGCTGGTCCAGATTATGCAAAGCCATTTATGATATTTTCATTTGCATCACCCCATACAATTGCTGGAGTATTGTTGCAGAAAAATGAAGATGGATATGAGCAGCCTATAGCTTTCTTCAGTCAAGTGCTGCATGATGCTGAATTAAAATATAATATATTGGAGAAATAGGCACATGCCCTGGTAAAGTCCCTTAAAGCTTTTAGAATATATGTTTTGCAATCTCACATTACTGCATATGTTCCCACAGCAGCTGTCAAAGACATTCTTGTTCAGGGGGATAGCAAAGGTAAAAGAGGAAGATGGATTACAAAAATACAGGAGTATGATTTGGACATAAGGCCTACTAAGCTGATTAAGGGACAGGGACTTGCTAAAATGTTATCTGAATCAAATCATCAAGCCTTGGGCATCAATTTTTCTATGATAGCAAATGAAGAAGTTGAGAAAGGAGAAGAGCAGCAAGGACTAGAGATGGCTGCTCAAAAGATACATATGAAATATCTCACTAGTCCTTGGTATAAAAAAATAGTTGAATATCTTTTAACACTTAGCTGTCCCCCAAGTTGTGATAAGATAAAATACAGAGCTGTAAGAATGAAATCCCAGAAATACATAATTGCTAATGGACAGCTATATTGGAGAGACCCTTCGGGTATATTACTATTATGCCTCACAGAAAATGAAGTGGAGAATATAATGACAGAATTTCATGAAAGAATTTGTGGAGGACATTACAGTTGGAGGGCTACAACTCATAAAATCCTGAAGGCTGGTTTTTACTGGCCAAAATTGTATACAGATGCTTTCGCTTGGGTCAGAGCATGTGACAAGTGCCAAATATTTGCAGAAAGACATAAATTAGCAGCTTTGCCCTTGATTCCTATTCATGTGAATGAACCATTTCAAAAATGGGGATTAGATTTTAGAGGAGAAATACATCCCCCATCAAGTGGCCAATATAAATGGATACTAACAGCCACAGATTATTTTACGAAATGGGTGGAAGCCATACCTACAAGAAATGCTACAGATGCTGTGATAATCAAATTTATAGAGGAAAATATCATATCTAGGTTTGGCTATCCTGCTAGAATTGTAACTGACAATGAACAGGATTTCAAGTCTGCCAGGTTTATAAATTTCTGCCAACGATATAACATCATATTGACTCACTCCACAGCTTACTATCCACAGGGAAATGGCTTAGCAGAGTCTTCTAATAAAACCCTGGTGAGGATCTTGAAGAAAACAATAAATGAAAATCAGAAGAATTGGGACTCCCAATTAAAATTTTCTCTATGGGCAAATAGGATAACCAGCAAGAGAGCAACAGGGAAATCCCCTTATGAATTAGTATATTGTCGAGCAGCCGTGTTTCCTGTGCAATTGGCTTTGCCAGTGGTACGTTTCATGAAAGAAAGTCAGGAAGAACCAGATGACATGGTCAGGAGGATTAATCAACTGGTAGAATTCGAGGAAACACGGAACCAGGTGAATCAGAGATTGATAGAATATCAGGAGAAAATGAAGAATGTATTTGATCAGCATGCGAAAGATAGGAAATTTCAAATTGGAGACCTGGTTCTCAGATGGGAATTTCGAAGAGCAGAAAAGGGCAAGCATGCTAAATTTGATCTGCTGTGGTTTGGTCCATTCAAAATTGTGAATCAAGGAAGAAATAATACTTTCATGTTAGAAAACCTACAGGGTGATCTGCTGGACGCCCCTGTGAATGGCCAATTTCTCAAGCCTTACTTTCAATTTTGATTCGGGCAGAGTATGCCTGTTGTATCATATTGTATATAGACTTTGTTTCAAGTTTTGTTTTAAATAAGGGAGGTGTGCGAATGGGTTCTGAAGAAAAAGCAAAGAGATGGAGAGCAGAATTTACATACAGAAATGATCAGTGGTCTGCGCGTTCTCGACATGTCTAGGGACGAACATGCCATCCCCAGATGGAGCCGATGTTGTACATATTGACCCTGCATATAAATTTTGGTCCGCTGCCTCTTCCGAACCTATCTCAAACCTTTGTTGTGGCCTAAAACCCCCATGTCTCTGTTTAATATTACCATTTCCGCTCATAAAATACACTGTGCAAAGGATTAAAACCCACTCTCGGAGATCTGTCAGGCCTGGCTCCCTGAAGCCTTAGCCCCTTTTGTTTTAATTCACATATGACCCGAGCGCAAATCCATATGCCAGAGGGAAGGGGGTCTTAACGATAAATGTTTCGGACGCGTCTGCAACCGTCAGATCAAAACCAATCGACGACCCATAATCAAATCATCCGTAGTGGTCCCCGCGCCCGAAAAACCAGTTGTATTGTTCCGCACCGCTTACCCCAGGCTGGCAGTATTACCCTTTGGACCGGCGATTCCATAGATCATATGCTGCGTGTCCTCAGTACGGGCACGAAACCACTTTTCTCCCGCGCGTTAATCTTCAGTCAACGGATGCGCAGCGGAATCATCATCCACCGTCTGATCTTGTGAGCCCGATCCAATGGCTATAAATATCCGGATCTGCACGTGCTTTAACCCATGATTCATCGCACCCCGGACCCACCTTTTGATAGCCCCCGACTCGTTTTGACCATCGATCTCGTTTGCTGGTCGTGTGGCCCTGATCATCCGTTTGACCACCTGCTGATCGAGTCCTCCGCCACGTCATTCCTCCACCTGTCCTTCGTACACCAATGCGTCATATTCCCGTGTTTCCATGTCATTTTCCCCCGCCGTATATATATATGTGTGTGTGTTTTTATTTTTATTCATCGTTTTCAGTCATCACGTTTAAAACTGTTTCACGCGGAAAGTTTACGTTCCAAAGCCTCCATCGTATTTTCTCCACCACCCTGCACGTTCTTATCATTCAGCCATGTCCTCGCCGCCATTACCGTCGACACCTCCTCGTCTATCCCACTTCTACCTGGTTTTTCTAATGTGTTGGTGGATTTTGCAGGGTTTCAACAAACGGAAAGATGTTTTAATTCACAGTCTTGGCTGCAGCAATAGAGCATCTCAGAAGACAATTCAATTGAAGCTGTCATTATGAAGAAGGGTCCTGAAAGCCGCCATGATAAGACATCCATCGCAGGAGCAGGATTTAAAATCTTTCGAACTCTCCAAGGGAAATTTAAAGATGCCAGTTAGCGTATGGGGATGTGAATGTTCCAGCAAAGAACAACAGTAAAGAATTAAAGATTTCAACAACCTCATTGAAGATTATGAGCTCGTATCTGGTGTTAAAAGACAGGGGTATCGGACCAGAGATTTTCTAGATCAAGCCGAGGGTACAATACATTAAAAATAATACCCTACAGATTATATTTCAGCTGATTTTCTTCTCAGGAAAGTACAGAAGGTTCATGAAGATTTTCTCTCATGCCGTGTCTCTGAAGAGATCTTCTTCCCAGTTCATTTATTCTCGCAAGCAACTTCAAGGTTTTATTGCAGCAGATTTTCCTCCTCCAGCCACGTACATAGCATTTGTATATTTTATTATTTGTGTCTTGTTTATAAAGAGATTTTCATCCCCAGCATTTATTTCTAGAAGCAGATTGTAAAGTACAGTCATTTATATTTAGTCATTCACAGAGTGGGCGCGAATGTTTTCCGCCATTTTGTTTAAATTAAGTCATTAAATGTGCTCCATCTACCTCCTTCTGGAGAATTCTCTATCTTTTCTATAAAAACCCAGAAATAAGACATTAGAAGGGTTCCAGGTTTCTATCAGCAAACTGTGCAGTGAAAAGGATTTTGTATACATTTTGTAACACTTCTGTATGAAAGTTCAGAGCCCGTAGGGTCTCAGTGAGGAGGAGTTATAACTGTAATGAGGATTCTGGTCTTTGGTATCTCACAGTATGTAATTTTCTCTTATGTGTTAATACAATTTATCTTTTCATGCTATTTATCTTCTTGTATCATGTTCTAGAATGTGAGTGGCTCACTAATCTTGAGTAAGGATTCACCCTAGTTGGTGCCCATACTGGGGTTAGTCAAGCGCTTTAAATAGGCCTAGTCATGATATACTGTTCCATGTTCATCTCATTCATATTTTCTGCTATATTAGTTGTATGAGGAGGGTGCTTTTAAAACACCATTGTCATGTATGGATTCTTAGTTAGTTAAGCCCATATATGATTATGTTGTGTATCTGGGTATCAGTCTCATGTTAACTAGTATCTTCTTCATGTTTCTGCACTGCATCCACTTCCTGATATTTGATTTCTGTGACATATTATTTGAACTGGCCCTCTTTACAGTAAGCTGTCTCTTAACTGTCTGATGCTTTTGTATTGGAGTTTTGCATGATGTCCCTACACTATTCTTATCTTTGTATCAGCTTCTGAGAGAGATTGGTCCCATTTAAACTAATTTCCTTGTTCAACAAGAGATAGTAAGAGAGCTTTTGGATTGACAACCCAAGCTATATGAAGAGCTCCTTGCTATATTAAGATGTCCTAGGCACTGGTCTATGGCAACTCTAGACTGTCTCTAGGGGTGACAAAATTGTCCACAACACCGACCATCGTTGCCCATCTCTATATGCATATAGAGGTCCTTCTCCTCCAAGTCACTAAACAACTCTTTGTCTCTCATCATATGGAAAGACACACCACTATCAAGATACCACACCAATTCCATGCAGCTTGAAACCAAGCAAGAGATCAAGGAGAAATAAAGCTCAAATTACGATGCTAAGGCCTCTCCAGCTGCAGATCCAACATCTTTCTTGTTCTTCTTCTTTTGTGGACAGTTAGTGGAAAAATGTCCATGTTCGTGACAGTGAAAACACTTCACTTTGGACAAATCCTGCTTCTTGCCTTTAGCATCGGATTTTGAAGGATGTTTCTTCACCTTCCCTTTCCTTGCTTTGGCAGCCAAAGCACAATTCTCTTCATCTTCATTCTTCGATGAAGATCCATCCCTATTACCTCGCCTTATCTCCTCCTGCACAAGATCCGACTAAAGTCACTCCCATCCTGACAGTTTCTCCCGTCCATTGATAGAGTCTTCGTAGCTATCCCAACTCTTCGGAAGCCCAAATAGAGCCAAGATCACCAAGTCTTCATCATCAATAGTAACCCCCACACTTCCCAGTTCATCCTTGCAGTGGAAAAACTTCGTGAGGTATTTTGGAATACTGTCGCCTTTCTCCATTTTTATTTTTCTGAGCTTGTCTTTAAGCGCCAACTTCCTCTGGTCACTTCTACTTTGGAACAAGTCCATAAAATCCTTCCACATTAAGAATGGAGTGGATTTCCCATGAAGGCTAGACACAATATGGTCCTTCACACCTTCCAACAGAATTCTCCTCGTCTTTGTTGTCTTCTTTTGCCATGCGTTAAGTAATGCAGCATCACTAGATCCCAGCTTAGGAACATCGTTATCGATGAACTCCTTCAGCCCATTATCCTCCAGCACCGCCTCCATCCTGTCCTTCCAGGATATGTAATTTGAGCTCCCATCAAGGGCATACTCTAATCGCAACCCATTGAAAGCCATTTCAATGTATACTCAACAACTTCTGCACCAAGAATCTTCTGCAGTAAATTCGAATTGTCCACCAGCACAAAATCACTTCACAATTGCAATCTCCAATAAAAAATGCTCCAATACCATGTAGAAATTATATGCACTAAGCATGCATATGTCCTTGATTCACCTGATCTCACACTATTTAACTTTATGCAAAATACTGAATCAATTCCACTTGTTAATATTTTGCAGAAAAATTAATTTCACACACATGTGAAGCATAAACAAAAATAATCAATTGCACATAAAATAGTTTTTAACTGGGAAATCCTGAAGCTGAAAACCCCAACTATATATTATGTATCATGGAATCATATGAAAATCCTCATACAAAGCTTATCAAGCTCTCAGTACAGTACAATCGTCATACACTAATCAGGACCAATCTTGCAAATCCATGCGCCGATCTTTGCCTCCTGCTAGCCTGCCTCCACTGCGCAATCCCTGTTGAAGAATAGCTTTGAATGAATTCGAATTAATCTTTCCTTGACTACACAATCCTCATTGGAAACTCCAATGTGTGTGTGATGCAAACAATGCATCACTATAGTCACAACAGATAGTCTATCTTGCCCTGTCACCTACCTCTCCATTGGGTCTCCATTGAAACTGCCATGCACTGTAGTTAACTGCTGTATTGTTTAGTTGATTAATGAGTTATTATTTGTGAATTAATTAACTAATTAATTCACTCCACTCTCACTAGTATATCAATCAGTTAGACTAGATACAACTAGCTCAACTGAGTCTAACTGAGTTAAACTGAATACAACTCCATAACTACTTCTTCCAACTGTGTCATAACTTTTCCACTTGAGTTCTAACTGAGTCCTCCATGCATTAGCTCCAGTAAACCCTTGGGAATTGTGTAATTCCCTTAGTCCACTGATGTGCCACATCTGTGCACTGAAACAAAGTGCTCCAAGAGAATAAGTTGTTGTTTAGTGTTTGATTATTATTAAGAGCTAATAATAATCGACATGCATCTATTTTTAGATCGACGATCTATAAATAGACTTCGCCCAATATTCTAAAAATAGAATTTCATCTATTTTTCCAACTTGACCAACCATCCACAAATAGCATCCTGCAACTTCTGAAATATGATCACCATGTCTAAAATAGACTTGCACCAAAAATAGCCTGCGGGCCCACTTAGTGAAGGCGAATCTTTTCACTAAGCTCATCATCTTGTTGAATCTCAACATGCCATGCAGTACAAGTTCACTCTGCTGAAACAATCCATAATTAGGGCATTTTGATATATTGGGTATAACTATCTCTTGAAGAATCCAAAATGGGTCAGACCTGTGGCAGTGGAAAGATGACTCAAAGGACGACTACAGGACCGAAAATCAGATATTGGGGAACTGAAATAACAAATATATACCAGATTCAATATTAAGCTCCTAGAAGGAAAAGAAAAAGCTAGATCATGTGTTGTCAAGGGATGCAAAGGACCAGAATTTATAGGGAAGAAAAGCAAAGAAAGGTGCAGCAGAGGGTAGCATGATAAGAGCAGATACCAAGCTGCATAACAACAACAATAAGTTCATCACATGAAGTCTTCAAGTGGGCAGCACTGCATACAATCATTGTAAAGGTATCATTGTTCTAAGTCATTGTAAATACATTATTGTACAAATTGTACTAGTGTCTATCTGCCAAGAGTTGAAGAGGCAGTGTCGGGAGCTCTAGGATCATCATTAGTTGGTTTTTTCATAGTTGTGGTTATGGTCTAGTGTGTCTTCTTCTTCTACATCATTCTATATCATTGTAAAGTGGACCATTTTGCCTGGTACGAGAGTCCACTCATATTTTATTCTTCTATAGGGTGGTAGGGTGGTGGTAGTGTAAGTTGTAGCTCATTGGGTGTTGGGGCATCCGTTCAGTTGACTATTGAAGAATATCAGGCATTGGAGCATCCATCCAATGGGAGCTGGAGAAGAATGCTTTCCTAGATTCTAGGAAGTTGGAGCTTTATTTTCAATTGGAGTTGAATATTAAAGAATTATTAGAAAAGCATTAGGTGGTTTGTGTCCTGAAGTGGGTTTCCACCTTAAAAACTGTGTGCATTTGTGTTCCTCTTTTTTGCTACTATCATTTTACAAACACTGATAATAATTGAAGATTAACTAATGCTCTAATTGAAAGGAATACTGATTCACCCTCCCTCTCTCATTATTTCCAACAATTGGTATCAGAGCTTGGTTCCTTCAATAGCAGTTTAACAGCTAGAAGGAGGTCATGGAGCATACCAAGAATGGTGTACCTCTATTCAATGAAAATAACTATGCACTCTAAAAAGGAAGAATGGAGGTCTATCTCTTAGCACAAGTTTATGAAGTATGGGACACTATTCAAAATGGATTTACATCAACCGCGGATGAAAAAGGTAAGAAGAATTTGGTAAATGATGCAAAAGCAAAGAATATTATTATCAATGGACTTATTGAATCTGCTTTTCATAAGGTGTTGGGTTTTCAAAATTGCCAAAAATGTATGGGACAAGCTTGAGAATATATATGCAGGTGAATCAAATGTCAAAGAAGCAAAGCTTCAAATCTATAGAGAAAAATTTGAGCAACTTAGAATGAAAGAAGATTGCAACATTGTTGCATACTTCCAATACGTCGATGAAATAACCAATACTCTGGAAGGATTGGAAGAGTCAGTTGACGAGAAGACTATTATACGGAATATTATTAGAACGTTACCAGGGAGATTCAACCCAAAGGTATTGGTCTTAGAATACAGTGAAAATCTAGACAAACTCAGCAAAGAGGAATTACATGGATTTCTCATAGCATATGAAATGAGACTTGATGAAGAAGAGGGTACTTAAAATCTAGAAACTGTGTTCGTTGCATCTAAGAAAACGAATAAGGACAAACAACCTTCAATTGAAATGACATGCACCTGCAAGTGTGAAGAAAAGCGAGATGATGGAGAAGGTCTTTCAGATGAAGAATATGCTTACTTTATGAGAAAACTAAAAACTGGTAAGGGAAAATTCAAAGGTAAACTTCCATTGATATGTTTCAGTTGTGGTGAGGTTGGGCATTTCACAGCAAAATGTTCGAACAAAAGTGATGGCAACTCAAAAGGAAAGAAAGGCTTTAAGAAATTCAACAAGCAAGGAAAAAAGAAAGGATCCAAAAGGAACTTTCTCTCTAAAGAAGATAGCTCATCATCCGATGAAGAAAGTGACAGCAAAGAAGAAGCCAATGAGAAAGTATTGTTTATGGCCAAGCAAAATAAACAAGAATTATCAAACAATGCAGAAGAAGGGTTGACCATAGAAGAATTTTATGAGGAGGAAATCAAGCTTATAAAAGAGCTTAATGTTGAGAAGATGCGTTCCAATACTCTTGAATAACAATTTCAAGGTCTCAAAATTGAAGTTGAAGCACACAAATGTATTGAAGAGTCACTTCAAAAGAAGTTGGAAGAAAGCAACCAAGAAAGGGAAGCATTAGAAGCTGAAGTAGTCTCGCTGCGTAAGGAAGTGAAGAAGGGAAAAACTGTCCAAAACTATGCCAACAGCTCAAGGGCATTGGAAGAAATCATCAACAATCAACGATCTTACAATGATAGAACTGGCCTTAGTTACAAAGAAAGAGAAGCAGGACCTTCTACAAAAAAATACAATGAACCTATAAGATCTGACATACATGTAGGCTTCATTGGACAATATTCGCAAGCACATCCTTGGAAGACAATTCCTCGACGAAGATTTCCATCCAAGTACCAACATATTTTTCATGGCTATTGTTATTCATGTGGAAAATTTGGTCATAAAGCTGTAGAATGTCGCACGTACCCTAGGAAACAATACAATTCCAGGAGATCCTTCAAATATGAACCTCCCAAGGCTCAACGAAACATCAATAGATTTGAGCATTTAAGAAATAATATGGAATGTTACAAATGTCAGAACTTTGGACACATAGCCAGAGACTGCAGAGTTGAAAATCCTCCAGAAGAATCTTCGAAGCCACAAAATGAACGAACATGGAAGAAGAATAAGAATAATAATTTTTCTCTCGCTCTCAAGGCTCAAAACAACAAAGACGTGTGGTATGTTGACAGCGGTTTCTCAACGCATATGACTGGAGATAGAAGGAAATTTGTATCTCTGAAAGAGAACAAGGATGGAATCGTATCCTTTGGAAATGATGGATCTTCAAATGTTATAGGATCAGGTACCATCACTCTCGGAAGCAAAGATGTTATAGCCAAGAATGTTCTATTGGTTGAAAACATGAATCACAATCTGCTCAGTGTTGGAAAAATGTGTGATCAAGGACACACAATGCTATTCAACTCCACAAAATGTGAAATCAGGAAAGGCATGTATGGTAAAATTGTGGCTACAGCAAGTCGAACTCCAAACAACATATATGTTCTGGATGAAGCAACTAAAGCATGTCTATTAGCTAAAGAAGATGAAAGTTTTTTATGGTACAAATGAATGGGTCACATAAACTTTGAAAATCTTGTCAGGATAAGCAAAAAGGAAGCAGTACAAGAAATGTCGAAAATCTCAAAACCTTCCAACACACTATGTGAGGCTTGTCGGCATGGCAAGCAGACAAAAGTCCAATTTAAAACAAAAGAACACTTTGCATCACAACCATTGGAATTGATACATACTGATCTATGTGGTCTTGTGAGAACAAAAGGCTTAGATGGAGAATTATATTTCATGTTAATGATAGATGACTATACCAGGATGACAGTCGTCAATTTCCTAAAGAAAAAATATGAAGCATTTGAGTGCTTTAAGATATACAAGGAGTTGGTTGAAAATGAAACTGATTTGAAAATAAAGTGTCTAAGATCAGATAATGGTGGAGAATTCACTTCCAAATTATTTCAGCAATACTGTGCTGAAAATGGAATAAAAAGACAATTTTCAACAGCACGAACACCTCAGCAAAATGGAGTTACTGAAAGAAAGAACAGAACCGTACAGGAAATGGGTAGAACAATGTTGAAGGACTCAAAATTGGATGAAAAATTCCGGGTTCAAGCAATTGATACGTCAGTCTTCATTATCAACTAAAGTCTTCTCAGAAATAGTTGCAACAAGACTCCATATGAATTATGGAAAGGAAAACCAGCGAATTTAAAATATTTCAGAATCTTCGGAAGAAAACTTTATATCAAAAGAGAACATCAAAATTTGGGTAAGTTTGAATCACATGTTGATGAAGGTACCCTTTTTGGTTACTCACGCAAAAGAAAGGCCTATAAATGTTATAATCTAAGACGAAAATAGATAGTGGAGAGCATAAATGTTACATTTGACAAAGATGGTGTTCTAGTGAATAATGATGAGGATCTAGAATCTTTGAAACTTGAGACAGAGGCTGAAAAAGACACAGATAAAATTGTAGAACAAGAAGCAACTATCAACGAGGAAGAAGTAAACAATGATCATCAAGATATACCAGAAAAACAACAAGAAGGTCCTCTAAGGAGAACAAAATAATGGATTCAAAAGAACCATCCATCAAATCAAATCATTGGTGACATAAATGAAGGTCGACAGCTTCGTTCATTACAACAAGCTCACATTGATTTTCTTGCAACCTTTGAGCCTAGTAGTTTTGAGGAAGCCAGCCAGAATGAACAATGGGTAGCAGCTATGAATAAAGAATTGGATCAAATTGAGAAGAATAACACCTAGGAATTAGTTCCACGACCAAAATTTCATTGGGAATAAATGGGTGTTCAGGAACAAATTGAATGAAGATGGGTAGGTTACCATAAACAAAGCAAGATTGGTTTGTAAAGGCTATGCACAAGTGGAAGGAATTGATTTCGACGAAACATTTGCACCAATTGCCAAAATGGAAGCCATCTGAATGTTTCTTGCCTATGCATGTTCAAGAAAAATCAAAGTCTACCAAATGGATGTTAAGTTAGCATTTCTGAATGGAGAATTAGAACAAGAAGTTTACATCGAACAACCTGAAGGTTTTCTACTATCAGAAAAAGAAGACTATGTTTGTAGGTTAAAGAAGGCTCTATATGGTCTCAAGCAGGCTCCCAGAGCATGGTATGCTCTTCTTGATGGATATCTACATCAGCAAGGGTTCAAGAAAGGTACTGTTGATAGCAATATTTATGTACAAATAGATAAAGATAATTTAACAATCGTTGAGATATATGTGGATGATATAATATTTGGTAGCAACGATGATCAACTAAGTAAGAACTTTTCTACAAATATGAAAAGTGAGTTCGAGATGTCTTTACTTGGTGAGCTGACATACTTCTTAAGGCTTCAAATATCTCAGCAACAGAAAGGAATATTTAAATTTCAAGCCAAGCACATTAAGGAAATGCTCAAGAAATTCAAAATGGAAGATTGCAAACCTGTCTTTACTCTGATGGTAACAGGTTTCAAACTAAGCATAGACGACTCATCTAAGGATGTGAATAAAAGGTTGTACAGATCTATGATTGGTAGTCTTCTACATGTAACAGCCTCTCGGCTAGATGTTATGCAAGCAGTTGGACAAGTAGCAAGATTCCAAGCAACACCAAAAGAATCACATATTATTGTCGTCAAAATAATTCTTTGATATCTAAAGGGCACATAAGAATATGGCTTGTGGTATCCCAAGGGTAACAATCTCATTATTCAAGCCTTTACAGATGCAGATTGGGCAAGAAGCGTTGATGATCGTAAGAGTACTAGTGGAGAAGCATTCTATCTAGGTGGTTGTCTCGTATCATGGTTGAGCAAAAAGAAAACCTCAATCTCGTTATCTATAATGGAAGAAGAATACATTGTAGTAGCATCATGTTGTACTCAAGTCCTTTGGATGAAACAAAATTTTCAAGATCTTGAAGTACAATTCAGTGAGCCTATTCCCATATTCTATGACAAAACTAGTGCCATCAGCATCTCCAAGAATCTTGTCATGCATTCAAAAACAAAACACATTCCGATAAAATATCATTTTGTTAGAGAACAAGTCGCTGAAAATAATATCAAACTTGAGTATATTTGTACAAAAGAAAAAATTGTTGATATCTTCAATAAACCTTTACCTCATGAAGCATTTGAATATCTTCGTCAGAAGCTTGGGATTCTCCCAAGTTCTCATTAGATTATAGGTCTACAGGAAGGTTGTGTGCCAGGGGGAGTGGAAGTGTGTATAGGTCCGCAGGATGGTTGTGTTTCAGGGGGAGTTACCCTTTTCCATTGATGTCAAAGGGGGAGAGAATGTTGTAGGAAGAGGTTTCATGATCACAGGGGGAGTACTTCTGTTGCCATCAATGCCAAAGGGGGAGATTTTTGATCAGCGGTTGTCATTGATGTCAACCCAAGCAGCACCAGGGGTTAACCCAATATTGCATGGGAATTTTGACCTACCAAATTACTATATTCTGGTTCAAGAATTCTTTTGATGGTTTCTACTTGTCGAGATGTTTCCGTTGATATATGGCACGCCACGTAATTCTTCATGGTTTGAGAGATATTCATGTTTGAATTTTATACCCCCAGTTAGTGGGCTAAAACCCCATAGGGTTGTGGCATGGGCCATTGAAAAGTCATAATTAATATTTTTTAAACTCCTAAAATACCTCCCACTTTCACTTCTTGAAGCCCCTCTCAACCTAAGCATTTATATAAATTGTGATCCTCATTTCCTCCTTATGCAAGGGATTTCGCCATCTGAAACAGGTCATCGTGGAATTTTCGCTCTAACTTTTTTTATACGAAGGTTCAGAAGCTGAAATTTTTATGAGGTGAAGCTAAAATCCTGAGGAAGCTACTGTGAACATTTTAGATCAAGGTTTTTAATATTTTCATAAATATGATCTGTGGAAGTCAAGGTTTTTGTAGGCTCCTGAAATTCATCTCAAAGAAGTGACCTTGGTAAAATAGTCATAACTCTCTCTCTGAGTATTGGATTGGAATTCTGTAAAAACTGGAAGATATTTCACAGACTGTAGTTTTCGCTCTATCAATTTCAGAGCCAAATGAAAAAAAAGTGACATGTGGCACACTGTACAAGTTCGCTCTTCTGAAACAGTCCATAATTAGGGCATTGTGAGATATTGGGTATAACTCTCTCTTGAAGAATCCAAATTGGGTCAGACCTGTGGCAGTGGAAAGATGACTCAAAGGACTACTACAGGACTAGAAATCAGATATTTGGGATTGAAATAACAATGATACACTAGAAGGAAAGGAAAAATCTAGATCATGTGTTGTCAAGGGCTGCAAAGGACCAGACTTTCTAGGGAAGAAAAGCAAAGCAAGGTGTCGCAGAGGGTAGCATGACAAGAGCAGAAACTAAGGTGCATAATAGCAGCAATAATTTCATCACATGAAGTCTTCAAGTGGGTAGCACTGCATACAATAATTGTAAAGGTATCATTGTACTAAGTCATTGTAAATACATTATTGTACAAATTGTACTAGTTTCTATCTGCCAAGAGTTGAAGAGGCAATTTCGAGTGGTCTAGGATCTTCATTAGGTGGTTGTGTCATAGTTGGGGTTATAGTCTACTGTGTCTTATTTTTCTACATCATTCTATATCATTGTAAAGTGGACCATTTTCCCTGGTACAAGAGTCCATTCTTCTTTTATTATTCTAAAGGGTGGTAGGGTCGTGCTAGGGTGAGTTGTATCTCATTGGGTGTTGGGGCATCCGTTCCGTTGACTACTGAAGAATCACGGACGTTGGAGAATCCATCCAGTATGAGCTGGAGAAGAATGCTTTTCTAGATTCTAGGAAGTTGGAGCTTTATTTTCAATTGGAGTTGAATATTAAAGAATTATTAGAAAAGCATTAGGTGGTTTTTGTCCCAGAGTGGGTTTCCACCTTAAAAAATGTCTGCATTTGTGTTCCTTCTGTTTACTACTATCATTGTACAAACACTGATAATAATTGTAGATTAACTAATGCTCTAATTGAAAGGAATACTGATTCACCCCGCCTCTTAGTATTTCCAACAATTTGCACATGTGCTATGTAATCAAACAATACTATATCTATTGTTGTAAATATTACTAATAATGGATAGTAGAGATACCCTGGTGTTCTTAGCGGTGATTATACGTTTTTCCTAGTCATGATGGAACTTTTCTTGAGGTTGTAGGGATGCAAGGTCTAATGTGTAAGTGAAACTAAGCTATTGTAAATTCCCTCGGATGAATCAATCAAACTTGCAATGTTGGAATCAAGCTGGACGTGAGAGATCCTTGTATAGGTTATAAATACAATATTTGCAAGTATCCTAAGGGCTTGAGAGCAGTGAAAATAGTTTGATCATTAATCAAGGTGTGTACCTATAAATTAGGGTTTACCAAATACCTAAGGAAGAACAATCTTTGGAATGACGAATTGGATGGTATAATTAGGTAATGGAGCTAAATTAAGGTGTATTTTCATGTTAGGTTATTTTTTGGAGGTTCCAAGTCATATGGATCATCATACCATTATTTTTAACTCAATTCTATGGATTTTATCACATAGCTCTTAGGCCCAAAATTTTTCTTTATTACATGTTCCATGGATTCACAAATGTGATACCCCTAAGGAAATTTATGGTATGCTTCTTGCTAAGGAATCAAGTAAGGTTAATGATGTTTGATTCAAATTTAATTCATGAATAATATTTCCAAAAGATATTTGTGATGCTATGGACGAGAAATGAGATATCCCTGGTGACCATGGACTCAATTGAGGGATTTGCACCTTAATTGGACCCATGAAGTTAGGAAATGCCCCAAATGGGTATCTTAGAGGTCAAAATGAATCAAACTAATAAATAAGGCCAAATACTAATCCATATTGAATCATTATATTTTTCTCCATCCATCATGATGCTTTTAGAGTGGAAAAAGTGGAGGAATCAACTCAGGACCGTTTTTACCAGTGGAACCCAGTTTGGAAAATTGGGGTATGAAACCTTTCACAAATGTTTTCAGGCATCAAAAGAATTTTTTTGTGCGTAATGTTAAAGTCCTATAATAATAGGATTCATAATTTTTGAATTGACTTTGATAGTCTTGTAAATATGTACATACCTTGCTTTCTGCAATTTGTTTTCCCGTATTTGAAAATAATAATAATAAATGAAAAGAGGGTAAAAAGTCCTAAAATAAATATCAAAGGACTTAGAAAAGAAAAGATAAAAATTAATAAAAAATAGACCCCAAAAGAGAAAAAAGAGATAAAATCAGACCTGAAAGTGAGCAAGTCAAAATGCCACTACTATTTACTTTTACTGCAAGAATAATGATTATGTGAAAATTGTCAATAAATGCCATAATCCATGATCAGTTAAATAGTTTAATCTTTACTTTTCATGCTTTGAATTTCATGTTTTAGATAGAGAATAAAGATATGTCAAATAATTTAAACTTGAAAAATCAATAGACAGTTAGAGAATAAATGAGGAGCTCAGCAGTTTAATCTGAGCCCTCAGATGAAATAAGGTTAGACTTAGACAATTTTTATGCCTTGAAAGAAAAATGGATTTAGGGTTGCAAGCTTAAATGCACCCATGAAAATGAAGTAAAAAATGTTAGAAATAATGATGGGCAGGTAGAAAACGGTTGTGCAAGACATGTAATAAAGCATCATCAGGCATAAATTACTAACTCTCCCCCCCCCCCCACAATGATCCAGTATTCTAAACCTTCAGTTAAAGAGGCTCAAAGCATTTCTCTGACTTCTATTGGAACCAGACCCAAGGCTCAATAACTGATTGGTTGAAAATATCGGATTCCCTACATAAAACCCATTTCATCAGCATATTCACCCTTTTCCAAGATTATGATCCCTTTTCCTAAGTAAAACACATTTTTTCCTTAGTAAAAGTAAAAACCATACTTAATTAACTTCATTATCATTCAAAAACACTCAAAAAACCTATAAAATACATTTTTATCCTAATTTTATGTATACAGAATAAAAAAGGGACAAATTGTGTTAAAATGACCTATTTACACTGTACTTAGTTTAAATTAATGTATTTTATTCATCTCATTCATTACATTTTTCCATTTCATATTAAATTTTAACCTAAAATATTAAATCCTTATATCATATCCCTCCTGTATATATTTTTAAATCCATTATATATAAATATCCCCAAGACCCACTATTTAAAGTTTAAACCTATGTTTATTTATCCCCACATGTTAAAATAAATCCCCGCTTTTTCCCATAGGTTTAAAATTATCTTATGTTATAAACTCCACCCCTATGGTATTTAAACACTTGTTAAAAGGTTTTAGTTACCATATAATACATACTCGCGGCAACATTATTGAAACATTTGTTAAATGTTTTAGTTACCATATAACACATACCTGCGCCAACGTTATTGAAACATTTGTTAAATGTTTTAGTTGAAAACACATAACTTTATCCCCCATACAATCAAATAACATAAAGTTTTTAATGTTATAAATGTATATTTATAACGTTTAAAACTTATCCCGCCATATATCAGACCCCAGACCCCACCTCTGACTGTCGAGCACCTTCACAATAAATCACATTTGTTCGCATTGGCCATGCCAAATCCGACGATCACCTGGCCATATCGCAAATAAAGTTGCGCGAACATAACACTTTTCAATCCATGAGAAATGGGTTGTTTCACCCTTTTCTCTCTCCTCCACATGGCCCAACTCTATTGGATCGCATTTGATCCAGCTAATACCACTTACCTCCTTTTTCCTACATGATAACCACTTGCGATTTTCGCCTTTGAAGCCCGAAAACCACCATTTGTCCGAAGTGATTGCCATTTATTACAGGCTATTCTAAACCTAAAAACGCCTAACAAACTCCTAAATACGCCATTAAGCCATTTTTTCTCCATTTACCGACTGTATTTGTCCTCTCGATTGAAGAAAACAGAGTCTGTGCATTATTTTATATCCTGAACCCTTAAAAACGGCCGCATATTGTTGTCAAGACCACTGATTAAACCATTTTTTCTCCATTTACTGACTGTATTTTTCCTCTCGATTGAAGAAAATGGAGTATGTGTGTTATTTTATATCCTGAACCTGAAAAACGCCCGCATATTGTTGTCAAGACTACTGAAAATCAATGGTAGAGCAGTCGACTTTTAACTAATTGGTCGTAGGTTCAAATCCTTTCCCTATAGATGTTGTTTTTATGCCTATTCACGATGCAAATTATAGTATTCATTCATTTCTCAAAGACACTAGCTAAAGGCCCTGATACTACCACTTCGATCTAGAATTTACATGCTGATGCTCAGGATTTTGGAAAGCCTCCAAATACCTGGAAAGATACCAGGGACCTATCAAAACGCCTCAGAATCTGTTTTGAGAGACCCATACCTGCACAAACTGGTATTTTCCTATAAAAAGGAAACCTGTTATCATTCTGAAAAGACATTGCTAAAGTAAAGACCCCGACCCTCTATGCCCAATTTTAATCAATTTTTATCCCAATATCCACTGAAAAAAGCAAAATAAAACCCTGTTTCTTATTTTATGAACCAATAACAATCTAAAATACAGTTTAAAGCCAAAATTGAAGTTAACATCCAATGGAAAGAACAAGTTGTACCCATTTTCATCCAAGAACCTCTGTCAAAGTCAATAATACTTCTGCAAACCATTTAATCTTATAGAAGAAACCAGAAAGTCTAAAAAATGGAGTTTTAGTAATCCTTAAAGCCTAAAAATGCCAAAATCCACTCCAGCTATGTCCTCCAAGACTTCCATCATTGTGAATCCTCTACAGCCTCCTGTTGTAGACATTGAGCATATCCCTTTAGCAGATGTAGACTACAAAATAGTAGATCCAGTAGTTGAATTTAATCTATTATACCTTCACTGCTGGAGTTATGAAAAGTCCCTAGATCAGGTTGAAGAAGTTCAAATTTGGAAATCAAACCTACCCAAATATGTTGTTCCAGTCACTTATCAATGCCCAGAGCTTATTATGTTGTGTCAGAACTATTATTTGCCTAAACAAAGAGCAATAGTGAATGCAAACAAAGAAGAACTATTTACAATTACTGTTGAGTCCATAAACCAGATGTTAAAACTCAAACATGATTCTAAAGTAGTTCCTTTGTCAATAGAAGCACTTACAAAGTTGTACATTGGCCTTGATTTTCCCAAAAGATTTCAGATCTTTGAATTATTCATGCTCTTACATGTTGAAATTCCTCAAATCAATCCTCCATATTCTGCTCCAAAATTTACAGAACGTTCAAGGCATGTCATTTCCATGTTGTCATTCATCCTAGGATACTTTACAGATGAGCATACAGATGAATCAATCCTAATTTTCCTATCTATTTTTACACCAGGACAACCTCCTTCTGTCATCTTCAATTATGCTGAGTACATTGCTGACAATATCCATGATCAGCTGGTTAAATTTCCAACTGAAGGAGTGTTTAGATACACATCTTTTCTCTTCCATATGTTTTTTTTTATTTTCAAGCAAACAAGTTTCCAGTAACCCTCCAAAAGCTTGACATAGAAAAAAACCCACTTTTGTCATTTTTAGGACATCTTTTATCAGAAAAGAGTCCACAGAGTTTACTTATACAGATTTTTCAAACTTATTTTTTCATCCATTGATAAACATGTTAACAAATATTGAACAACCAAGGATCAATGATGAAATGAAGAAAATACTACAGCTATCAGAGCAGACTAGAACTGGAGATTGGTATTTATATGAAAAACACACATAAATCAGAGTTTTTGGGTCTAATCTGTTACCCTACAAACTACCTAAATATGTACCAATGAGCGTTTTTTTCTTGGAATACATCAGACAAATATTAAATTCTTATTCTATCAACTTCCTAGCAGCTAAGAAGAAAACACAATTTAAGTTGAAAAATCAAGTGGGACCCTTTATTTGTAATCACCGACAGAAGCAGCCAAACAGTTACTAGAGTACAGATTTGAAGAGAGTTTCTCATGGAACTATGATCCACAAGGAATATTAAGTAAAATGAGGGTTAAGTGCAAACTAACACCCTACATTCATGAGAAAAAACCAGAGATTGGGAAGTATGTCAATCAAACTGAATGGATAGAAAACACTTTGGTAGATGTAGTTAAGCAGGGTGATACTAGTCACGCCTTACAAACTACTAATCAAAGAGAAAAAACCACCAAAAGAGTTAGAGAAGAAGGAAAATACATTGTTGAAACCACAATTGAAACTAGGTTCAAATTAAGATACGATAAAAATCCTAAGATAAACTCAGTTGATAAAGAAAAAGTGACTATTGAAGTTGAAGACACAGATGTCCCAGTAACAAATATAGATGTTGCTACAATCATCACAAATGAGCCAGTTACAAAGAATTTGAATTAAGGAAATCCTGATAATTCAAATACACAGATGATAGAGAAATAGAAGAATATACAAGCATCCTCCTCACAGACAGCAGAGGAAAAAGATCTTGATATCAGGGAAAAGTATAAATAGATTAAAACAAATAATGAAGAGGTCAAAAATGAGATTTACTCTCAATATTTAAAGCAAACACCAAGTGATCAAAAAAGAATTTTATCAGCTTTTGACTATTCAAATAAAAAATTGATAATGTCAGTGCTCCAACCTACAGTGAAGACTCCAAAGACAGTTGCAGACTATAAGAAATTTTATCTAGAAGTACCAACAGAAAATATTCATGCACTAGATCAAATAAAATTTCATAGACAAATTTCAGAGATGTTATATTCTACCATTACAACCAAGGCTATGAGTGTTCAAAAACTTCATAATACAATCATAAACATGAGAGATCAAATGAAAGTGGATAAAGCCTCCTCATATGCTAAAGATCTCAGGATTAAGTCTTTAGAAGAGTTAGTCATAAAAGTTGGATATGATCCTGCAAATGTCAAAGTTACAGAAGAGTTAGTGAAGAAAAAGAATGTTGACATAGCAGCATTAAGGAAACAACTCAAGCTTCCGTCAACTGAACATCCTCAAGCCAAAGAAATTATACAAGAATAGACTCAAAAGGATGACATGATGAACTTAATTTTTTAATTAACAGGACAGATAAAATAAATGGAAACTCAAATGGACAAGCTTGTCCATGAAAGGGAAACTACAAAAGCACAGGAAATTCCTTCAGTAATTCCCATGGTTACTACCGTTGTGCCTTCAACTCTGGCAGATCCAGTAGTTGAATTTAATCTATTAGACCTCCACTGTTGGAGTTATGAAAAGTCCTTAGGTCAAGTTGAAGAAGTTCAAATTTTGGAATCAAACCTACCCAAATATGTTGTTCCAGTCACTTATCAATACCCAGATCTTATTTGGTTGTGTCAGAACTATTATGTGCCTAAACAAAGAGCAATAGTGAATGCACACAAAGAAGTACTATTTACAATAAATTCGGATTCCATAAACTAGATGTTACAACTCAAACATGATCCTAAAGTAGTTCCTTTGTCAATAGAAGCACTTATGAAGTTGTACATTGGCCTTGATTTTCCCAAAAGATTTCGGATCTTCCAAGTATTCATGCCCTTACATGTTGAAATTCCTCAAATCAATCCTCCATATTCTACTTCAAAATTTCTAGAATGTTCAAGGCATTTCATTTCCATGTTGTCATTCATCCTAGGATACTTTACATATGAGCATACAGATGAATCAATCCTAGGTTTCCTATCTACTTTTACACCAGGACAACCTCCTTCTGTCATCTTCAATTATGCTGATTACATTGTTGAAAATATCCATGATTAGCTGGTTAAATTTCCAATTGAAGGAGTGTTTAGATACACATATTTTCTCTTCCATATGTTTTTGTATTTTCAAGCAGACAAGTTTCCAGTAACCCTCTAGAGGCTTGACATAAAAGAAAATCCACTTTCAATCATTTTTTGGACATCTTTGATCAGAAAAGAGTCCACGGAGTTTACTTATACATATTTTTCATACTTTTTTGTTCATCCATTGATAAACATGTTAAAAAATATTGAACATCCAAGGATCAATGATAAAATGAAGAAAATCCTACAGCTATCAGAGCAGACTAGAACTGGAGATTGGTATTTATATGAAAAACACACAGAAATCAAAATTTTTGGGTCTAATCTATTACCCAACAAACTACCTAAATATGTGCCAATGAGGGTTTTTTCTTTGGAATACATCGGACAAATATTAAATTCTGATTCTATCAACTTCCTAGCAGCTAAGAAGAAAACACAATTTAAGTTGAAAAATCAAGTGGGACCCTTTATTTGTAATCACAAAGATGCAGAGACAGAAGCAACCAAACAGTTACTAGAGTACAGATTTGAAGAGAGTTTCTCATGGAACTATGATCCACAAGGAATATTAAGTAAAATGAGGGTTAAGTGAAAACTAACACCCTACATTCATGAGAAAAAACCAGAGATTGAGAAGTAGGTCAATCAAACTGAATGGATATAAAACACTTTGGTAGATGCAGTTAAGCAGGGTAATACTAGTCACACCTTACAAACTGCTAATCAAGGAGAAAAACCACCAAAATAGTCAGCGAAGAAGGAACATACATTGCTAAAACCACAACTAAAACTAGATTCAAATTAAGATACCATAAAAATCCTAAGATAAACTCAGTTGATAAAGAAAAAGTGACTATTGAAGTTGAAGACACAGATGTCCCAGTAAAAAATACAGATGCTGCTACAGTCATCACAAATGAGCTAGTTACAGAGAACTTGAATGAAGGAAATCCTGATAATTCAAATATACAGATGATAGAGAAACAACAGAATATACAAGCATCCTCCTCATAGACAGCAAAGGAAAAATATCTTGATATCAGGGAAAAGTATAAACAGATTAAAACAAATAATGAAGAGATCAAAAATGAGATTTACTCTGAATATTTGAAGCAAACACCAAGTGTTCAAAACAGACTTTTATCAGCTTTTGAATATTCAAACAAAAAATTGATAATGTCAGTGCTCCAGCCAACAGTGAAGACTCTAAAGACAGTTGCAGACTATAAGAAAGTTGATCTAGAAGTACCAACAAAAAATATTCATGCACTAGATCAAATACAATTTCATAGACAAAGTTCAGAGATGTTATATTCTACCATTACAACCAAAGCTATGAGTGTTCAAAAACTTCAGAATACAATCATAAACATGAGAGATCAAATGAAAGTGGATAAATCTTCTTTATATGCTAAAGATGTCAAGATTGAGTCTTTAGAAGAGTTGGTTGTACAAGTTGGATATGATCCTGCAAATTTCAAAGCTGTAGAAGAGTTAGTGAAGAAAAAGAATGCTAACATAGCAACATTAAGGAAACAACTCAAACTTCCATCAACTAAACATCCTCAAGCCAAAGAAATTATACAAGAACAAACTCAAAAGGATGACATGATGAAATTAATTTTTCAGTTAATAGGAATTGCTCGCAATTCCGACTATCGCAATTAAACTATCGCAATTCCGACGAAATGTGGTCCGACTTTTTGAACGTCGCTCTTCCGACGTTTGTAAACTGTCGCAATTCCAACGAAATGTGGTGTGACGTTTTGAACGTCGCTCTTCCGACATTTTTAAACTATCGCAATTCCGACAAAATGTGGTCTGACGTTTTGGACGTCGCTCATCCGACGTTTGTAAACTGTCGCAATTCCAACGAAATGTGGTCTGACGTTTTGAATGTCGCTCTCCCGACGTCTGTAAACGGTCACAATTCCGACGAAATGTGGTCCGACGTTTTGAACGTCACTCGTCCAACGTTTTTATACTGTCGCTCTTCCGACGTTTTTAAGCTGTCGCAATTCCGACGCTTATAAAGAGTCGGTATACCGACGGCGGGTTCAATTTAAAAAAAAAAATGAAACTTTAAAACAGGACAGTAAATCTCCAATATTTGTTATGAATTGTGGGCATTCCAATGACCTTGAAATATTAATATAATAAACCACCCCGCAGCGCTTCGACTATAAACAATCATATAAACATGGCTCTGTATTTCAAAAAACAGGTTTAAAATAGAAACAGGGCAACATTTTTTTTTTCCAATTGTTATGAACATAATTCGACCATGAAATATTAATATAATAAACCACCCCGCAGCGCTTCGACTATAAACAATCATTTTTTTTTCACAAGAGAAAAAACGTTGTTTTGAATATATTATATGAAGTAAAACAGTCCATGATGTCATTACATTTTCACATCTGAAGATTGGAACCCAAATATCCATCCAGAAAAGTGGAAGTCCCACCCCAGACAATGATAGAAAAATACCCCATGTCACATATAGTGACATGATATAAAACCCAGTAACGGTCCACATGGAGATTATCGACAATCTGAGAAAGCATCCAAATATGCCCAAGGCATCTATAAGAAAGTGAAATAGCAGTATGTAGAATAGTAAAACAAAAGATAGAGTACCGACGTCCATTGTTCCAAATACAAATTAAAGTACCCAAAATCCTTGAACAGAGAAAAACGCTAATCATGTGAGGAGTGTGATATGTCCAAAATATAAAAAGACCATCAGACCATATCAATAAACCAGCAACATAGACCAACATCGTTAGTTTTGAAGGCAGAGTGATAAACATTAATCATTTTTTTTTCACAAGAGAAAAAACGTTGTTTTGAATATATTATATGAAGTAAAATAGTCCATGAAGCCATTACATTTTCACATCTGAAGATTGGAACCCAAATATCCATCCAGAAAAGTGGAAGTCCCACCCCAGACAATGATAGAAAAATACCCCATGTCACATACAGGGACATGATATAAAACCCAGTAATGGTCCACATGGAGATTATCGACAATCTGATAAAGGATCCAAATATGCCCGAGGCATCTATAAGAAAGTGAAATAGCAGTATGTAGAATAGTAAAGCAACATATAGAGTACCGACGTCCATTGTTCCAAATACAAATTAAAGTACCCAAAATCCTTGAACAGAGAAAAACGCTAATCATGTGAGGAGTGTGATATGTCCAAAATATAAAAAGACCATCAGACCATATCAATAAACCAGCAACATAGACCAACATCACTAGTTTTGAAGGGAGAGTGATAACCTGTCAACACATAAAATAGTATCATAAAGCAGATATAGGAAATGTGCAGAGACATGTACTGTTGATATACGCCTCACACAAAAAGCATCCATGATAGAGAAAAAATATGAATAAACCCAGGGTCGATTGTATGTTCTGTGTCGCTTGTTCCCGGAAATAAAAACCATCTGCAAAAACCCAGGCTCGCTTGTAAGATCAGGCTCGCTTGATTCCGAAATTGGTAACCATCTGTTGCATCTGAGATGTAAGGTTCAGGCTCGTTTGATTCCAAAATTGGTAACCATCTGTTGCATCCGAGATGTAAGGTTTAGGCTCGCTTGTTTCCATTAGTAGCCCGCTACAGCATCCACCTTGTTCATAGCAAAAAGGTTCCTATAGATATATAGAGAAAGAGTATAATACGTATCCACCCTGTTCATAGCAAAAGGGTTTTTGTAGATATACAGAGAAAGAGTATAATACGTAGACCATATAAACATGGCTAAGTATTTCAAAAAACAGGTTTAAAATAGAAACATGGCAACATTTTTTTTTCTTCCAATTGTTATGAACATAATTCGACCGTGAAATATTAATATAATAAACCACCCCGTAGCGCTTCGACTATAAACAATCATATAAACATGGCTCTGTATTTCAAAAAACAGGTTTAAAATAGAAACAGGGCAACATTTTTTTTTTCCAATTGTTATGAACATAATTCGATCGTAAAATATTAATATAATAAACCACCCCGCAGCGCTTCGACTATAAAAAATCATATAAACATGGCTTTGTATTTCAAAAAACAGGTTTAAAATAGAAACAGGGCAACATTTTTTTTTTCTAAGTAAAGTTAATCTATTAACAGTGGGAATAAAATTACAGCATGACTTTAGTCAAAAACATTGCCCAGACTTATGGAAAATTTTTCATCAAAAAATCAAAAAAGAAGACTGCCCTCATACGGGGAAACCAGTCTTGAACGTTTACAGAATTCAAAAATATTACAGAGGTCCAGCACATTAATATAATATAAAACATGCCCAATTAAGTGGGCCTGCGAAGCAAGAAAACCAAATTAACCAAAATACTCCTCCGGTGGTTCCTCGACGATTCGGCACCATCCTTCGGAAGGTCCAGGATCGCCAGGTGTTATCTCCACATTCATGCCACCGCTCCCCTCCTGAAGGCCCGAATGCTGGCCGACTTTTTCTGAGCTCAGACCCACCAGACGGGTGCATTGTTCCTCTATTTGGGCCTCCTTACGGAAAACCACAGTGATTGAAGCTGTGATTCGTGGGCGGTTCAGAGAGAAATTAAAGGAAAAAATCACAGTGCGCATCGTGGGAGAAGGTGAAGTGGTGGGGAAATGAGGAGCAGGGGAGCCCATACAGTGGCTAGATCCTAGAACCCGACCCCGCCCACTTCTAGTGTTTCGATAGCGACCTGCGTAATAATCACTGGACTGGGAAGGCAACTCGGTTGAGGGGCTAGAGGGAGCACGCAGGGGTTGACCTCTAGTGCTCCCCCTATGGCAACACATCCTTTGACGCAGGCGAGGCATGGGTGCAGTCTCAGCAGTGGGCACAAGACGAGACGGAGAAGCAAAATTCCAAGAAACCGAGGAAGACAGACACAGACCAGACCGAGAGAAATGCAGATATGCACCAAGGTCTAAGCAGCAGTTCAGCTAGCCACTTCTCCTTCTCGTCACAGTGAGCAGGCAATGTAACCCAGCAACCGGAGAGCATATACAATTCAAAGGTTGCAGCTCGTCTGAAAAACCATAGATAAACGCCATTTTATCGACCCGACTGCAATGCAATTGAAGAACGCCCGTCATAATTAATCTCTCATTAATGAGAGCCGAAGGCCGGATCATATTGGAGCATGCAAAATCGCTAATAGGAGTGGAGGTCCGATCTTGAACAGTGTTAAAACTTAATGCGATTTGATGTGAAAATGTTGGAACTTAAATTTCGGCTAATTGAACAGCGTTAAAACTTAATGCGATTGATATGAAATCGCCACATCCATGTCCTATCGCCTTAAACGCCATCGAATGCACCCGCATCCGGGAGCAGGGCAACTTTTGATTGAGGACACGTGGCAGAAATTGATTGGAGTGGATCTTTGTTTGGGCCGCTCGCGTAGTGGAAATCTGGACTCGAAAAATATTAGGTCGAATTTGATAAGAAATTCGCATCACAACTCTCCCTATGTACGCCAACCCAACTTCGGACCCGAAAAAGATTAGGGCGCAATTCATTTGGTTTTCGCGTCACAAAATTGGCCGACGTCAGCAGGCTATTTTGGAACACGAATTTGGTTTGAATTATGGTTTATTTCCATTTGAAGTCCGGCGGGCTCGACTTGAGAACAATTTTGTTTGATCTCATCTTATAAAATTTTTGTTAGTTTTCTTTGATAATACACATATTTATAATAAATCATGGGAATACCACACTAAACATGTGGAAAAGTTATATAAATTATTGAGAACAATCATTTTTATGTAAAAATATCCAAATGTGCTTTTGGGAAATAAGAATTCCAGTATTTGGTTCATATTGTTTTAAAGGAAGGAGTGAAGTTGGAGCCTCAAAAGATGCAAGCTATTACAAAATGACCTATTCCTAAGAAAATCAAGGTTCTTAGAAGATTTTTTAGACTTACATGATATTATTGATAATCTGTTAAGAATTATGCATGCATTTCAAGTCCACTCACATATATCTTGAAGAAAATATCATTTATATGGAATGATGAGGCTACTTTGGCATTCTCTCTTTTAATGGATGCCATGTATTCTACACCAACATCGGTTGCACCTACTTTTGGTAAAACATTCATAGTAGAGTGTGAAGCACTAGGACAAGGAATTTACGTAACATTAACACAATAAATGATATCATTGGCTTTTGAAAGCAAGGAATTCAAAGAAAATATTTGGTGAAATCTACGTATGAAAAATAAATGGAAGCAATATTACATGCAATAAAAAATGGGGATAGTATATCATTGGAAGGTACTTTAAAGTCAAGATATACCATGATAGCATAAAGTATTTTTTGAAGCTATGATTTTCATTAGAAGATTAACAAAAATGAGGAGAAAAAATGCAAAGTTTTAATTTTGAGATAATCTGCAAAAAGGGTAAGGAAAATTTAGGACATGATGCTCTTTCTAAAATAGAAGAGGCCTCAAATTTATATCCAATTACATTTTCTATTCCTAGGTGGCTAGAAGAAGCTTTCCATAATGGAAAAATGACAATAGTACTAAACAAAAACTAAAATTTTTAAAGGATGGGATGAACTCTATGGATCATTGGGAGTGAAAGAGAGATATACTTTGGTGAAAATGTAGAATATTTTTATGCACGCAAGCATATTTGAATAAACAAATATTAAGGGAGTCCCATGTCTCTCTAATGGTAGAACGTAGGGTTCCTTAAAACATCTCAAAGGATCAAAAAATATATTTTTGGAAGGAATGAAGAAAGATATTCAAAATTTTGTAAGAGAAGGTCAGGTTTGCATAATAAATAAAAGAGAGATAGTAAAATCTCTAGGGTTACTTCAGCCATTCCACATACATATTCAAAGACTAGAAGATATATCAATAGACTTTATTACAGGGTTACTAAAATATAAAGGTAAGTATTACATTTTTGTGGTCATTTATATAGACAAATTTTGTAGATTTTTTTTGTAGAGCTCAAAGTACATAAACAACAAGCCAAGTGGCAGAAGTGTCCATGAAAGAAATTCATAGTCTTCATGGATTTCCTAAAGTAATAGTAACAAGAAACTTTTGGAAATAATTATTTAATATTAGTGGAGAAACACTAGCTGCCATGAGTTCTACATATCAAACACAATCAAATGGTCAAAAAAAATTAGTTAATAAATGTTTTTAAGGTTATCTACAATGTTACTCTTTAGAAAAGCAATCTTCATGGATGAAGTGGGTTCGTCAAGGAAGAATGGTAATATGATACTACCTATCACACATCTTCTAAAATTTCCCCATTTAAGGCCCTTTATGGATATCCAACTCCTAGTATCTCATACTTTTTGCAAGATAAGTCCAAAGTATAGGAAACATAGTCACATATGGAAAATACTAAAGAAACTTTGAAAATTATTATGGAAAACCTTCTAATGACATGAAACATGATAAAACAACAAGGGGAACAACATTGAAGTGAAAGATAATTTGAGGAGGGTAATTGGGTATTTTTTAGATTATAGCATTATAAGCAATCTCCATTCAAGAAAAAGAAGAATAAAGAATTAGCTCAAAAATGTTATGGCTCTAAATAATTATTCATAGGATTGCACAAGTGGTATAGAAGTTATATTTTCCTTCTTCTTGCATTCATAAGGTTTTTCATGTATCTTGCCTAAAAAAGGTTTTGGGAAAAAATATGCCAATGTAAATAGAACTTCCAAAATTACATGAAGAATGAAAGTTGATTCTTGAACCACAAAAAGTTATAGATAAACATTCTGTATCTCTTTGACATATAACCATTATGAAGTACCTAATCAAGTGGAAGAATATTCCTCTAGAAGAAGGTACCTGGTAAAATGATCAATTCGTGATGAAATACCCATGGCTAAAGGGTTCGTTTGAAGTTTTGACAAAGGTTTTGTTATATGTTTTATATAACGCATGTCGGAATAGTTTTATTGTTTTTTAAGGTCCCACACAGTGATCAAATTTGAAGGGCAAGTCCGAATTTCAATTAGAAGGGCATATATCTGTGTCGCCCTTCCATAATGAAAAGCTTTGAAAAAAAACTTTTCAATTGACCACAATAAATTATTTTTACATTTCATTTTCAAAAAGACAAAACCATCAATCTTCATATTAATAAAAGACTGTTACATATACAGCAATGAAGAAGGCTCCATCTTTCATTGCTTAAATTTCTCATTGGCAATGTCAACATAAGTATTGAAGACACTATTATAAGAATTTGGATACATACCACTGGGATATAGGAGATTCTTATGTGTCAGATTGTGTAATGCAATTTTGACTTTCTCTCACAAGGAGCAGCATCATGGAGGTTTGGATTTTTCTTACAGAAATTTTTTATTATTATTTGAAACGTTGTTTATAGATATGAATACAACAATGAAATTATGAGCATGGTGGAAAATTAGTCAAGCTCATGATGCCAAACCATGATGATGTAAGTTTGGAATTTAACATTTATACATGTTAAAGACAAATAGTCAAAATCACTGATAACTTAGTATGCCATAATTAATAATCATTCCCTGTTCACTTTTGTTAATAGGTTTATGTCACACGATGATCTCTCTTCTCTGGCATTTACTTGTATTGAAGATCACTATTCTAGGAATAAGGAGTTATTTTCTCAAAAAATAACCCTAGCCAAACATTGACAATGCATCAAGGATATATTTCTATGCTTCATAAGTACATATGTTCTACTTCTAAATCATGTCTTGGAAGTGGTTGTTTTGATGGAAATTATTCACCAGTTGGTTTCATACCAAAGTCTTTTTCTCATTTTCAGCATCCAATACATGAAAAAGATAATGGTTTAAAACAACATAAATATTTGAAATTTTTCAAGAATGGTCTGGCACACTTTGAATATGAATTTTGAAGTCAAGTGCATGATGTTGTATAGGATCAAATGTCATTTTGAATACCAAATGTTTCACAAGAAACTTCTCAACATGCTACCCTACAATAAGGATTAAATGACAATATTGCATCAACTATTTCCATAATAAAAGTGCACCTTGGCCATAAGAATAAACAACTACAATGTTGTAGATCTAACAAGACCACACAATCAAATTTATTCCACAAGGCCAATATTGTATGAAAAATGAAAAGGAGTTTTCAACCAAAAATACCTTAGGCAACTAATTCAATTAGATACACCAAACCATCAGCAAAAAGGAAAACCAACCTACTCAAAAGGCAAGCGTTTACCTCCTTTGACAAAATTTTGAGTTCCGAAACAAGGGCCTTTATTGTCTTGTCAATGCCCCTAGTAATTTGAACGGGGTTTGCACCTGCTGCAAAAACCTAAACAAAAAGGTTTCATTTCAAATTATTTTCCACAAATTTAAGATACAACCATTGTCAGTTTTGTATTTCCTAACAAGCTCATAAATTTTGACAAAAGAACCAAATTTTTTTAATACCTGATAGCAATTTTTTCACTCAAAACTATCTTAGACTCAATAAACCCAACCCAAAACTAAAAAACAAAACACCATAAGACCCTACAAAAATGAATAGATGATCTTAATCCAGTACTATCGACAAAAAGTTACCTTTACACCCTCACTTATTAAACCCTGTGCTGTTGAATTTTAACTTCAACTGCTGCAGCAGAAGGATGGATGCTGCAGCAACATTTTTTTTGGGAGGTTGCTTGCACGCCATCCATAAATTTAATTCAGCATTTAAAATTCCTGCAAGTTTTTTTTTTAGACGGCCGCAACCATATTTATGTACAGGATTGTATTTAAACACAACAACCAGCATTAACACAATTCACCAACCAGAAATTAAACAAACAGAAATTTACCCGCTAGTTTTGTAAATTCAAAAGGAGGACACGTGGAGCATTAATATTGGATCACATGAAATTGAAGGGAATCTAAAAACCTGCAAACCGGACCCGAATTTTTTATAAGGCACATTGGATTGAGAATTCGCGTTACAAATTAGGCAGACGTCAGCATCCCATTTTGGAACGCGAATTTGGTTTGAAATTCAATATATTCAGACTTTTGAAGTCCAATGGAAAGGGTTCTTTAATGTTTTGATAGTTTAATTTTATGAATGCTTTAATATATACATATGTTTTAAACATATGTTATATATATATATCATATGCGAAATGAAAGGTGGGCCATAGAATTTAGTTTTAATTTTTTTTTTTTTTAAAGAGGGTTTATTATAATATGTTTTATATGTTACGACATATAAAAATAAAAAGGACAAAAAATCTTGGTATCTTTTTTATAGACAGTACATAAATTTTTTATTACACAGCAGTGTGTTAAAAGTGAAAGACTGAGTGTAACTTTTTAAGTGTGTATGCACAATAGTGCGAAAGTGAAAAACACACCAGAGTGTTTTAGAGACAGAGTATGTTTGTTTTGAACAGACAGTGAGTTGGTTTTATGCACTGCGCTTTGTAGCAATCATAATTTTGTAATCCCTCTCAGTGAGGAAGAAGTGTAGTAGTTTTTTTTTGAGTTATTGAAGGGAATAGAAGTTTGTTTTCAAAGTATTGAAACTCTGTCTCCTGTCAAAGAAATTTTTATTTTCTCTGTGTTAGAGGAAGGGAGATTTATTCTCCATTCATTGTTCTGGAATTTTTCAATATTCCAACATGTGCAAGAACAACAGATGTTGTGGTTCCATCCCCAGCTAAATCATTTGTCTTTGCCGCAGCTTGCCTTACCAACTTGGCCCCAATATTTTCAACCGGGTCCTCTAATTCAACCAATAAAAAGGCCAAAACCATAGCATTGAGATACATTTCATTACACTGTCAATAACAATAAAATTTGACTCAGCCATAACCCTTTCCTTTTATTGTTGTGAAAAGCTTTATGCATTACTCTAATGTGGCTAGTCCATAGGCCAAGTAGACCACCGGGTAACAAATATGTTTCCTTTCACCTTTGAGTTTTCAAATTATGCCTACCAAATCTAAGACATTTAAGAGGGGGAACTAATACAACGTTAAAAAGAAAACCAGAGCACACATCTACAAATTACCTCCTTAGCTACCGTCACACCATCATTAACTATTTTCAGAGAACCATGCTTGCTCTCCAAGACAACATTTTTCCCTTCGCCCCAAGGGTGACTCCAACAAGATCAACAAGTTTGTTCACACCACCTGCAAGACAAATTGACAATGCTTTCAGTAAGTGTGCAATTGAATGCCAGACCATATGCCAAAACAACCCTCCATGAAAAATTAAAATAACACATTAAAATCGAATATAAGTGGACAAGGAAAGATCCACGGCAGTGAAGTTTCACGTGCAGGTGACCTTCCTTTAAACATAATTTTTTCTCTAACCTGCAATTTTTTTGTCACTGAGCCATCCTTTTTGAAGTACAACTCTTTTTCCATAGATCTTGTATTAACTACCTTCTCTCTGTCGCGTAATCTCAAAGTCCCTCTTTTCTTGAGAAATTAAAGGAAATGGGTGAAAAAACTGAAAGAGAAGACAATTGTCTGCCATAATTATCAAACATTGCACCCAACTTCTTCCCCTTTCCATTGTTACCCAATGAGATAGATGTGGCAATTTTTGTCATACTGCCCAAAGCAGAGGCCATCTTCTCTTATCCTTAATATAGAATTACAAGATCTTCACATTAGTATGAACCTTAAAAAACATGACTCCCATTGCTAAAAACCACTTTTAAGTTGTAATAGGCAAAGCCAAAGCTGCTTCAAACTGCATTATCAATCACAAGGTATCACCATCAAAGCTATAATTTTAAGATCACAATTTATCTACCATTGAAACTATAATTTTAAAATAGATACACCTAGTGATATAGACACCTAGTGAGAATAGAGGTTAGGAAATTATAATAAGAATTATTACAAGATATCACTCACAGTGCAATTGATTGTTCATTGTCTGCTGTAACTATAATTTTAAATAAGACACACTTAGTGATATAGACAACACCAAGTGAGAGCAGAGGTTATGAAATTATAATGAGAATTATTTCAAGATATCATATTACTCATAGTACAGTTAATTGTTTATTGTTTGGTGTAATAATTGTTTATTATTTATAAACACAATCAAACATATTATGAGGGACGGTGATGAAATTGACAACGGTCTCATAACAAACCATAACGGGCACATCCCATGGCAAGATAGACTCTGAATAAGAAAGAAAGCAAAACAAAGTGATTACTTACAGGATCATAGGCTTCCTGAAGAACAAGATCCAGAGCAACATCTGTAACCCCTAAAGCAACACCTCTCTCTGCAAGACGAATCGCTACATCTTTCATATGTAGTCTAGTAAATTTTCTGAGCTCATCACGAGAAAGAGGATCAAATACAACTATCTCATCAAGTCTATTCAATAGCTCTGGCCTGAAATGTCTTCTAACCCGCAAAAATATTCAAAGGCATGTCAAAGCACTGCAGCCAAATTCGTGATAAAATTATATGAAAAATATGCATACACAGAGTCCAGGAGAATGAAACGGCAGGTGTATTGGCAGTTGCCGAAATATAGCAACTAAAACAGCAGGTGTATTGGCAGTTGCGGAAATGCATCTACTAAAACGGCAGGTCTGTCGACGGTTGCAGGTGTGTGGATTGTTGCTGGTATTTTCAGACCGATTCCATGGAAATATACCAGAAACCAGTGGCATGTCAAACCTAGAAGGTAACCCGAGAGACTGTGACCGTCAAATTAAATAAGTAACAGGTGTCGTTCCTAGATAAGAAGTGTTGACGAAAAAAAATTGATCTCTTTCATAGTAGAAGGCGTATCGGCCTAAATATCTAGGACATGTGACACTCCATGATAAAGACACATGGTGTGTGGATTTGAGTTTTTCAGGTGGTCAAGTGGGCCGAAAATAGGTGAAATGTGGCACCACTCAGATATTGACATGTGCCAATTGGTACAAGTGGTAGAAAATTGGCATGCTCAAACAACGAGGTGATGCAGGAATGACACGAGGGAGAAAATATCATAAAAGCCCCAAATCTAGAGAACTAAAGCTCATCACCAACCTGAGATTGACAACTTTACATGATGTAACCTATGAAATCGTAAATGGAGAAATCATAGTAACAATAAAGTAACCTATGTAACAATAAAGTCAGATTCATCCCGGGAGTGGTAATGGGAGAAATCATAGTGAACAACAGGAAACATGCAGAGTTGCTTACAATCAAATAGATGAAAAAACACATACAAAAAACCTAGATAATAATCATGAACAAGCTTAATATTGAATTATGAACTGTAAAGGAACTTACAAAATGTGACATTATGAACCTGGTCAAGCGCACAAGCAAAAATATCCTGGACATGACCTTGGTTGACAAGTTTTATTGCTCATGATGCAAGAGGATTTGTACCTGCACTGCCAAGTCAATCAAAATCCATCATTATCTATACAATAAATACAAGTAATTGATGTAGTATTTTTACTCTAAGATGCATTCTTATGATAATGTTAGAACATATGTTGAAAATGTCAAAACATACCTAAATAAGCTCCTCTTCATTTCAAGAAAAATTTATTGGAGTCGCATGAACTTGGAACAAGCCTCCCACGATCTGAAAGAGTAGCAACTAAGTCAACAGTGACTTTTTTGTTGCTACGCTGGATCAAGGGAGGTTTGCTCCAAGATTAAACCGCTCCAATAAATTATTCTCTACTAAACAGGGCCAACCACGTGAAGGTGGAAGCTCTTATGGCCCCTCCCCCCCCCCTCACATCACTCTCAATTCCCCAATACCCAATCTATATTTCATTTTTTACTTTCATGAGCATAAAAAAAAAATATTCAATAACTAATAAAAAAACAATTCAACAAAAAGGACGCAAGGAAACATTGCAATTAATGCTTGACATAAAAATAGTATGATAAATGAGTTTTTTATATAACGCAAAAAACGTTCCAAGTATGGTAACCTTTGTCTTATAATAATACAATATTTTACATTGTCAAATTTTCTTTTTCTTCTTCCTATTTTTAAAGCTCCTAATTACATCATCAATATCATCGTGCTCTGCTCCTGTTTCGTGCCTTTCAACCCGCACTGCTGACCTAGTTGCGTATTCACGATGTCTGGGCTCATCCAGTGACCGGGCATCGCCTACAAAAACAGATAATATTAAATTTTAATTGTCAGTTTTTAAATATCATTGAACTAGTTCGGTAATATTAATAAAAAAAATTGCAATGAGATTATTTACCTGGTGCACCAGTTGTCGCCGTTGGGACTGTTGCCCTGTCTTCCTCTCTGGTGGTAAGATCCTCAAGGGAAACATTCTCCGTCATTTAAACAAAAAACGTTATAAGGACAACCATCAAGGTATAATTAGAAAAAATTATAAGTGGAAATTAATTACCGTCACGGCCCTCACTGATAGTAGCATTGTCGGCCTGGTCCCCACTACAATGATCAGGTTGCACGTGAGGATCATCTACATCCGGCTCTAAAACTGGGTTATTTGCCTTGTCGGTAGTGCTGCTCCCCTGATTTAAACAAATTTGTTAGACATTAAATTTATGGACGAAAACAAACATATTGAAAGGTTAATGTTTTACCTTATCAGGCATTCTGGATCTTGGGACCTGCCCCAAGCTTCTGCGACGTTCAACTACAGCTTGATAGCCGAAATGGAAAGCGATATTTTTATCTTCCTCTGTAGTTTCTGTTTCGAATTCATCACCCTACATTACATATGATTGTGTATTTTTAATCATATTTGATAGGATTACAAAAACGTTGGAAGGCGATACAATTAATTATAAGATGTTTAGCTACTTAATTACAATTCTTGCGGCTAATTTCAAGTAGCCGCCCTGGCCTAGCTTGTGATGGCCTTTTTTTTCAATCCTAGCTTTGGTTGCCTTCGAGGTGTCAGGAAACCTAGCATCAAAATATTGAAGTCAGATATGACGTAGCACACTTTTATTTTAGACATAGAGAAAATTAAAGCTATTGAATTAAAATTGTAATTTACCTTGAGGGTCTAGTTGGCATTTTTCTTTCTTTCTTTGCCCTTTTCTCTTTTCCGTCATGGATGAGTGCTCTCCACTCACTCTCTGGAACTGTGAGAGGACGCTCGTATCTAAGGTTAAATTGCAATTGTGTCCTATAGGTGTCCCTGGTATATTTCAAATATTTGTCGGCTACCCGAGCCACCGCTGTTCTATCAAATGTGTCGACCCAAAAAAGGGCTTCTAGATAATCTAGAAGTTCTTTTTTCAGGTTGGAATTCTGGGAATTCCACCCTGTGCGTATGGTTGGGCCAAAAATTACCAACGCATGGCTCTCCAAAAACCTGTAGAACTCATTGTTTCCCACACAGAAAGAAAAAAAAGAAAAGAAGATATTATCATTAATTTAAAAATAAAAATCATGATAAATATGTTTTAGATAGAGTACAAGAAATAGTTAAAATATTAAAATTTACCTGGGAGTTGTACGTGCTTTATAGGGACACCTTCATCGTTCACCAACAACATGCCATTAATGGTCCCTGTGGAGCTGACACGTGTAGCTCCAGGAAACGCAATAATGTAGTTGGCCATATCAGCCTCATCATTGCCAACACGTTCAGCAGTTGGCTGGGTGTCAGCTTGGGCAGGGTGTGTTTCTTGGCTAGCACCTAAAGCAGTAGAAGGTGTACGAGAGGGTTGTTGGGCAATCTCTTGCCCTTGTGTCCCACTACCACCAACACCGGGTTCAGCAAATGCCAGAAAACGCTACATACAAAAGAACTTTTTGTTAGTTTAGTCAATGTAAAAATTAAAAATCAAACCATCACAATTCATCTCATGCAGAACAAAAAAAATATCCTTTTGACTTTTTATTATTACCTGATATCTATTTAGCTGCCTCATAAGATGTTGTATCCTCTCTTCTGTTTCAGGTGTTTGAGGCGCATCTATCAAAGCATTAAATTCCGACCTTGCATCTCGTGCCTTTTTTTGCAACAACAACACTGGAGATAGGGATGAAGAAAGTTCTTCCTCAAAGAGGGAATCATCAGGCGTACCATGGCTAGGTGTCTGCATATTTGAACAAAATTGATATTATTTCAATTATGTAAATAACTAAAATACCTAAAGATAGAGCAATGCTGGCACTTTACATGTTCTTCCGCTGGCCTCTTTCCGCGATCATCCCGTCTCGGGGTTGTTCCTGCACTGCTCTGATCAGTCTGCCACATTGCAATAAAATTATAAATGTAAAAACTTGAAAACAATATATAACTTGAAAACACAAAATGAAAACTAAAATAATTTCTAATAAGACACCGGAAGACAGAGTTAGAGTTTCAAATATGCCTTGCATTGAATTCAGTCCTGGAAACATGTCATTGCACATTAAGGCACCCAAACAAGAGACGAGTTGAAAATGAAGACCTTATTGAATATATTGTTGGAGAAAATTCTAGTAAACTTGTTGTGAAGACCTTGAGGACATTTTTGGAGCAACATTGTTGAAGCCGATGGTATAGCATTGTTGGAGACGATCTTGAAGGGCCTTGAAGTGAAGCTTTTGGAGCAACTATTGAAAAATCCTTAGAGAATTTAAGTAAGGCACTTTCTATCTTCCATCACCTTTTTCCTTTCAATATCCTTTAAACGATGTTGTTGATATTTAATGTTTGAAATCACATTATAATTCCTTGATTATATGTGTTTGGGGACTTTCCCTTTGAAATTACCCAAAAATACCCTGGCAATTTTATCTTCAAGATGCATGTCTGACCCTATTGTTCAATATTTTGATTGATAGTAGTAAATATAGAGAGTTAGGGGGCTCTTGACTTGGTTTGGTTGGGCCATTAGATCCCTAACATCTACTAGGGAGAAACCCCCTTGAGTTGGAGGAGAGCTAGCCCGAAGTGAAAAGAGGTTGGTGAGGTGACAATGGGGCTATTGAATTACACATGGTATCACACTTTAGCTTTAGGACTTTATCTTGAGAAGTGCGAGATTTTTCTATATCAATTCTCAAATTATTTACAACATTATTGTTAAGAACTAATAAGAAGTGATGTTGAGGGTTTTTTGGGTATAAGAAACAAAACCATTTAAAAACTATGGTTCTCAGTCCTTGGAATTCCTTCACCTGGGCCTAGGGGCACACAAGAATAATTTCACACTAAACAATGCAAACTTAAAAGTAACTTAACAGATCCATAAAGTAATAATAATCATAATTCCTAATTTCCTATTGTACGATATAATGCAAATTATTCAAACATGAAGCAATGAAGACATACAATATCTGAATTTCAAGATTGATGAACCAATACAAGAAGTTAGAAACTACAACTTTGATTCAATACTCTGTGTCCTAACTCCAGGAAGGATTCTAGTTTGTAGTACAGAACATGCATCGTGTATTATCAATTCTTAATTGACAACAACTAAAGGTCATCTACCTCATCAATTCCTTCCCATTTTGTGTTTTTATGTTATATTCCTTATAAAAGTTTCAAATTTCTCTCAAAGTAAGAAACCAATGAATAAAATAAAAAATAGTTGAGATATGATTGAGAAATGGTCATTTATTTCTTGAAAGTATCTTCACAATTTCTTTGGTTGTTTTTCATCTCAAGAAACAAGAAATGACCTAAGAAACTATCGTGATGTAATATAAGAAACAACACGGTGCAATGGCCATTTTCAAAGCTAAATGATGTCCATTGAGTACATGGCCTTTATTTGGTTCTTGTTTCATAGGAGTTTCGGGTAGAAATGGAACTTTGTTGTACCATTTCCAGTAGTAAAAAGGGAAAACCTTCTTTTTCCATGGGAAATAATTTACCTTTCCTTTTTCAAGATAATCTAAATCACAAAAAATATGAACTATACTGCACACATTCTTGGATAATGTGAAAGTGGAAAGGAATACCCTACACAAGTGATGCACACATGTACATTTGAACACTAATAGATTTTTGTAGTTGAAATGCAATGCTTGTTTTCATTTAAATGTAGGGTTTTTAAAGCAGGGAGAAATAATGGCCGCCAATTTAATAAGCGTTTCTTTGGGAAAAATTTAAATCTTGTATTGGGTGATGAAGATAATAGAGGGTATTGAATCTTGATTCTTGACATTGTGTTTAACTTGAATAACTCAAATGATTATAAATATCAGTGGATGAGTTCTTTTTCAAGTATGTCACTCAAAACTCTTATGTCAAAGCATTGTATGATGGCTAGCATTTTCTTGTTTCCCTTTCTTCAGTTCAATGTAAAAATTATATTAATATATTGGAGCATGAATGATAACTACAATTGTTTGCTCTGCAGTATATCCAGCCCCAAGATTATGAAATTTTTTCTCAAGTGGAGCTATCGGTTATTGATGAAGTAGCTGCAATTCCATTGCCTGTTGTAAAGGCTCTGCTCGGGCCATATTTAGTGTTTCAGTGCTCTACTGTAAATGGGTGATAATTATAAGTGAACCAACCACAATCACAGATTTTGTAACCATTCGGTTTCCATGGATATTGATGATGATATTAACCCTACATATCAGTGACCTATATCTATATGAGAATGATCTCAACATTGACCTTGATATGGTTGTATGGATGTGACCTTTGGTATGTCATCAGAAAATCCCCAAATATTAGAAAATCCTGAAATCTGGAGAACTAAAGCTCATCACTTTCGATCTGGAGTAATACCCTTGTGATAAATTTGATGACTTTCGATCTCCCATTCTCTACCACTTTGCACTTCACCTTCAATATAGATCAGACCAAGGGAAATTCGTTACTGGGTGTTGAGATGGATGAGTTTGTCGAAATAAAATCCATAGCTTAAACTTCATGAAACTGGTGGAGTCAAATTCATGCAAGCACAAACACATCTTACACATCCTCTTTGAAACTCATCCGAAAGAACATTGGAAGACATCTAGAGAGAACCCTATAGCTTAACACAATCCAATGGAATTGACCAAAAAAACCCAAATAGAGTCAACCCTACTATAGGAGGAAGGGCCTGCAGTAAGAACTTACCATTTTGCAAGAGCTGAGGGCGAATGCTATTCTGCAAGAGCTGAGGGCGAATGCTTTTCTGCAAGAGCTAAGGGTGAACGCTGAGGGCGAATGCTGTTTTGCAAGAGCTCAGGACGAATGCTGAGGGTGAATGCTATTCTGCAAGAGCTGAGGGCGAATGCTGTTCTGCAAGAGCTGAGGACGAATGCTGAGGGTGAATGCTATTCCGCAAGAGCTGAGGGCGAATGCTATTCCGTAAGATCTGAGGGTGAATGCTGAGGGCGAATGCTGTTTTGCAAGAGCTGAGGGCGAATGTTGCTATTTTGCAAGAGCTGAGGGCGAATGTTGTTCTGCAAGAGCTGAGGGCGAATGCTGTTATGCAAGAGCTGAGGGCGAATGCTGAGGGCGAATGCTGTTCTGCAAGAGCTGAGGGTGAATTCTGTTCTGCAAGAGCTGAGGGCGTATACTAAGGGAAAATTTTGTTCTGCAAGAGCTGAGGGCGAATGTTGTTCTGCAAGAGCGGAGGGCGAATGCGCGCGTGATATCAGACTTTAATGTAGTTTTTAATAAAATCATTTTTATGTAGCGTGCATATAAGTTTCGTATTTTTATGTAGCGTGCATATAAGTGTCGTTATACCGATGGCGGACAAAGCTTCGCTATTGCGACGGATGCCTCCAAATGTCGCAATTGTGACACTTAGACATTGTATCGCACTTGCGACGTTTGGAGGCATCCGTCGCAATAGCGACGCTTTGGGGCATAGTGTCAAAATTGCGACGTCTTCCTCCAAATGTCACAATTGTGACACTTTGTCCAAGTGTTGATATTGCGACACTTTTCTCTAAACGTCGATATAGCAACGGTTTCGGGTGGGATTGAAAAAATTTGGGGAAATTTCCGACATTTGGTCAAAAGCGTCGGAACCAAGTGTCGGAATTTCCCCCAAATGTACTAGTGTAAGTACACAAGCAATATAACCTTAGAAGTAAGAAAAACATTGAAACTTATACTAAGAAATCTCCTCAAACTTAAATTAAGAAAACAGTAGAAGCCCCAACAACAAAAGTTCTCCAAATTCTCCCTAGGGAAAATAGGAAAAACTCTAATTCATCCCACAAAGTTTCAAGCCCCAAAATTTCACCAAGTCCTAAGACTGTTGACATAACAAATGAAGTTGTTCAAGCTACAAAATATTCACAAAATCTGCTGCTACAAAAGCACCTAATTCTGATAAAACAATAAACTTAGAATCCAAAACATCCATTTCTGATTCAAAATCAGAAGATCCAAAAGATGCCACTGAAAAAACAACTTCTGACAACTCAAAATCTAAAAAAACATCTACTGCTTCTCAAACCACTCCTGAAACGAAAACTAGGAGCAGTAAGACACAAGAAACTCAAACAGAAAATGAAAATATACTGTAGAAAAACAAGATAAACCTACTCAAACTACAGTTACTAAGGAAGATTTAATTCAAATAAGTAAATCACAACCTTCATTCAGTATAAAACCTGAAATTGCAAAGTTAAAAACACCAATTCCTTTGAAAAAATTGGTAAAACATGATTTGTATAAAACAACTATCATAGAAACATTAAACATGAATGATGGAGAATATTCTGTAAACTTGAATGATGATAAACCAGAGTTGATTTTTGGCCCTGATGTGAATGGAAAGCATCAAGATGGATTAGTGCCTCCATTTTACATCAGTTTAACTGTACATGACCAAATTTTACATAATGCAATGTTAGATTCAGGAGCTTCACATAATCTAATGCCAAAAGAAATAATGGAAACTTTGAATTTAGACATTACAAGGCCTTACAAAGATTAATTTTCATTTGATTCAAGAAAAGTAAAATGCCTAGGTTTAATTAAAGATTTGTGTAACATTAGTTCAATATCTTGGTAAGAGTATACTAATGGACATTGCAGTAGCTAATATCCCACTCAAGTATGGAATGTTATTATCTCACTCATGGGGAGAAAAATTACAAGGATCTCTATAATTGGACATGTCATATGCTACTATATCAATTTTTGGTCAACCAAAGAAGCTTTATAGAGAAACATTGATGAAATATATGGTAAGTAGTGCAGCAAGATCAATAAATTAACCAATTTATGCTACACCTATTGACCTAGATTCTTTCATCTTATGTAACTTTGAAACTAATAATGAAATCAAAACTGAACTAAAAGACAAAAAGAAAACACAAAACAATGACAATATCTTTCATGAATCTTTATGATATTTAGATTTTGATGGCTCAGTAAACAAACTAGGAGCAGGAGTAGGAGTTTGGATAACTAACATTTAAATGAATCATGCAGAAGGCCATGCTTTTAGATTGAATTTCAAATGCACCAAAAATATGGCTGAGTATGAAGCCTCATTTTAGGACTCCAGATAATCAGAAACTTAGGAGGCAAAAGAATAGCAATAATATTAAAGTTTAATATTATGTTTACAATCCTAGACTAAGCCAATATAGAGAGATTGTATTAGATTTGATTGATGATTTGTTGGAATGTAATTCCTCTGCAATACCTAGAAAGCAAAATTTACAAGCACACTCCTTAGCAACTTTTGCTAGTACTTGTAATTTACCTTTTCAGCCCAATCATAAATATACTGCATAAGTAAAACACAAACCAATAATCCCAGATAACCTAAAATATTAGCAAATTTTCTCAAAATACCAACAAATTTACCATTTTATGAGATAGATCAGGATTTAGATAGTGAAATAGATTTGAATAATGTAGGTTTAAATAAAGTAAAGTTTTCTAGACCAACTAATTTTATTCAATCAGATATAGATAATTTAGAGAGAGTAGAAATTGATGAAATAATTGATGATGAATCTGAAATATTAAATCTCAAAGATAATTTCTTACCAAAAGGTTTATCTCCTTTAGAAGATTTATTTGACTCAAATGATGTTGCTAGAAAACCCAGAATGGAGCCACTTAGATCTGACATTGAGGAATGTAACATTGGCACAGAATTGAAACCTAAAACTATCAAACCTTCCAAAGCCTTACCTCAACAAGAAAAACAAAAAATATATTTCTCTTTTTAAGGAATTTCAAGATGTTTTTGCTTGGAGTTATGAGGACCTAAAATCCTATGACACCAACATAATTCAGCATAAAATTCCTATAAAAGAATATCAAAATACCTTTAAACAAAAGTTAAGGAGAATCAATCATGTTTTGATGTCCTTAATAGAAAAAGAAGTAAAAAGAATATACGATGCACATATAATTGCACCAATCAGATATTCTGATTAGGTTTCTAATTTAGCTCCAACCATAAAAAAGACAAGAGAGATTAGATTATGTGTTGATTTTAGGAATCTAAACAAAGTATCCTTAAAGATAATTATCCTTTACCAAAGATGGATCACATTTTACAAATGGTAGTTGGTTCTTCTAGAATTTCACTTTTAGATGGATTTTCAGGATACAACCAAATTTTAGTCCAACCAGAGGATCAAGCCAAAACAACTTTTACTACTCCATGGGGCACTTTTATGTATGTAAAAATGCCTTAAAAATTCCTTTTGGTTTAATGAATGCCAAGGCTACCTTTCAAAGATCTATGGATATAGCCTTTGCAAAGGAAATTCATGAATTTTTAGTGATTTACTTAGATGATATAACTATATTTTCTAAGACTGATTATGAACACTTGGATCATCTTAGACAAGTCTTTATGAAATGCAGAAAGTTTGGCATCTCTTTAAACCCTAAGAAAACCTTATTTGGATTAGAATAAGGTAAGTTACTAGGACACATAATTTCTAAGGAAGGAATTAGAATAGATTCTACAAGAATACAAGCAATTATTAACATTAGTCCTCCAAGAAACATAAAAGAGTTAAAAGCTTTTCTAGGAAAATTAACTTTTTAAGAGGATTCATATCCAATTTAGCTGAAATAATTAGAGAACTAAATATATATGCTAAAAAAATATTCAGTGCTTAAATGGACTATTAAGGCCAAACAATCTTTTGAATCCATCAAACAGGCCTTAACCAAAACTCCAGTCCTTATAAGTCCTGACTTTAAAAAGGATTTCATCATTTTTTCATTTGCTTCATAACACACCATTACTGCAGTTTTACTGTAGAAAAATGACTAGGGTTATGAATATCCCATAGCTTTCTTTAGTAGAACACTTAGAGATGCCACTTTGAAATACAATATCATGGAGAAATAGACCCTAGCTTTGGTAAAGTCCATTAAAGATTTCAGAGTGTACATTCTCTATTCTCACATCATTGCCTATGTCCCAAATGCAGTAGTAAAATATATTCTAACTCAGGATGGTCCTGATGTTAGAAGAGGTAAGTGGATTGCCACAATTTTATAATATGACATAGAGATAAAACCCACAAAATTGATAAAAGGTCAAGGTTTAGCTAAACTTATGGATGAATCAAATTGTCATGCCCTAGACATAAATTTTATTGCCCAAGTAGATGATCAGGAAGAGATGGCGACTCCAAAGATCAATGAAGCCTTTTCAGACTCACCATGGTATGCAAATATCATATTTTTATTGCTAACCTTACAAGCTCCTCCTGGATTATCAAGAACAAAAGCTAGATTCTTAAAACTAAAGGCAGTAAGATTTTGTATATTAGACAATGTACTTTTTTGGAAAGATCATAGTGGGATTTTGTTAAATTGTTTGTTAAAAGAAGAAGCTGACAAAGTATTACAATAATTTCATGCAGGTGACTGTGGAGGACATCTCTACTGGAAAACTACTGTAAACAAAATCCTGAGAGCTGGTTTGTATTGGCCCACTTTATTTGCAAATGTTAAAAGGTATATGACCTCCTGTCACAAGTGTCAAATATTTTAGGGTAAGAAAAAGTTGTTACCCCTGCCCCTAAAGCCCATATCAACAAAAATGTCATTTCAACAATGGGGTCTTGACTTCATTGGAGAAATTCACCCCCCATCATCATCCCAACACAAATGGATTCTGACAGCCACTGACTATTTTACCAAGTGGATTGAAGCCATACCCTCCAGGAAATCCACATATACTGTCATTATCTCCTTTTTAGAAAGCAACATACTTTCAAGATTTTGATGTCCCTAAAATATAATTACTGACAATGCAGCAGCATTCAAATCTAAAAATATGATTGACTTTTGCCATAAATATCACATTAACCTAGGCCATTCTACTGCATATTACCCTTAAGGTAATGGTCCAGCTGAATCTTCAAATAAGAGCCTTGTAAACATCATCAAAAAGTTACTTGAAGATAGCAAAAAGACTTGGAACAAGAAGTTAGTCAATGCCTTATGGGCAGATAGACTTACAACCAAAAAATCTATTGGTACATCTCCTTACCAGCTTGTATATGGAATGGATTTTGTTTTTCCATCTTCCTTAGGAGTACCAGTAATGAAAATTATCCAAGAATTACATGTTGAACCAAATGACATTCAAAGAAGGATAAATCAAACCATTCACTTGCAACAAAAAAGAGAAGAGGTTTACATTAAGTCTCAAGTTATCCATGATAAGATAAAGAATTTTTTTGACAAAAAGAGTAAAGAAGATGATTTCTACATTGGATACAAAGTGTTAAAGTGGGATTCAAAAAGATAAGACAAAGGTAAACATGGAAAAATTGATTTTATATGGAAAGGACCTTATGTTATTTATGGTTACAGAGGTAACAATGATTTCTATCTGAAAGAAATGGATGTGTCAAATATGTTAGATGGACCAGTAAATGGAAAAATGTTGAAGCACTACTACTCCTCAAATATAACAAATATTTAGTTTCATTTACTTTGACCATTGTACATATACATTGAAGATTTTAGATTGGATTGGATGTTTTCCAAACAAATTTGAAGCCCGGAGAGAAGGCCCTAAGCTTTGAGATGTAAAATATGATAAAGTATGAATAATTGCAGAGATCATAAGACACTTACAGGGTCATCACAGTCAAAATTCAAAGGCTACTAGTCTTAAAAGTTCTTGGCATTTCACCAGAAAATACCATCCCCATGTGGAGCCATTGTTAGAGTCCTATAATAACAAGATTCATAATTTTTAAATTGACTTTGATAGTCTTGTAAATATGGACATACCTTGCTTTCTACAAGTTGTTTTCCCATATTTGAAAATAATAATAATAAATGAAAAGAGGGTAAAAATTCCTAAAAGAAATATCAAAGGACTTATAAAATAAAAGAATAAAAAATAGACCCCAAAAGAGAAAAAAGAGATAAAAATAAGACCTGAAAGTGAGCAAGTCAAAATGCCACTACTATTTACTTTTACTGCAAGAATAATGATTATGTGAAAATTGTCAATAAATGTCATAATCCATGATTAGTTAAATAGTTTAATCTTAACTTTTCATGCTTTGAATTTCATGTTTTAGATGGCGAATAAAGATATGTCAAATAGTTTAAACTTGACAAATCAGTAGATAGTTAGAGAATAAATGAGGAGCTCAACAGTTTAATTTGAGCCCTCAAATGAAATAAGGTTAGACTTAGATAGTTTTTATGATTTGAAAGAAAAATGGATTTAGGGTTGCAAGCTTAAATGCACCCATGAAAATGAAGTAAAAAATATTAGAAATAATGATGGGTAGGTAGAAAACAGTTATGCAAGACATGTAATAAAGCATCATCCCACAGAAATTATTAATTTACCCTTCCCCACAATGATTCAGTATTCTAAAACTTGAGTTAAAGAGGCTCAGAGCATTTCTCTGACTTCTGTTGGGACTGGACCCAAGGCTTAGTAACTGATTGGTTGAAAATATTGGATTCCCTACATAAAACCCATTTCATCAACATTTCCGAGATTATGATCCCTTTTCCTAAGTAAAACACTTTTTTTTCTTAGTAAAAGTAAAAACCCTACTTAATTAATTTCATTTTCATTCAAAAATACTCAAAAAACCTATAAAATACATTTTTATCCTAAGTTTATGTGTAAAGAATCAAAATGGGACAAATTTTGTTAAAATGACCTATTTACACATTACTTAGTTTAAATCTATGTATTTTATTCATCTCATTCATTACATTTTTCCATTTCATATTAACTTTTAACCTAAAATATTAAATCCTTATATTATATCCCTCCCGTATATATTATTAAATCCCCAAGGCCCACTATTTAAAGTTTAAACGTATGTTTATTTATCCCCATATGTTAAAATAAATCTCTACTTTTTCCCATAGGTTTAAAATTATCTTATGCTATCAACCCCGCCCTTACTGTCTTTAAACACTTGTTAAAAGGTTTTAGTTACCATATAATACATACCTGCGCCAATGTTATTGAAACATTTGCTAAATGTTTTAGTTACCATATAATACATACCCACGCCAACGTTATTGAAACATTTGTTAAATGTTTTAGTTGAAAACACATAACTTTATCCCCCGTCCAATCAAATAACATAAAGCTTTTAACATTATAAATGTATATTTATAAGGTTTAAAATTTATCCCGCCATATATCAGACCCCAGACCCCACCTCGGACTGTTGAGCACCTTCACAATAAATCATAGCTATTCACATTGGTCATCCCAAATCCGACAATCACCTGGCCATATCACAAATAAAGTTGCGTGAACATAACACTTTTCAATCCATGGGAAATGGGTTGTTTCACCCTTTTCTCTCTCCTCCACGTGGCCCAGCTCTATTGGATCGCATCTGATCCAACTAATACCACTTACCACCTTTTTCCTGCGCAATAACCACTTGCGATTTTCGCCTTTGAAGCCCGAAAACCACCATTTGTCCGATGTGACCGCCATTTATTACAGGCTATTCTAAACCTAAAAACGCCTAACAAACTCCTAAATATGCCATTAAGCTATTTTTTCTCCATTCACCAACTGTATTTATCCTCCCGATTGAAGAAAACAGAGGTTGTGCATTATTTTATATCCTGAACTTGAAAAATGCCCGCATATTATTGTTAAGACTGCTGAAAAGTCCCAGAAAACCTCCAAATACCTAAAAAGGTACAAGGGCTTGTCAAAACGCCTCAGAATCTATTTTGAGAGACCCATACCTGCGCAAACTAGTATTTTTATATAAAAAGAGAACCTGTTATCATTCTGAAAAGACATTTCTAAAGGAATTGAAACCAGTAAGAGCTTAATTTTTCCAAGAAAGCCTCTAGTTACCCAAAAAAGAGCTTAAACCCTGTCAAAATTTTGAAAAAACCATGTTTTAATACTGCATTCAGTTTTGAAAGAGAAACTCGAGTTGATTTTAGCTTTTATAGACTTAAAATAGTCCTAAATTACCCAGAAATCCTCTGCAAGTAACCCCGACCCTTTGTGCCAAATTTTAATCAATTTTTATCCCAATGTCCACTAAAAAAAGCAAAAGAAACCCCTTTTTCTTTTTTTATGAACCAGTAACAATCTGAAATACAATTTAAAGCCAAATTTGAAGTTAAATCCAAGGGAAAGAACAAGTTGTACCCATTTTCATCCAAGAACCTCTGTCAAAGTCAAGAATACTTCTATAAACCATTTAATCTTACAGAAGAAACCAGAAAGTCTAAAAAATAGAGTTTTAGTAATCCTCAAAGCCTAAAAATGCAAAAATCCACTCCAGTTATGTCCTTCAAGACTGCCATCATTGTGAATCCTCTACAACCTCCTGTTGTAGACATTAAGCATATCCCTTTAGCAGATGTAGACTACAAAATAGCAGATCCAGTAGTTGAATTTAATCAATTAGACCTCCACTGCTAGAGTTATGAAAAGTCCTTAGATCAGGTTGAAGAAGTTCAAATTTTGGAATCAAAACTACCCAAATATGTTGTTCCAGTCACTTATCAATGCCCAAAACTTATTAGGTTTTGTAAGACCTATTATGTGCCTTAAAAAAGAGCAATAGTGAATGCAAACAAAGAAGTACTATTTACAATTACTTTTGAGTCCATAAACCAGATGTTACAACTCAAACATGATCCTAAAGCAGTTCCTTTGTTAATAGAAGCACTTACAAAGTTGTACATTGGCCTTGATTTTCCCAAAAGATTTTAGATCTTCCAAGTATTCATGCCCTTACATGTTGAAATTCCTCAAATCAATCCTCCGTATTCTACTTCAAAATTTCTAGAATGTTCAAGGCATGTCATTTCCATGTTGTCATTCATCCTAGGATACTTTATAGATGAGCATACAAATGAATCAATCCTATTTTTCCTATCTACTTTTACACCAGGACAACCTCCTTCTGTCATCTTCAATTATGTTGAGTACATTTCTGACAATATCCATGATCAGCTGGTTAACTTTCCAACTAAAGGAGTGTTTAGATACACATATTTTCTCTTCCATATGTTTTTGTATTTTAAAGAAGACAAGTTTCTTGTAACCCTCCAAAAGCTTGACATAGAAGAAAATCCACTTTCAGTCATTTTTTGGACATATTTGATCAGCAAAGAGTCCACAGAGTTTACCTATATAGAGTTTTCAGACTTCTTTGTTCATCCATTGAAAAACATGTTAACGAATATTGAACAGCCAAGGATCAATGATGAAATGAAGAAAATCCTACAACTATCAGAGAAAACTAGAACTGCAGATTGGTATTTCTATGAAAAACACACAGAAATCAGAGTTTTTGGGTCTAACCTGTTACCCTACAAACTACCTAAATATTTACCAATGAGGGCTTTTTCCTTGGAATACATCAGACAAATATTAAATTCTGATTCAATCAACTTCCTAGCAGCTAAGAATAAAACATAATTTAAGTTGAAAAATCAAGTGGGACCCTTTATTTGTAATCACAGAGATGCAGAGACAAAAGCAGCCAAACAATTATTAGAGTAAATATTTGAAGAGAGTTTCTCATGGAACTATGATCCACAAGGAATATTAAGTAAAATGAGGCTTAAGTGGAAACTAACACCCTACGTTCATTAGAAAAAACTAGAGATTGAGAAGTATGTCAATCAAATTGAACGGATAGAAAACACTTTGGTAGATGCAGTTAAGCAGGGTGATACTAGTCACACCTTACAAACTGCTAATCAACGAGAAAAAACCACCAAAAGAGTTAGAGAAGAAGGAACATACATTTTTGAAACCATAACTGAAATTAGGTTCAAATTAAGATACCATAAAAATCCTAAGATAAACTCAGTTGATAAAGAAAAAGTGACTATTGAAGTTGAAGACACATATTTCCCAATAACAAATACAGATGCCGCTACAGTCATCACAAATGAGCGAGTTATAGAGAATTTGAATGAAGGAAATCCTGATAATTCAAATACCCATATGATAGAGAAACAACAGAATATACAAGCATCCTCCTCACAGACAGCAGAGGTAAAAGATATTGATATCAGGGAAAAGTGAAACAGATTAAAACAAAGAATGAAGAGATCAAAAATGATATTTACTCTCAATATTTGAATCAAACACCAAGTGTTAAAAATAGACTTTTATCAGCTTTTGACTCTTCAAATAAAAAATTGATAATGTCAGTACTCCAGCCTATGGTGAAGACTCCAAAGACAGTTGCAAACTATAAGAAAGTTGATCTAGAAGTACCAACAGAAAATATTCATGCACTAGATCAAATACAATTTCATAAACAAAGTTCATAGATGTTATATTCTACCATCACAACCAAGGCTATGAGTGTTCAAAAACTTCAGAATACAATCATAAACATGAGAGATCAAATGAAAGTGGATAAAGCTTCCTTATATGCTAAAGATCTTAGGATTAAGTCTTTAGAAGAGTTGGTCATACAAGTTCGATATGATCCTGCAAATGTCAAAGCTGTAGAAGAGTTAGTGAAGAAAAAGAATGTTGACATAGCAGCATTAAGGAAACAACTCAAGCTTCCATCAACTGAACATCCTCAAGCCAAAGAAAGTATACAAGAAAAGACTCAAAAGGATGACATGATGAACTTAATTTTTCAATTAACATGACAGATCAAAGAAATGGAAATTCAAATGGACAAGCTTGTCCATGAAAGGGAAACTACAGAAGCACAGGAAATTCCTTTAGTAATTCTCATGGTTACTACAGTTGTGCCTTCAAATCTGGAAGAAGAGTTGGCACCAAAAGAACCACTGGCTACTGCAGTGCCAGTGACTTCATCCACAATTTCAACCACAAAATCATCTACTACAGTGTCCCAACATTCATATGAGGCTAGTAAACTAGTAAAAGCCATGGAAGAAATGACACTACAAATAAGTGAGATTAACAGATTGAAATAAGTTATTGAAAATCTCGAAGATACAAAGAAACTAGCTCAAATCAATGCTAAAACTCATGAGCAAAGGGCTAAAGGTTAAATGAAGAGTTAAAGAATCTACAAAAATATTTAACCTTAAAAGAACCAGTTTCTTACGTGAAGAATCAGTTATGGAGTAATACCATTGAAGCCATCAATGATGTTTGGCCCTCAATCCAGGTGATATATGAGTAGATAGATTCACTGAAGGCAGCACAAGCAGAAATTCAAAAAACAAAAGATGAGCTAGGTAAAAAACTTGAGCAAGCCATAGAATTAATAAAGTTTCTCAACAATAAAAACAGGATAATGAAACAACTTGAAGAGAAATGTGAAAATATGAACATAGCCATAACCAAGTTTATGGTTAAATTTGAAAATTTGAGGCAAAGAAGTTTTCCTAACATTTTGGTCATTAATGATAAGCTCATGCCACAGGAAGATTACAATAAGAAAATCAGAGAGTATGCAAAAGAGCAGGTTGAAAAAACGGGATGGCAAGGTATTCCTACAGGGAAGGTCTTACTCAAAATTTTTGAAGATTTATTTTACCTGCAGCATCAGATAAGACATTTATTTGTCATAAAACCAACATTTGCTAGATATACTGAGGCAGATGAAAACTTCAGAAAGCTGAAAAAGATACAAATTCCAAATGATAAATCTTGGCAATCACTCTCTGACTTACTATAAAATTCAAATTGCAGAGAGAAAGACAAAAAAGTTTGCTGATTTTTACAGTCAAAGCAGAATTTATTACAGCAGCAAAGCAGTTTTTACAGAGGTTAAAGAGTATCCTAGTTAAAGAGTATCAGAGGATATAGATAAATCTGAGTTAAAGAGTATCATAGGATAAAGATAAATCCGAGTTAAAGGGTATAAGATAATGAAGATAACATTTGCAAAAAGATTTGAAATATCTATGCCAGCAAAGAGGACACCAAGGCAGCCAGCTGCACCTAATCCGCAAACAGTTTTTATTTTATCTGGATCAATAGGACAACTTGCTGATTTGTTAAGCAACTGTCTCTATTTTGTTGTAAAGATATTTTATTTTCCTTAGATAATTCCTAGAAGCATTCTAGGATATTTTGTAAACATTTGTGTATAAATACTTCATCCTTAGAAGTATTAGTGTGGAATAAATTGCTGAAGATTTCTATAGTCATTTTTTTTGGACTTGAAGGTTTTCGTGTTGCAAATTTCGAGTAGCAGACTAGATCAGATCAACTAGCATCATATTTCAGGATTCTTGTGATGAGCCATTTAAGTGAAGTACTTTCTACTTGTCATTGTTTATCTTCTCATGTTTTCATGCATCCATTATGTGTTCTAAATTTGAATGAATAAACAGGAGTATTATTTTAGGATTTGTTAAAAACACCCTGTATTTATTGTTTATCATTTCTATGTTTTCTGTTGATTTCCAGAGTAGAGAACCCTTAATTGCTCCCTCTTTCGTTTGACCTCTATCTACTCCTTCCTTTTTCCGGATCAAAGAACCCTTCATTGTTCTTTATCCCGATCAAACCAATTCACCAAATCAGCCTTCCAAGATCTTCAAAGACTTATCTATCTTGCCCTGAAAACATTTGACTTTTTGACCTTGATCCTAGTCCTGCCTACTTGACTTTTGACTCCTTAGCCCAATGGACAATCAAATTTCCCACTATCCATCTCATTAAGTGATTTTTCCCACCAAACCAAACCAAATCAAAACCAAATTGCACAATCATAACTAGCCTAATATATTATAATCAAAACAAAGTTAAATTTTATAGAGAGAGCCCTCTCTGAACCCTAAGAAGGCTAGATCTTAGAGTTTAAAAGTAGGTTTGTGTTTACCTCTAGTGTTCTTAAACTTCAAATCAAAATCTCACAACTTGGGAATTACTAGAGTGATAACATGTAAAACTTTGCCACTTTAGGATAACATCTTGTTTACCTATTCTATGCACAAATACCTTTCCAACGACGAAAGAATCATGTTAATCAAAGTTTGTATGTGAAATTTATGCCACTCAGAAGTTGTCCTTCCCGTTTTGGCCACCATAATTCGATAGGATGCCACATCAACCCCCATAAATCATGGAAAAGAGGTTATCCATGGGATTGTTATGAATAATACTCTATAATATTCTATATTGTAACTTTGGTTAAGAGTTGAGGCATTCAAACCTAACCACTAGTAGGATATCGAGTTATGTTATAACCGAGCCACTGGGAGGAAAAGGGGTGCCATTTTTTTTAGTGCAATTGTTCTATAGTTGAGAAAAAATTAGCCGAGAGGGATAGGAGATAGAGAAAATAAAGAGTATTTGTGCACTGTAGTAGCCCGGGAGACATGAGCCACACTTATTTGTACTCACAACCATTTTCTATTCAGAGAAATAGAGTAGAGCAACCTCACCTTCTAGCTGGGGTTTTCTCCGGAAAGGGTTTCCCAGGCCATGTCTTGTGTCTAATGTGTTTGTTAGATTTTATTTTGATGTTCTCTATTTTTTGTATATTTTCATTTGCATGCAAACACTATTAGCATTAATATACAAATCCATAAATCTAAACATAAATAAAACTATAAAAGTGTAGAATTTCATATTTTAAGTATAATTTTATCAAATCCATTGCGATGAACTATCTAGTGGAATATCTGTCGTTTACATATCATATTGGTATCATAATATGTTTTTTTGGGTATATTGTGGATATTTGTAGGGTATCTAGATCGGCTAGATGAAAAATTGTAAAACCCTAATCATGATCGATGGATATGTGAATAACCTTCGTGATCTTGCAGAGGAGTGATTTTCGCGGCTGGAAGAACAATTTGTCGATATAAATCAAAACATAAATATCCTCATGACGACATTAAGTAATAACCTTGGGATATTCAGACAATATGGGGGTTCTGATGCAAAGGAAAATCATAGGGGACATTAGGAGATCAATAAGAAATGGAGAACCACTTCAAGAAAGGACCCAAAAAAGATAAACCCAGTTCAATTTTCATGGATAATTCACAGTACCTGTTAAAAATGAAAGCAAAGGTTGATATCAAGCCATACCAAGGTGATATCGACACTCTGAAGCTAAATAACTGGTTGCAACAACTAGAAGTGTATTTCAGTGTCCATCAAATTAAGGAAGAATAAAGATTTTGTTTGTGCAACTGAAATTAGAAGGCCATGATCTTACTTGGTGGGAAAGCCACACAAAGACCTTAAGGTTGGAAAGAGAACATATAGTAGCTAAGTGGGAGGAATTCAAAACCCTTATAAATTCACAATTTTACCCTATTGGGTATGTAGAGGACCAATGGATCCAGTTGCACTACTTCAAGCAGAAGTAGGGGTAGAGCGTACAACAACAATATAGAGTTAAAAAAGATGGCCATAATGTTGGGTGTCTCCCCAAAGAACCTAGATTTACTCCTCAAGTATCTGGGGAGTCTACACAGCCATCTGCGGAAGAAAGTGATGTTCTTCAAGCCCATATTGGTGGATGAGGCTTGTGTACAAGCACAATACCTGGAGAACATAGGCTTGAAGGGAAATCAAGTGGATCAAAGCAGAGGAAGCAACATGACACTTTTAAGGAGGGGAAGAAGAATTATAAAGGAGGAAACATAAGAAGACAACAACCATATGAAACCAATACAAATATCCCAGCAACCACTACAGCATTGACGACCATACAGAGGAGAAGTGTTGGAAGTTGCATCCAAAGCTTAACCAAGAACAAAAAGAAATACAATAAGAAGAAAAATGTCATGGACACTGAATCGAGGAATAAAGTCGAAATCAACTTAGTTTTGGAAGAGAATTTTTTTTTTACATTACTATAGAAGGAGGTGAATCTGAGTGGCCTTCAACAACAAGAAGAGAAAGAAATTACCAAACTCTTCCACATCAAGATACAAGTCAAGAAGACAAATATTGATGCTCTGTTTAACTCTGAATCACAAGAGAATCTTATTGCGATAATATGGTAAATAAATTAGGATTGGAAGTTCATGATCATCCAAGCCCATGTCCATTGGGAAGGGTAAATAAGGATGCAAAGTTGAAGGTAAAAAACTAGTGCAAAATTAAATTTACCATTAGTGTTGATTTTAGTGATGAAGTAGAAGTAGATGTGGGTCCCCTTGGTTCATGTGTATTCGTGTTTGGGAATCCCTGCATATACATGTGAGATGCAACATTCATGTGGAGATCTAACTAAACCATATTTTCAAGGATGGATAATCCTTCACCATAAATGCACACAAAGGCAAGTCAAAAATTTCCCTGGTAAGTGCCAACCAAGCCATGAAATTGATAAGTTCCAGCATCCTTAAGAGGCAAGGCATCCCTAGAGGGGTGTACTAAGAAACATAAAAAAACAACTAGAAGAGTTGCTACATGCATACTGATATGTGTTCTATGAGTCTAAAGGGTTACCACCTAAGAGGGAAGTGAAGCACGAGATCCAGTTATTTTTGGACTCCCCATTGGAAAACATTGGGTTTTACAGGTCGTATATTATAGAAAAAAGTGTGGTGAAGAAACAATTTCCACAACTACTGGAACAAGGTGTCATTCGATTGAGTACATCACCATATGGGTCATGTTGGAAAATGCAGTAGGGAAACTATTAATTCAATTTCTCCTTAACCTTAATAATTTCTTGTGAACTTTATTTATCTTCTTATGTTTCTTTATTAGATATTATCATCAAATATTGATCAAGAACATAAATAGTAAAGACAATCGACACAAAAATTAGGCTCCAAGCTATGGAAAATCCCCTCCAAGGTTGTTAGGTCCCTATTTTACTAGTATAGTCCCTTATTGTTGTTAGTGTAACCCCCTTATTTTTATTGTTGTACCCCTGTAACCCCCATATTGTTATTATTGTGCCCTTACATTATTATTGTTAGGTCGACTAGGATTACATTGTGGCCCCATGGACTCCTATAAATAGAAAGGAGGTTTTGGTCATTTGAATCATCCAAGAATTTTTCATTTATGTAATGTATTGGAGGTTTCACCCTCAAAGTGGTTGATTTACAAGGCGTTGATCTCTCTTTTCTTCTATTTTTGGAGTTGGTTTCATAACATTTGGTATCAGCGCTTTGGATTCTAGGGTTTCGCTGCTCCAAATAGGCCATCATGGAATTTTCGCTATAACTTATTTTCTAAGAAGGTTCAGAAGTTGAAATTTTTACAGCGCGAAGCGAAATCCTAAGGAAATTCATGTAAAAATATCAGATCTTGGTTCGCAATATTTTCGGAGATATGATCTATGGAAGTTAGTTTTTTTTTTTAGGCTTCCGAATTTCAACAAAACGAGGTCATAGGGGAATTTGCGCTATAGATTTTCTTATACTAAGTTTCAGAAGCTAAAAATTATATAGAGCAAATCCGAAATTCTGATGAAGCTCCTGTAAAATTTCTAATCTTGGTTCAAAATATTTTTGGAGATATGATATGTGGAAGTTAAGATTGTTTCAAGCTCACGAATTTCATCTCAAAGAGGTGACCATGGGAAAAACGTCATAACTCTCTCTCTGAGCGTCAGATTTGAATTATGTAAAAAGTGGCTGCAAGTACACAGACTTTAGTTTCATGTGTATCAATTTTAGAGCCAATGGAGGAAACAGTGACACATGGAAAGTCATACAAGTTTGCTCTATTGAACCACTCCATAATTAGGTCATCGTAGGAGATTGGGCATAACTTTGTCTTCAAGAATCCAAATCAGGTCAGAACTATGGCATGCGAAAGAAGATTCAGAGGGCTACTTTAGGGCTGCATTTCAGATATTGAAGATCCTAAATCACAAAGATAATTCAGTTTCAATATCGAGCTCCTCAAAATCAAGAAAAAGGTGTGTATTTTTTTTTTCAAATTGCATGTGTCTTGTTTGAAAAATCAATTTTAAGTGATTCCAAAGGCCTATTGAGCATATATATCAGTATTGGGTTCTAAAATTCCACCTAAAAAGAATTCAACACCCATTAAGCCCTCAGAGTACTCTACTATGATTCATGAAGATGAAGAATTGCAACATAATCTATCAAACTTACAAGAGAAAGTGCACCACATTTCGCTCTTGGAAAGAGCAACAAAAAATGAAATGGAAGTATTGAAAAAAGGCTTGGAAGAGAAGATCGATGGTTTGAAGAATAATATGGATGGTTTGAAGAAAGGTGAGGAAGCTAAGATGGACGTCATGGAAGCTGGCATGGAAGCTAAGATGGATGACATGGAACAAAAAATGAAAGACAACATGGAAAACATGAAGAATGATCTAAAAGCGGACATGGAAGGTTTGAAAAAGTTGATACAATAAATTTTTCCTAATGGTGAACATATAGTAGAGGAAACTAATGATGAGAACAAAATAAATGTTAATCATGATTTCATAAAATCTAATGTTGGATGGAAGAGCCACCATATTCCAAAGATGGGTATCAGGAAGTTTGATGGCAAGGATCCTATAACATGGACACTACATATGGAGCAATATTTTGATCCCAATAATGTGAAAAACACACAAAAGGTATCGAAAATACATTTAGAAAAAAATACATTTGTATGGTATCGATGGTTTTTCTCCTGTAAAAAAAATTCACTTGGTCAATTTTTACGGAGGAAATGATAGCACATTATGAGGATACAAAGAGAAACACCTTCTTTATCCAATTGATAAATCTAAAACAAAAGGGTTCAATGGGGGAGCACATTGAGGACTTCCAAAAATTTAATATAAGGGTAACTGATATTCCAGAGGAACACAGGATTGATGTCTTCATAAGGACTTTAAAGGATAACATACAACATGAAGTTTGCGTTTGGGAACCTGATTCATTGGAGAAGGCATTCAGGTTGGCAAGAAAAATTGAATGTAAAATTATGGCGACAAGGAAGCCTACCGCTCACATCTATAAATATGGAAGTGTTGCTACTCCTAGACTTCCACAACCTACAAGGTTGACACCACAAAAATTGGAAGAAAAAATAGCAAAAGGGCTTTGCTACAGTTGTGATAGAAAATACACTAAAGGTCATAAGTGTGCTGAGAAGAAATTATTTTACATAGATTGTGAAGAGGAGGATGAAAATGAACAAGAAACTTCAAAAGAAGAGGATATACACCAGCAACCAACCCTAGAATATGAAGAAATGAGTCTCACCATATCGTGTAATGCATTGGCAGGAATTACCACTCCTCAAACTCTCAAGATAGAAGGACATATCAAGAAGAAAAAGGTAATAGTTTTGATTGATTCGGGTAGTACCCATAATTTTATTCATTGTAAGGTAGCCAAGGAATTGAATTGTTTCCTATACCCAGCACCAGAATGTCAAGTGATGGTTACAAATGGAGGAACTATAAATTGCTCTGGAAAATGCCATAATATCAAGCTAGCCATGGGGGAATATGTATTGAATATTCCAATGCTTTCCATTCCAATGGGAGGTGTTGATGTTGTACTAGGAGTACAATGGTTACAATCTTTGGGGACGATAGCCTTTAATTTTCAAGAACTTTTCTTGAAATTTTTTTCGAAAGGAAAGGAAATCGAATTATGGGGTATCGTAGGGAAGCCGGGAAAGATAATAAGCTATAATTTCATTATAAATCTTCTAAATAAAGAACAACGAGGCATAATTGCACAATTATGCTCACTAGAAGTTCCAACATCAAAATCATCTATTTCTCCAGATCTCCAAAAAGTCTTGGACAATCATTCCAAGGTGTTTGAAACTCCCAAAGGACTCCCACCTATTCGTGATCATGACTATGCTATCTATTTGTCTCTTAGTATTCCTCCAAACATCAGACTTACAGATATCCCTATGTCCAAAAGAGCAAATTGAACATATGATCACAGAAATGTTGAGGTGGCAGGTATAATTCAACCTAGCCAAATTTCGTTCTCTTCTCTAGTAGTATTGGTGTACAAGAAGGATGGATCATGGCATATGTGTCAAGATTATAAAGAGCTCAATAAGCTCACAATTAAAGATAAAATTCCCATTCCTGTCATTGACAAATTATTGAATGAATTACATGGAGCAATTTACTTCACCAAGATAGATATTCGTTCTGGATATCATCAAATTAGAATGAAGACAAAAGAAATTCCTAAAACAATGTTCAAAACTCATGAAGGTCATTATGAATTTTTTGTCATGCCTTTTGGCCTTACCAATGCACCTTCCACATTTCAAGGTTTGATAAATTTCACTTTCAAACCCTTTCTTAGAAAATTTGTGTTATTATTTTTTGATGATATACTAATTTATAGCAAGTCTTGGAAATATCATGTTCAACATTTGACAGGGTACTTAAACTATTGGAGGAGAAAAAATTGTATGCAAAACCCTTCAAATGTTTCTTTGGGGTACAGGAGGTGGAATATTTGGGACATATTGTATCTCACGAGGGTGTTAAGGTAGACCCTAACAAAATTAAATCCATCAAGGAATGGAAAATCCTCACAACCCTAAAGCATATTCTAGTATTTCTTGGATTGACGAGGTATTATCACAAGTTTGGTAAGAATTATGGAGAATAGCAAAGACTTAACAAATAGTTGGACAGAAGAAGATGCATTTTCATGGACTTCATGAAGCAACTAAGGCCTTGAACATCTTAAAGAGGCAATGTGCCTAGCACCAAGATCATCTACGCCAAACTTCCCAAAAACCTTTTATCAGGAATGTGATGCCTCCGAAAGGAAATTGGTGTTGTTTTAATGAAAGAAGGAAGACCCGTTGCTTTTGAAATTCATCCAATCAAAGGAAAGTATTTACATAAAGCTATTTATGAGAAGGAAATGTTAGCAATACTACATTCACTAAATAAATGACGACCTTACATAATGGGAAGACACTTCAAGGTAAAAATTGATCATGATAGTCTTAAACACTTTTTGGAACAAAGACTGTCTTTAGAAGAGCAGCAAAATTGGGTCAAAAAGATGTTTGGTTATGACTTTGAAAAAATCTACAAAAAATTGAAGCTAAATGTTGTTGCAGGTGCACTCTCAAGAAAGAATGAATAGGTGGAAGCATTGCTTTGTGCCATTTCTATTATCCAACCAGATTGGATAACCGAAGCAAGGGATGAATGGAAGAAGGATGAAGACGTGTGGACAATCATTCAAAAATTGCAGCAAGATCCTAGTATATCTGATACATTTAGATGGAAAAATGATTCCTTATGCTACAAAGATCACTTATATCTTTGTAAGAATTCCCAGCTAAAACAAAAAATCCTTTTGAAATTGCACACTTCCCCTTTTGGAGGACACTCAGATGTTAGGTCCCTATATTACTAGTATAGTCCCTTATTGTTAGTGTAACTCCCTTATTGTTATTATTGTACCTTGTAACCCCCAGGATTTTGTTATTATTGTGCCCTTTAAATTATTGTTAGGTTTGGTTAGGGATTACATTTGGTGGTTCACCAGATTACATTATGGCCACATGGACTCCTATATATAGAAAGGAGGTTTTGTAAACCATGACTATCGAAGAATTGTTCTATTATGTAATGTATTGAGGCTTCTGGTTTTAGCTTATTTCTAAGGCAAGTGATATCTCTTTTCTTCTATTTTTGGAGCTGGTTACACAACATTTGGTATCAAAGGCTTTGGATTCTAGGGTTTCGTTGCTCCAAACAGGTCATCCTGGAATTGTCGCTATAAATTTATTTCTACGAAGTTTCAAAAGCTGAAATTGTTAGGGTGCGAAGCTGAAATACTAAGGAATATCTTCAAAAAATTTCAGAGCTTGGTTCGTAATATTTTCGGAGATATGATCTGTGGAAGTTAGGTCTTTTTTCAGGCACCTAAACAGGGCATCGTGGAATTTGCGCTATAAATGTTTTTCTACGAAGTCTCAAAAGCTGAAATTTATAGGGTGTAAATAAAATCTCCTGAGGAATATCTTCAAAAAATTTCAGATCTTGGTTCACAATATTTTTGGAGATATGATCTGTGGAATGTAGTGCTTTTTCAGGCTCCTGAATTTCATCTTAAAGAGGTGTTCGTGGGAAAATCTTCATAACTCTCTTCTCGTATTCCGGATTTGAGTGCCGTAAAATTGGTCGCATAGCACACTCGAATTTAGTTTTTGGGCACCCAATTTCAGAGACAAAGGACAAAACAGTGACACGTGGAAAGTTGTACAAGTTCGCTCTACTGAACCAGTCCAGAATTAGGTCATTGTGGGAGATTGGACACAAATTTGTCTTGGAGAATCCAAATCAGGTCAGACCTGTGGCATTCAAAAGATAATTTAGAGGGCTACTTCAGTGCTGAATTTCAGATATTGAAAATCTGAAATAACAGAGATAATACAATTTCAATATCGAGCTCCTCAAAGCTAGTAAAAGGTGTGTATTTTTTTGCGAATTGCATAAGTCTTGTTTGAAGAATCAAGTTGAATTGATTCCAAGGGCATCTTGTAGAATAGATATCAGTATTGGGTTCTAAAAGATGCCCCGTAAAAATAATTCAACACCCATTAAGCCTTCAGAAGGGTCTACTATGACTCAAGAAGATGAAGAATTGCAACATGATCTATCAAAATTACAAGAGCAAGTGCAACAAATTTCACTCTCGCAAAGAGAAACAAAAAATGAAATGGAAGTTTTGAAGAAAAGCGTGGAAGCGAAGATGGATGGTTTGAAGAAAGGCGTGGAAGCTAAGATGGATGGCATGGAAGCTGGCATGGAAGCTAAGATGGATGACATGAAAGACAACATGGAAAACATGAAGAATGATCTCAAAGTAGACATCGAAGGTTTGACAAAGTTGATACAAGAAATGTTTCCTAATGGTGAAAATATAGTAGAAGAACCTCATGATGAGAACAAAATAAATGTTAATCGTGATTTCATAAACTTTAATGTTGGCAGGAAGAACCACCATATTCCAAAAATGGATATGAGGAAGTTTGATGGAAAGGATCTTGTAACATGGATACTACAGATGGAGCAATATTTTGATCTCCATAACGTGAAAAACACACAAAAGGTACGCATTACAACTTTACATTTAGAACAAAATACATTTGTATGGTATCAATGGCTTTGCTCCCGTAAAAAAATTGTCACTTGGTCAATTTTTAAGGAGGAAATGATAGCACATTATGAGGATACAAAGAGCAACACCTTCTTTAGCCAATTGATAAATCTCAAACAAAAGGGTTTAGTGGGGCAGCACATTGAGGACTTCCAAAATTGAATATAAGGGTAACTGATATTCCAGAGGAACACATGATTGATCTCTTCATAGGTACTCTAAAGGATAACATCCAACATGAAGTTCGCGTTTTGGAACCTGATTCATTGGAGAAGGCATTCAGGTTGGCAAGAAAAGTTGAATGTAAAATTATGGCGACAAGGAAGCCTACTACTCAATTCTATAAAGAAGGAAGTGTTGCTACACCTAGATTTCCACAACCTACAAGGTTGACACCACAACAATTGGAAGAAAAAAGAGCAAAAGGGCTTTGCTACAGTTGTGATAGCAAATACACTAAAGGTCATAAGTGTGCTGAGAAGAATTTATTTTACATAGATTGTGAAGAGGAAGAAGAAAATGAACAAGAAGAGGATATACACCAGGAACCAACCAAAGAAGAGGAAGAAATGAGTCCGACCATATCGTGTAATGCATTGGCAGGAATTACCACTCCTAAAACTCTCAAGATAGAAGGACATATCAAGAAGAAAAAGGTAATAGTGTTGATTGATTCAGGTAGTACCCATAATTTTTTTCATTGTAAGGTAGCCAAGGAATTGAATTGTTTCCTATACCCAGCACCAGAATGTCAAGTGATGGTTGCAAATGGAGGAACTATAAATTTCTCTGGAAAATGCCATAATATCAAGCTAACCATGGGGGATTATGTATTGACTAGTCCAATGCTTGCCATTCCTATGGGAGGTGCTGATGTTGTACTAGGAGTACAATGGTTACAATCTTTGGGGACGGTAGCTTTTAATTTTCAAGAACTTTTTTTGAAATTTTTTTCAGAAGGAAAGGAAGTCGAATTACGGGGTATTGCGGGGAAGCCAGGAAGGATAATAAGCTCTAATGTCATGACAAAGCTTCTAAAGAAAGAACAGCGAGGCGTAATTGCACAATTATGCTCAATAGAAGTTCCAACATCAAAATCATCTATTTCTGCAGATCTCCAACAAGTCTTGGACAATCATTCCAAGGTGTTTGAAACTCCCAAAGGACTCCCACCTATTCGTGATCATGATCATGCTATTCATTTGATTCCAGGAAGTGTTCCTCCAAACAACAGGCCTTATATATATCCTTACGTCCAAAAGAGCGAAATTGAACGTATGATTGCAGAAATGTTAGAGGCGGGTATAATTCAACCTAGTCAAAGCTCTTTCTCTGCTCCTGTAGTATTGGTACACAAGAAGGGTGGATCATGGCAAATGTGTCCGGATTATAGGGAGCTCAATAAGCTCACCATTAAAGATAAATTTCCCATTCCTGTGATTGATGAATTATTGGATGAATTACATGGAGCAATTTATTTTACCAAGTTGGATCTTCGTTCAGGATATCATCAAATTAGAATGAAGACTGAAGATATTCCAAAAACAAGATTTCGAACTCATGAGGGTCATTATGAATTTTTGGTCATGCCTTTTGGCCTTACCAATGCACCTTCTACATTTCAAGGGTTGATGAATTCCATTTTCAAACCCTTCCTTAGAAAATTTGGGCTAGTATTTTTTGATGATATACTAATCTACAGCAGGTCTTGGAAGGATCATGTTCAACATGTTGACAGGGTGCTCAAACTATTGCAGGAGAAACAATTATATGCAAAAACATCCAAATGTTTCTTTGGAGTACAAGAGGTGGAAAATCTGGGTCATATTGTATCTCACGAGGGTGTTAAAGTAGACCCTAACAAAATTAAAGCCATTAAGGAATGGAAAGTCCCCACAACCATAAAGCAGTTGCGAGGATTTCTCGAGTTAACAAGGTATTATCGCAAGTTTGTTAAGAATTATGGGAGAATAGCAGCACCTATAATAACATTATTGAAGAAAGATGCATTTTCATGGACTCCTGAAGCAACTAAGGCCTTTGAACGTCTTAAAGAGGCAATGTGCCTAGCACCGGTCTTAGCTACACCAGACTTCACAAAAACCTTTATTGTGGAATGTGATGCCTCAGGAAATGGAATTGGTGCAGTTTTAATGCATGAAGGAAGACCCATTGCTTTTGAAAGTCGTCCAATCAAAGGAAAGTATTTACAGAAACCTATTTATGAGAAGGAAATGTTAGCAATACTGCATGCACTAAAGAAATGGCGAACTTACCTAATGGGAAGACACTTCAAGGTAAGAACCGATCATGATAGTCTTAAACACTTTTTGGAACAAAGACTATCGTCAGAAGAGCAGCAAAAATGGGTCACAAAGATGTTGGGTTATGACTTTGAAATAATCTACAAAAAAAGAAAGCTTAATGTTGTTGCAGATGCACTCTCAAGAAAGAATGAAGAGGTGGAAGCATTGCTTTGTGCCATTTCTATTATCCAACCAGATTGGATAACCGAAGCAAGAGATGAATGGAAGAAGGAAAAATATGTATGGATAGTCATTCAAAATTTGCAGCAAGATCCTAGTAAATTTGATACATTTAGTTGGAAAAATGATTCCTTATGGTACAAAGATCGCTTATATCTTTGTAAGAATTCCCAACTAAAACAAAAGATTCTTCTGGAATTGCACACTTCTCCTTTAGGAGGACACTCAGGATTTTTAAAAACTTACCACAGGGTGAAGAAAGAATTTTTTTGGGATGGTCTTAAATCTGATATTCAAAAGTTTGTGGCGGAATTTTTGGTTTGCCAGCAGAATAAAGTTGAGACAATTAAGACCCCGGGACTTCTACAACCTTTATCCATTCCAAGTCAACGTTGGGAGGAGATTTCAATGGATTTTATCACAGGTTTACCTAAGTCCGAAGGAAAGAGTGTCATCATAGTGGTAGTTGATAGACTTAACAAGTATGCACACTTTTGTGCATTATCTCATCCATTTAAAGAAAGTACATTGCTACTACATTTATGGACAGAATTCAAAAGCTACATGGAAGCCCAAGGGTTATTGTGAGCGACAGAGATCCCATTTTTACTGGAAATTTTTGGACGGAGTTATTTTCTTGTTTGGGTACTCAATTAGCTCATAGCTCATCTTATCATCCTCAATATGATGGTCAAACCGAGATAGTAAATAAATGTTTGGAAGGATATCTTCGTTGTTTTGTATCTGATAAACAAACACAATGGGTCAAGTGGTTACCTCTTGCTGAATGGTGGTATACCACTTCCTTCCATACTGCAGCAAAAATGACCCCATTTATGGCACTTTATGGATATCATCCACCATCCATCACATCATATTTAAGGGAAAATTCAAAGGTTCAAGCAGTAGAAGATCACATCGAGCATCAGCAAGAAGTTCTCCAACTCTTAAAGGATAACCTGAATTTGGCACAAAATCGAATGAAACAACAGGCAGATCAACATCGCAACGAGAGAATTTTTGATGTAGGAGATTGGGTATTTTTACGGCTACAACCATATAAACAAATGTCCCTCAAGCAAGCTAAGAAGGATGATAAATTATCGCCAAAGTACTATGGTCCTTACAAGGTGTTGCAAAAGATTGGTACTATGGCATACAAATTGGAGCTTCTTGCTTCTTCGTGAGTGCATCCAATTTTCCATGTTTCATGCTTAAAGAAGGTTATAGGTGAAAATCTTCTAGTTCAAACAATATTGCCAGAACTTGATGAGGAAGGAAAAATCATATTGGAACCTCAAGCGGTCACGGAAACAAGAACTCGACAGCTACGGAATCGATCAATTTCAGAGTATCTCATCAAGTGGAAGAACTTACCCACTGAAGATTCTACATGGGAGGATGAGAAGTTTATACATAAGCACCCAGAGCTACTCAAGCGTTGAGGACAACACTTTTTTGAAGGAGAGGGGCATGTTAGGTCCCTATATTACTATTATAGTCCCTTATTATTATTAGTGTAACCCCCTTATTGTTATTATTGTACCCTTGTAACCCCCATTTTGTTATTATTGTGCCCTTAAATTATTATTGTTAGGTCAGCTAGGATTACATTGTGGCCCACTAGCATTACATTATGGCCACATGGACTCCTATATATAGAAAGGAGGTTTTGTAAATTGTATAATCCAAGAGTTGTTCATTTATGTAATGTATTTGAGGTTGCCCCCTCAAAGTGGCTTATTTATAGGGCGTTGATATCTCTTTTCTTCTATTTTTGGAGTTGGTTACACAACACAGGATTTTTAAAAACTTACCACAGGGTGATGAAAGAATTTTTTTGGGATGGCCTTAAATCTGATATTCAAAAGTTTGTGGTGGAATGTTTGGTTTGCCAGCAAAATAAATTTGAGACAATTAAGATGGTCTTCTACAACCTTTATCCATTCCAAGTCAACGTTTGGAGGAGATTTCAATGGATTTTATCACAGGTTTACCTTAGTCCGAAGGAAAGAGTGTCATCATGGCGGTAGTTGATAGAATTACCAAGTATGCACACTTTTTTGCATTATCTCATCCATTTAAAGCAAGTACATTTGCTACTGCATTTATAGAAACAATTCAAAAGCTACATGGACACCCGAAGATTATTGTAAGTGATAGAGATCCCATTTTTACAGGAAAAATTTTGGACAGAATTATTTTCTTGTTTGGGTGTTGAACTAGCTCATATCTCATCTTATTATCCTCAATATGATGGTAAAACTGAGATAGTGAATAAATATTTGGAAGGATATCTTCGTTTTTTTGTATATGATAAGCAAGCACAATGGGTCAAGTGGTTACCTCTCGCTGAATGGTAGTATAACACTTCCTTCCATATTGCAGCAAAAATGACCCCATTTATGTCACTTTATGGATATCATCCACCGTCCATCACATCTTCTTTAAGGGAAAATTCTAGGGTTCAAGCAGTGGAAGATCACATCGAGCATCAACAATAAGTTCTCCAACTCTTAAAGGATAACCTAAATTTGGCACAAAATCGAATGAAACAATAGGCAGATCAACATCACAGTGAGAGAAGTTTTGATGTAGGAGACTCGGTATTTTTACCGCTACAACCATACAAAAAAATGTCCTCAAGCTATCTAAGAAGGATAATAAATTATCGCCAAAGTACTATGGTCCTTACAAGGTGTTGCAAAAGATTGGTACTATGGCATACAAATTGGATCTTCTTGCTTATTCGCGAGTGCATCTAGTTTTCCATGTTTCATGCTTAAATAACGTTATAGGGGACAAACTTCCAATTCAAAAAATATTGTCAAAACTTGATGAGGAAGGAAAAACCATATTGGAACCTGAAGCAGTCACGGAAACAAGAACTCGACAGCTACAAAATCGATCAATTTCAGAGTATCTCATCAAATGGAATAACTTACCCACTAAAGATTCGATATGGGAGGATGAGAATTTTATACAGAAGCACCGGGTGCTACTCAAGCGTTGAGGACAACACTTCTTCGAAGGAGAGGATCATGTTGGGTCCCTATATTACTAGTATAGTCCCTTATTGTTGTTAGTGTAACCCTCTTATTGTTATTGTTGTACCCTTGTAACCCCCATCTTGTTATTATTTTTTCCTTACATTATTATTGTTAGGTCAGCTAGGATTACATTGTGGCCCCATGGAATTCTATATATAGAAAGGATGTTTTGGTCATTTGAATCATCCAAGAATTGTTCATTTATGTAATGCATTGGAGGTTGCCCCCTCAAAGTCGGTGATTTATAAGGCGTTGATCTCTCTTTTTTTCTATTTTTGGATCTAGTTTCATAACAAAGGTAAAAACCCGAAAAATATTTTCTCTTCTTATGGAATCTACTTCAAATGAGAAAACCAAGACTGAAACCCTGGACCAAGTCCTCCTCCAAACACCAAAATAGCCCTCTAAGAAGCTCTTCCAATCAAGTCATAAATAAACCAAGATAATAGTATTAAATCATGCTTCAAATATCTTCCTGCTTCAACTTCATCCCCTAGCTTTGACCTACAATTTGACCCTGAAGCAGCTACATAAACCCTAATTCTAGCATGTAAAAGTTCTTCAAGAATACTTTCCTCAAACAAGCTAAGGTATCCAAAGTCAATTTAGGTCAAAATTGAGTATTCAACTCTCCTATAACTTCGATTTGCAATTCAGCCTCCTAAAATTTAGACCTGCAATTTTCAGTCTCCCTTGAAGCTACAGAAACCTTAAGCTTCACACGTGTGAGAGAATAAATCCCCATTTTTTTTCTTTGTTCTTCTTAAGGTCTTCTTGCTGCCTAAACCTCCGTACTTACTTCCTTTATGATTCCATCTTCAAATCAAACTTCTAAATGAGAAAGATCAAATTGATTATGAAATGAATTTGAAGTTTCATGTATTTATAGCCTTTCCATGAGGTCAAGTTTCCTTATTTATGCCGACTCATAGTTTCCAAGGTCAGATTGTGCTTGGAGGTTTTTAGAACTTTCTAGACTCAAAATAAATATCTTTTGCATGTTACAACTTTCCTGAAAGGGTCTTATATAAATGATAAATTCTCTTTTGACTCAAGAAAAATATTATTTTGACATGACAAACCATAGAAGCATGAATAACATGCTTTACCTAGATGACCATCAAAATGGAGCATGAAACCCATGCTCAAAAATAATATTTTTCTTTCTTATTTTTCTTGTAACATAAAATCTACATAATGATTTGAGTACATTGACAATTATGAAGACCTAAAATAGTTATATTTTCCAATAGGTCACCCATCATCATTGTACCAACATGGGACTTGGTGGATGTTTATTGATTACAAGGCATTGAAAAAAATCACACTTAAGAAAAAGTATCTGCTGCCCATGATAGATGATATGTTGGATCAATTACAATAGAAAAATACTTCACCAAGCCGGACCTAAAGTCTAGAAATCACTAGGTTCAAGTCAGAGAAGAAGATACCTGGAAGACCACCTTCAAAACTAGGCAAGCTTTGTATGAGTGGTTACTCATGCCATTTGGCCTATGCAATACACCTGCTACGTTTATGATATTAATGAATGCTCTATTGCACCCTTTTATAGATTCATTCGATATTGTCTATTTTGATGATATAATGGTATACAATGCTACCTTGGAGGAGCACATATCACATTTGACACTGGTGATGGAGACATTAAAGAAGCACCAAATCTCAAGAAGTGCGAGTTTGCACAATAATATTGGGTGTATCTGGGGTATGTGATAGGTGGAGTAGATATGAAGATATATCCTTCCAAGATGGAGGCCATCATGAAACGGAGGATGCCTAATAATTTTTCCTAAGGTTTGGAGTTCCGTTGGGGAGACACAATACTTGAGGAAATTCATATCCTCATTTTCAACAGTAGCAACACTGCTCCATGCCATAATAACAAGTGGTAAGAGTTTCCAGTGGGGGTAGGTGTTGGGTAAATTAATTGTTGATTAAATTACTTGTGAACTTGTGAAGTGTATGTGCACCATATATGCTAGGAGATTTATTTTCAATCAAAATATTTAATCTAGACACAAAATGAAAATATATTCTATTCAAGACTAATTATTATTAAGTTTACACACATATTTTTTCCATAACACCATTCAAATTGAAATGAACCTTAAAGTAAATGATGCTAGTATTCAAGGAATTAAACATTAATCTAATGACTGGAAATTGAAATTTATTCTATTGAGAAAACTTCAAAACACGTTCTGTTGAATATGAAAGGTAAATCTATACTATTGAACATGAAAGGTAAATCTAAATTATTGGGTATTTAAAAGAAATATATTATATTTGACTCGAAAGGAAATGAGTCTATTCTAATTCTATTGTAGAGAACTTTGGAAATTAATTTTATTCTAGAAACATAGAAATAAATATAACTATTCATTCAAGAGCAAGACTAATTAAAAATAAGTGATTGAAATGTAAAATCCTTTCTAGAGTACTAGTGTGATTATTCCTAATAAGAACCAATCCAAACGTCGAATAAAAATATGAGATACTTGAAATCCAAATACTTTGACATATCCCCTTTCTTGCATGGATGGATGGAGGACCTGGGAAAGCAGGAAGACCATCCAATAAATATTTAGGTTTCAAATAATATGCAATTATTACATTAATTAAGCGATTAACTTATTTCCTTAAGTAAAATTCCAATCTATGGACTTCCATTTTGTCCAAGCGAGATCAGAGGTATCCGCCCTATTAGGCAGAAAAATTGTGGAAGGAAATATTTTGGTGTTTTTGGTTTTATTGTCGAGTGCTAACCATGTTGCAATCAAAAGGAAAGTAAGAAACTATGCTTGAAAATAGAGCATCAAATATCCATCTATTTAAATATTGTATTGAAATGAATGCTAGAAAAGAGTGAAATCACTAATATAATTGTGAGAAAAAAATATTCATAACTCCACAGCGGACCCTCTTGTTGAGACGAAGAAATAGAGATTGAGATCACTCGATTAAGTCAACAACACTTCACAATTGTGTCATAAACAAAGTAATTATATAAACTATAAATAGAGTATTCTCTCCCGAGAGTAACAACAATTCCAGAATTCAAAATTAAATATTTTGCTTCTAGATTGAAGCAATTTATAATATTTCTAAACTAACAACTTTTAAAAGATAAATGCCAAGTGTTGTCACTCCATAATTTGTAATATTGAAAAGACCAAATGGCAGAGGACAACATCAAACCACTTTGGAGTCCAAGACCTGGCCTTCCTAGGCTCAAAGAGGGCTCTTTGTGTTTTTATTATTTAGCTTGATAACTATAAATGCTGATATTAGGCTAGTTATAGAAATGAGGGTTGTTTGTTTGATTGATTGGGTGGTTGGATAGACATAGTTGTAAAACTTAATCCATTGGGCTATGGAGTCATAAAAGGCAGAATTTTGCATCAACTTTTCAAGGGCATTCATAGGGAAAGCAAACTATGCAGGCTGGATCTTACTAGCAGTGTGAATATGAGATGGGAGAAGGAGATTAAGGTTCAACTTAAATTCAGAGCATACCATCTCTGAATTTTGCATTCAGATCTCAAAGGAAAACATTATGATAACAAACACAGACAAAATTAAGGTGCTCTTTTAGCAAATCTTAAACTATTTTTTTTTGTTTTGAAATTCGATAAATTGATGCACATCATGAAAAGGCAGAGGAAAAAATTAATACAAATGAAAAACATCACCATTAACATAGCTCAAGAATCCTGTGAACATTCTCCCACTATTGATGCCCATCTCAAACAGTTACGCAGTTCCAATACTTCTTACAATGAAAGATTCAGTAGGGTCCACTTTTCCAACCTCCAACAACCCTTGATAATGAAAATTCAAGTAGTATTTAACTAAAACTAAGTCGGTTTCCCTTCCTTACTTGACAACCTTTCATTGATTACAATTTAGTAGAAAATGGACAAGTGTGGCCATGCAAGGCATGATCATACATCTCTGACAACAACACCGCCTCTGGAATTAATTCTGGGCAACTCTTCATAGATACAAACACTTCAATGGCTCCTCGGAAGATCAAACGGTAATATTGGAGGTGTTTGTGATGGTTACAAAGAGGAAACCAATGGAGGCTTTGACATTTGGCTCTGTTTTGCAGAAAATCGGTGTTGGGTAATCAAATATTTGCAGTGCTGGCCACTTTTCATTATTTGGGAGATTATGCTGATATATTCTGTGTGAACGCCTTTGGCCCAACTCGACCTCCCATGCTCGCACGCCTTGTCGGGGCTTATTTTCCCTGGAAGTACTTTGTGTCGTTATAACATAACAAGCTTTGTAAAATTCCTTTCCTGACTCGACCCTCGGTGTCTTTTTTCTACCCTAGCGTTTCTGCTGCATTTAACCTTATTTCTTCATAAAATGAGTTTCAAACCTCATATGCCCAACTTAACTATTTTAAACAAAACATTGTAAAAAACCCATTTACCTAGACCTGGAAATGTTTATATTTTAGTTATGAACCTTATTGCATCCATAAAAAAATTCACATCACATGCTTTATAGTTTGAGTCATAAGAAATGGAATCGGCGATGCGATGCGAAATGGGAGGTGACGTGGAGGGAAGGTGGGACCGAACTGCAACCTGCAGATCACAAAACTTAAGGTTTAGTCATAAGCGGAGGTGGTAAACACTAAAAGATGTGAAATGCGAAGTGCGAGGAGAAGGTAAGTGACATGGCAGGGGAAAGTGGGACCAACCGTATCGCAAATCGCACATTTTAAAGTTTATCTATAAGTGGCGGAGGTAAATTCTAAATCCTGTGAAGTACGAATTGCAGGGAGGGGGAAATGATGTGGCAGGTAAGGTGGGACCGGACCGCAGCCCGTAGATCGCAAATATTGAAGTTTAGTTATAAGAAAATTACGAAGTGTGGGGAAAGGGACCCATCCACATCACAATCGCAAGTCGGAAATTTATTGTGGTTAGTGTATAAGATATGTATTGCAAGCAGCCGAAAGTGGGGGGCGGAGCTTGTTAGGTCCCTATATTACTAGTATAGTCCCTTATTGTTGTTAGTGTAACCCCCTTATTATTATTATTGTACCCCTGTAACCCCCATATTGTTATTATTGTGCCCTTAAATTATTATTGTTAGGTCAGCTAGGATTACATTGTGGCCCACTAGGATTACATTATGGCCCATGGACTCCTATATATATAAAGGAGGTTTTGTATTTTGTATCATCCAAGAATTTTTCATTCATGTAATGTATTGGAGGTTGCCCCCTCGAAGTGGCTTATTTATAAGGCATTGATATCTCTTTTCTTCTATTTTTGGAGTTGTTTTCACAACATTTGGTATTAGAGCTTTGGATTCTAGGGTTTCACTGCTCCAAACAAGTCATCGTGGAATTTTCGCTATAAATTTTTTTCTACGAAGGTTCAAAAGCTGAAATTTTTAGAGTGCGCAGCTGAACTCCTGAGTAACATCATCACAAAATTTTAGAGCTTGGTTCACAATTTTTTCATAGAAATGATCTGTGGAAGTTAGGGATTTTTGGAGGCTCCTGAATTTCACTTAAAAATGTCATCGTGGAATTTTCGCTATAACTTTTTTTCTACGAAGGTTCAGAAGCTGAAATTTTTAGAGTGTGAAGACGAACTCCTAAGGAACATCTTCACAAAATTTGAAATATTGGTTCACAAAATTTTCGAAGATACGATTTGTGGAAGTTAGCTCTTTTTTAGGCTCCCAAATTTCATCTCAAAGAGGTGATCATGGTAAAATCTTCATAACTCTCTCTCTGAGCATCGGATTGGAATTCTGTAAAAATAGACTAGAAATACACAGACTGTAGTTTCTTGTCTATAAATTTCAGAGCCAAAGGAGCAAACAGTGACACATGGAAAGTATTACAAGTTCGCTCTACTGAACCAGTCTATAATTAGGTCATTGTGGGAGATTTGACATAGCTTTGCCTTGAAGAATCCAAATCAAGTCAGACTTGTGGCATTTGAAAGAAGCTTAAGAGGAATACTACAGGGAAAAATTTCAAATTTTGAGGATATGCAAGTATAGAGATAAGTCAATTTCAATATCTAGCTCCTCAAAATAAAGTAAAAGGTGTGTATTTTTTTTTCCGAATTGCATAACTCTTGTTTTAAGAATCAAGTTGAATTGATTCCAAGGGCATATTATATAATAGATATCAGTATTGGATTCTCAAATGGCCCCTAAAAATAATTCAACAAACATTAAGCCTTTAGAAGGCTCTACTATGACTCATGAAGACGAAGAATGGCAACATGACATATCAAAATTACAAGAGCAAGTGCAACAAATTTCGCTCTCGCAAAGAGCAACAAAAAATGACATGGAAATTTTAAAGAAAGGCATGGAGTCTAGGATGGATGGTTTGAAGAATGGCATGGAAGCTAAGATGGATGGCATGGAGGCTAGCATGGAATCTAAGATGGATGACATGGAAGCTAAGATGGAAAACATGAAGAATGATCTAAAATCAAACATGGAAGGTTTGACAAAGTTGATACAAGAAATGTTTCCTAATGGTGAAAACATAGTAGAGGAAACTCATGATGAGAAAAAAATAAATGTTAATCGTGATTTCATAAACTCTAATGCTGGAGGGAAGAACCACCATATTCCAAAAATGGATATGAGGAAGTTTGATGGAAAGGATCATGTAACATGGATACTACAGATGGAACAATATTTTGATCTCAATAATGTGCAAAACACACAAAAGGCACACATTGCAACCTTACATCTAGAAAAAAATGCATTTGTATGGTATCGATGGATTTTCTCCCATAAAAAAATTGTCACTTGGTCAATTTTTACAGAGGAAATGATAGCACATTATGAGGATACAAAGAGAAACACTTTCTTTAGACAATTGATAAATCTCAGACAAAAGTGTTCAATGGGGGAGCACATTGAGGACTTCCAAAAATTGAATATAAGGGTAACTGATATTCCAGAGGAACACAGGATTGATCTCTTCATAGGTACTTTAAAGGATAAAATCCAACATGAAGTTCGTGTTTTGGAACCTTATTCATTGGAGAAGGCATTTAGGTTGGCAAGAAAAATTGAATGTAAAATTATGGCGACAAGGAAGACTACCACTCACTTCTATAAAGATGGAAGTGTTGCTACTCCTAGATTTCCCCAACCTACAAGGTTGACACCACAACAATTGGAAGAAAAAAGAGCAAAAGGGCTTTGCTACAGTTGTGATAGAAAATACACTAAAGGTCATAAGTGTGCTGAGAAAAAATTATTTTACATAGATTGTGAAGAGGAAGAAGAAAATGAACAAGAATCTTCAAAAGAAGAGGATATACACCAGGAACCAACCCTAGTAGAGGAAGACATGAGTTCGACCATATCGTGTAATGCATTGGCAGAAATTACCACTCCTCAAACTCTCAAGATAGAAGGACATATCAAGAAGAAAAAATTAATAATATTGATTGTTTCAGGTAGCACCCATAATTTTATTCATTGTAAGGTAGCCAAGGAATTGAATTGTTTCCTATACCCAGCACCAGAATGTCAAGTGATGGTTTCAAATGGAGGAACTATAAACTTCTCTAGAAAATGCCATAATATCGAGCTAACCATGGGGGAATATGTATTGAATAGTCCAATTCTTTCCATTCTTATGGGAGGTGTTGAAGTTGTACTAGGAGTACAATGGTTACAATCTTTGGGGACGATAGCCTTTAATTTTCAAGAACTTTTCTTGAAATTTTTTTCAGAAGGAAAGGAAGTCAAATTACGGGGTATTGCAGGGAAGCCGGGAAAGATAATAAGCTCTAATGTCATGAAAAAACTTCTAAAGAAAGAACAACGAGGCGTAATTTCACAATTATGCTCACTAGAAGTTCCAACATCAAAATCATCTATTTCTGCAGATCTCCAACAAGTCTTGGACAATCATTCCAAGGTGTTGGAAACTCCCAAAGGACTCCCACCTATTCGTGATCATGATCATGCTATTCATTTGATTCCAGGAAGTGTTCCTCCAAACATCAGGCCTTATAGATATCCTTACTTCCAAAAGAGCGAAATTCAACGTATGATTGCAGAAATGTTAGAGGCGGGTATAATTCAACCCAGTCAAAGTTCTTTCTCTGCTCCTGTAGTATTGGTACACAAGAAGGATGGATCATGGCGAATGTGTCCGGATTATAGGGAGCTCAATAAGCTCACCATTAAAGAAAAATTTCCCATTCCTGTGATTGATGAATTATTGGATGAATTACATGGATCAATTTATTTTACCAAGTTGGATCTTCGTTCAGGATATCATCAAATTAGAATGAAGACTGAAGATATTCCAAAAACAGCATTTCGAACTCATGGGGGTCATTATGAATTTTTGGTCATGCCTTTTGGCCTTACCAATGCACCTTCTACATTTCAAGGGTTGATGAATTCCATTTTCAAACCCTTCGTTAGAAAATTTGTGCTAGTATTTTTTGATGATATACTAATCTACAACAGGTCTTGGAAGGATCATGTTGAACATGTTGACAGGGTGCTCAAACTATTGCGGGAGAAACAATTATATGCAAAAACATCCAAATGTTTCTTTGGAGTACAAGAGGTGGAATATCTGGGTCATATTGTATCTCACGAGGGTGTTAAAGTAGACCCTAACAAAATTAAAGCCATTAAGAATGGAAAGTCCCCACAACCATAAAGCAGTTGCGAGGATTTCTCGGGTTAACAGGGTATTATCGCAAGTTTGTTAAGAATTATGGGAGAATAGCAGCACCTCTAACAACATTATTGAAGAAAGATGCATTTTCATGGACTCCTGAAGCAACTAAGGCCTTTGAACATCTTAAAGAGGCAATGTACCTAGCACCGGTCTTAGCTACGCTAGACTTCACAAAAACCTTTATTGTGGAATGTGATGCCTCAGGAAATGGAATTGGTGCAGTTTTAATGCAGGAAGGAAGACCCATTGCTTTTGAAAGTCGTCCAATCAAAGGAAAGTATTTACAAAAACGTATTTATGAGAAGGAAATGTTAGCAATACTGCATGCACTAAAGAAATGGCGAACTTACCTAATGGGAAGACACTTCAAGGTAAAAACTGATCATGATAGTCTTAAACACTTTTTGGAACAAAGACTATCTTCAGAAGAGCAGCAAAAATGGGTTACAAAGATGTTGGGTTATGACTTTGAAATAATCTACAAAAAAGGAAAGCTTAATGTTGTTGCAGATGCACTCTCAAGAAAGAATGAAGAGTTGGAAGCATTGCTTTGTGCCATTTCTATTATCCAACCAGATTGGATAACCGAAGCAAGAGATGAATGGAATAAGGACGAAGAAGTGTGGACACTCATTCAAAATTTGCAGCAAGATCCTAGCACGTTTGATACATTTCGTTGGAAAAATGATTCCTTATGGTACAAAGATCGCTTATATCTTTGTAAGAATTCCAAACTAAAACAAAAGATTCTTTTGGAATTGCACACTTATCCTTTAGGAGGACACTCAGCTTTTTTTAAAACTTACCACAAGGTGAAGAAAGAATTTTTTTGCGATGGCCTTAAATCTAATATGCAAAATTTTGTGGCGGAATGTTTGGTTTTCCAGCAGAATAAAGTTGAGACAAATAAGACCCTAGGTCTCCTACAACTTTTATCCATTCCAAGTCAATGTTGGGAGGAGATTTCAATGGATTTTATCACAGGGTTACCTAAGTCCAAAGGAAAGAGTGTCATCATGTGGTAGTTGATAGACTTACCAAGTATGCACACTTTTGTGCATGATCTCATCCATTTAAAGAAAGTATAGTTTCTACTACATTTATGGACACAATTCAAAAGCTACATGGAAACCCAAGGGTTATTGTGAGCGACAGAGATCCCATTTTTACTGGAAATTTTTGGACGAAGTTATTTTTTGTTTGGGTACTCATTTAGCTCATAGCTCATCTTATCATCCTCAATCCAATGGTCAAACTGAGATAGTAAATAAATGTTTGGAAGGATATATTTGTTGTTTTATATCTGATAAACAAACATAATGGGTCAAGTGGTTACCTCTCACTGAATGGTGGTATAACACTTCCTTCCATACTGCAGCGAAAATGACCCCATTTATGGAACTTTCTGGATATCATCCACCATCCATCACATCATCTTTAAGAGAAAATTTGAAGGTTCAAGCAATGGAAGATCACATCGAGCATCAACAAGAAGTTCTCCAACTCTTAAAGGATAACCTGAATTTGGCACAAAATCGAATGAAACAACAGGCAGATCAACATCGTAGCAAGAGAAGTTTTGATGTAGGAGACTGAGTATTTTTACGGCTACAACCATACAAACAAATGTCCCTCAAGCAAGCTAAGAAGGATAAAAAATTATCACCAAAGTACTGTGGTCCTTACAAGGTGTTGCAAAAGATTGGTACTATGGCATACAAATTAGAGCTTCCTACTTCTTCATGAGTGCATCCAGTTTTCCATGTTTCATGCTTAAAGAAGATTATAGATGAAAATATTCTAGTTCAAACAATATTTCCAGAACTTGATGAGGAAGGAAAAATCATATTGGAACCTAATGCAGTCAAGGAAACAAGAACTCGACAGCTACGGAATCGATCAATTTCAGAGTATCTCATCAAGTGGAAGAACTTACCCACTAAAGATTCCACATGGGCGGATGAGAATTTTATACATAAGCACCCAGAGCTACTCAAATGTTGAGGACAACACTTTTTTAAAGGAGAGGGGCATGTTAGATCCCTATATTACTAGTATAGTCCCTTATTGTTGTTAGTGTAACCCCCTTATTGTTATTATTTTACCCCTGTAACCCCCATATTGTTATTGTTGAGCCCTTAAATTATTATTGTTAGGTTGGCTAGGATTACATTGTGGCCCCATGGACTCCTATATATAGAAAGGAGGTTTGGTAATTTGTATCATCTAAGCATTGTTCATTCATGTAATGTATTGGAGGTTTCCCCCTCGAAGTGGCTTATTTCTAAGGCGTTGATATCTCTTTTCTTCTATTTTTGGAGTTGGTTTCACAAAAAAGCTGTTGTGGTGGGGCCAACCACATTTGTGACGCTAAATAGTGGTTAAATAGGTAAATTAGGAAAATGAAGTGGAAAGGCGGAAACGTAAGGTTTAATGATTTTTAAGGGAAATGAAATGAAAAAGGGGTTTGTAATGTGATGATGTGATTCAATCTCTGTCATTGATCGAAGCTCACATCCATGGTCCTTACTCCTCCTTTTTTGTGGTTTTTCGATTTTTTTTCTTTGGTTGTGCCTGTTAGTTTCTTGGTTTGTTCATGGAATACTTTGACTCATTCATTACTTGACCCACTTTAGCTTTAACAACTTGACCCAAAGTGCACGACTTGACCCAGTCACATTCATGACTCTGCCCAGCATGTTCATGACTCTGCCTTTGCTTGTTTTTTCTGTCTTAACTTCTTCTCTGCTACCTTTGTCTTCGCTAATGGTCTAATTTTGCTCCTTGCCTCTTTATTGCCTTTGTTTCCTTTGATTCTTGCTTAGAAAATATTTTGAATATTGACATATATGTACAGTATGAAAAATTTGCAAAGAAATAGTACACAATCACCTTGTGATGCTGTAAATTACAGGCTTCTAACACCAAGAACTAAGTTCTTCAATTGAAAACTAGGCTTTAAAATAAAAATAAGAATTTTATTCCCATGATTCACTACAAATCATGAGAGGACGTTTTATCAACACATCATCAATTATAAATTATAAATTCCAAATCTCACTTTCTTGACTTCTTCACACTCACCTAATGATAAGATTAACTTCCTTGAGATTCTTCATGAAAGAAACCTCCTACAACTACGTTTGAATTTTGATTTGACCAGCAAGATTCTCATATCCTGTAAACTTCTAGGTGAACCCAATAGGTGGATGTCGATGTTGTTGACATATGGAATATATCCATATGTCCTACATGCCTTCAAACTCACAGGAACTTGTTCAACCTTGGATTTAGCTGTATAAATTCCAGTTAGTTGTAGAATATGCACCTTTCTGTAGTTATAGCAATGCTTTAACCAATTTCACAAAGAAATAAAAAACTATGAATTGTGAGTGAATGATGCCTTTTATTATAGTTTTGCATGAAATGGATGACCTTATAATTCATGGATGAAACAAAAATGTGTACGAAATAGATGAAAGAAAGGGAAAAAAATTTGTCAAAATGAGGGCAATTTAGAGGTTTAACATTCCCTACGTTGAAGATGTTGCATGTCCTCATGCACAAAATTTCAAAACTGAAGAGATATACTGTCAATGAACTATATCTATTCTTGAATCAAGACATCCAATTTTGTTGATGCTCCTTTTCTTTGTACATTCAGTGACCATTTGGGTTTTCTCGTCAAAATCTTCCCTTGAAACCCCTTGACTTTATGTCCAAGACCCTTATTATTTGCCTTGAAATTTTATTTTTCTTGTACTAATAGCACATCCTTAGCAACATGGCTTCATTTTGAGCTTTCATTATTTAATTTTGATCTCTAATGTGCTTATTCAACAACTCCAACTCCTACACTTCTTGTTTTAAGGCATTAACAATGTCTTTTCTCTTTATGATAAGTATTATTGATTTGTGGTTCAAGAATAAGAGCATCACTATGTAAATAATCTTCATGGAATTAAGATTCCAAAGGGGGATTTACCTTATTATGTGCTTCTTTTTCTAAAGTCTCCAGGTATTCGTAGAATTGTTGTTGAGTGAGAACAACTTCGGGGGTCTTTCTTGCAGCATTCTAATTTGTTTCTATCCATGTCTCGATATCATTGACCTTATCAAGGTCTATAACCTCTATTGGTTGCCGATTTGTCTGCTTACTCATGATTCTCTTGCTTCTTCTTAATTTTTTTCAGGGTCGACTATTCTCTAAATGTTTTTTCCTTTTATTTCCTTGTTTTTTCTCTTTTCCTCTATTCTCTTTTGATGCCTCTGGTTTTTCTTCAATTTCATTGATTTTATTTCTTCTAGCATTTCCTCTATTTATTTTCTTCTTAAATTCCTTTAAAAATTGACTAAGAGGAACATCAAATTCTATCTCATTATGTTGATTCTATATCTCTATTGATTAATTAATTGATAAATGCTCGACTTCGTTTGTTGTAGACTCAGGGTTACAGATTTGAAGAATCCTTCGCAAGTTTCTTTTATTCTTATTAACTTATTCTTATTCTTCCAAACTTGTATTAAATGATTTTTCATAAGAAAGCTATGCTAATTGTCACCAATAGCTTTCAAATGTGCCTCTACAAGAATCTTCTCTAGCCCATGATTATACAGGGCCCTATCAATGTTCCTGAAATCCCTTTGTATATTAAAAGCCATGTTTTTAAGACTCCACATCAGATAGTATTGTAGATTTAACTCCTTTCCTTTAATGAAATGCATTGGAAATCAAGAGTGGCAAAAGATAAGTGTTCCACATCTACCTTTGCAAGTCAAAATAAATTTAAGGACTAGTAAAAAATTTCTCCATTTAGACTTAAGTGATGTCACTGGAATTCCCTTTTTGAAAATTGAAACGTCCATACCTTGATTGTGTAGGAAGGTTTTCCAATGTTCATCCTTGAATTTTTTATTTTTGAACCAAGTCTCACCATACCTTGGGAGCTCTATTACCTCTGCTACAAAAGACTCTGTAATCTTCAATATTATATCTCCAATCACAACTTCAACGCCGTCGAAATAATGAGTAAATTCCCTGGTGAATTCAACTTCATAGCCATAAAATTTAACAAATTATTTAAGCCACCCTAACTTTTTCAATTGATCTCAAACTTGTGGGTAGGCAATGCGAAAACTCACTCCATTCAGCTTATATTAGACAATTACACCCATCGTGACAAAGAAGTCTCGTCCCTAAATTTCCTCCTTTGACAGGGTTTGATGGAAGACTGGCTATTGAAATGGAAAAATGGAGTGGTTAAATGAAATGGTTCAACAATGGTAGCGTTAGAATGGATTTTCAAGAAGGTGCATAATTATATTAAAACTCTTCCTCTTCCACTAATAATTTCCCATGATCCTACAGATCTGATCTTATAAGATAGTTGGAATTTGACAAATTTCAGGTCATTCACATGCGATTAGGAAGATCTTTGACATGAGTGAATGGTATATGTAGCATGAGTGATGGTGATCAGGTGCTCAGTTTTATGCTCAAAAATCAAAGTTCTCATAATTGCGTGAAACCGAAATTACGGCATAGTGCTCGTCATTATGAATCCGGCACACTCCGTTCCACGAAAAATGGACTCTATATGCTCCCATAAATGAGTTATGTTTGTTTGCACAAACAAAACAAAAAAACGGTGACAGGGAGCCCAGTCAGTAGTCCATACTGTTGGCGTGGCATGATGACTAGGCAAGGTCAATATTTGGTCAAAGTCCTCCGAGGAATGACAACCTGCCAAGTGGCATTATCTTATTAGTTGAATTTTTTTGTTATGTGGTGAATTTTTAATGGTTTAAATTTGGACCAATGGGGTGAGGACATGTGGTGCAGCATGGGGCCACCACGTACCCACCCCATGGTGGAGAAAAATTTTGTTAAGTCTAGGTGGAGGCATCGGGGTTTGACCCCACAACCTCCAATGCAACACACGCACCAACTACTGCTACACCACACATTTAGTTATTGTTATATATACCAATGTGCATATATTTAACCATTGTAAAGTTCGTCGGCGTGGGGAGAGGGGCCCAGCCCCCAATACATGTGACCAAAGCCTATGAAAAACAGAGCTACCAGAGAGCACTCAAGCCTTAAACATTGAGTTAACATTAATTAGGAGGTCAATTAACGATAATCCATCATTTATTAATGCTAAACCATAATTAGCACTAAGCACCAAGTTTAGTGGCTAAGCAAAGCTAATTAGCATTAAATGCACTTAATTACATTAATGTGTATTAATTATTGTTAAACATGATTAGTTTGGTGGCCAAATCCGGCTAAACTACAATTTTAACTCCAACTAACTGGATTTAGCTCCAATTAGATAAATTTAGGCAAGAAATTTTGGAAAAAAATAAAAAAGTCAAACTTTTGGATTTTTTGATCAAATCAGGTGCAGAAAGAGGCTAGATAACCATTTTTAACTATTTTGGACTCATCAGTGCAGGTTTAAAGAGAATAAAAGCATTGTAAACAAGTAATTTTGAAAATTTGAGCATAATATAGAGGCCCAAGCCATGGAAGCTGGACCAAGGAGATGAAGCCCAGGAGGGGTGAACTCCTTCATCAAATACCTATGTTGATGTGTTGTACGATGATGTACTATACTTTTGTTTTCTGTTGTTCAGCCTTTGTTTTAATTTTTTCATTAAATTAACATGAAAAACACTCATGAGACTTGATAATTTGCAAGAGAACTTGAACCCTTAAGCACACATAAGACATTGTATTCAGAATATGAAAGATTAATTAGCACAAAAACACTAACATACTTCATTCAGATCATCTTTGGTATCGGATATTTAGGTATTTAGGTTTTTTTTGTAATAAGGGATCCAATTGTTTGCAAGTTTATTTCATGCTTACAAGGTTAAAACTCAAAAGAGGAGAAGGGAAGCTAGTTGAAAGCCCTGTAGTTGGGTCAAGAGGAAGAAGGGAAAGGTTTCCAAAGTATTCAACACCAACACATCCTCAAGTTGAAGTTGTGTCTTCATTGAGCATGTCTCATGAAGGATAGATGAGAGAGCATTCAGGAAGGCAATTTTTTATATGACTGAGATGGTAAAGGTCCTCTATGAGGAGAGGAATTTAAGGATGCAAGGAGAAAGTTCTGGGCCTCCAAGAGGAGAGGGTTCTCCAGGAGGATGAGTCCATGGAAATGGTAGGAAACCACTATCCACTCCATCATAATCCTCACCACCATCTTCACCTTCCTCTTCATCATATTCCACTACCACAACCCTACAATATTTTCATACACATACTTCAAAAGGAGCTGGTAAATCACATTTACTTAAACTTGATGTCAAATTTGAGCTACCAATGTATAATGGTGAAGTGAATGCAGAGAATTTGGATAATTGGATTTTTCAATTTGAGGTTTATTCTAGAATTATGAACCTTCAAGATGATGACATAAAGATTCAATTGGCTTCCTTGAGAATGGAGCGCGCAACACTTGTATGGTGGGATGCAAGGACTCAAGATGCAATTAAAAACCATGGCAAGATCTCAATGTCTTGATATAATTTTATTGTTTCCATTAAAAGGAAATATTACCCTCTAGCTTACATAAAAAAAGCCATTATGGACTCGCATAATTTTAGACAATTAAAGGGACAACGTGTACAAGATTATACTCATGAATTTAGGAGAAGAGCTCTTATTTTGGGTGTCAATTTATCTTCTCAAGAAACTTTGTTAAAGTATATTGGGGGTTTGCAAAATTATCTTAGACATACTATTCTCATGTTTAATCCAACAAACTTAGATGAGGTTTGTGTTCAAGCCATACATCTAGAAGCAAGAGGGAAACATAGTTCAGATGAGAAAAGTGATAGTTTCCTTAAGTATGAGGGTAAAGGAAAGGGTAAGTTTAATGGACGAGGAAAGAAAAATGGTTCTATTAAAATAGAGAAATATAAAATCATATGTAAACATTGTTCAAAAATGGCCATGAAGAAGGCCATTGTTGGCAACTCCATCTAGAATTGAAGCCCAACAAACTTAAAGCCAAAGAGAAGGGGAAAACAATTGCAATCATTGAACATGACTTAGGTTCACATTTAGGAGATGAAACCAATATTACAGTAATGGGTTTGAAAGGTAAGAACATAGCAAGCACTAGTTCTTCATGTTTTTCTAATGTAACTCAAGATGAAGATACAAGAATTGAACTCTTTCATATTAGAGTTGTTTCAAAGCATACCAAAATAGACACACTATTTGACAGTGGCTCTCAAGCTAATTTGATTTTTGAAGACTTAGTTAATAGGTTAAATCATAAAACTGTTACAAATCCAAGACCTTATCCTTTAGGGTGGATATGAAAGAATGCAAACTTGCAGGTAACAAGGAAGTGCATCCTAAGGTTTTCAATCAATTGAAACTTTCTTAACGAAGTTGAACTTGATGTAGTGCCACTTGAGATTTCAGGTATTGTTTTTGGAAGTCCTTATCTTTATGACAGGAAAGAAGCATTTCATCGCCATGAGAATGAGTACCACTTGTTCAAGGATGGAATTGAGTACATAGTTAGAGTGCATAAGAAGAAGAGAAGTTTTTCTCTTATACATGCAGGAGAAATGAAGAGAATAGTGAATGCAAGTCAAATTTTGGATTTGTTAATGTTCAAGCATAGTGATGCTTTGAATGAGACCTTTCAAAAATATGCATCAAATGAACAAGTTGATTTCATTGAGGTTGCTAATGTTTGTAATAAGATGTTTCATGGCTGTAACATGTTTCCTTAGAAAAAAGGTAAACAAGATGTGAAAGATTTGCAGTAGTCCACATCAGTGTTGAACGGTGATGGAAATAACATGTCAGTGCAAGAGAGTGAAAAGGTCAAAGAGAAAGCGCCAAAATAATTTAACAAAAAAGGCATAGGTTACACAAGTACTTGTTTTTGGTTTCAAATTGGTACATGGCAATGGAAAAAACACTTGGTCAAAAGTCAACGCAAGTACAAGGCAAGACAAGCTAAAAATCATCGTTTCGACAGTGTTCAAGGTGAGACAGTTTTCAAGTTTCCTTTGATTGACGACCGAGGTGGGAACAAGTTTGTTTATTCAAGGAAAACTTGTTTTTCTACAAATTCATGGAAATTTTAGCAAGACGGTGTCTACAATAGCAAGAAAATGTCTCAAGAATCAAGGAAAAAGATTAGTTTTTTATGAAAAGCTCATATTGTCGACATTGGGAAAATTCCAGTGGATTTAGACTGGAAGGGTGAGGGAATTGTACCCTCATCCACATGTTCAGTAATGAAAGAGATTTTGGTGTCCAAAATCCTTCCAGTGGGGAGGAATGATCAGGTGCTCAGTTTTATGCTCAAAAATGAAAATTCTCATAATGGTGGGAAACTTAAACAAACACATAGTGCTCATCGTTTTGAATCCGGCGCACCTCATTTTGTGAAAAATGGACTTCGTATGCTCCCGGAAATGAGTTATGTCCGTTTGCAAAAACAAAACAAAAAAAATGGTGACAGGGAGCCTAGTCAGCAGTATGTATTGCTGACGTGGCATGTTGATTGGGTAGGGTCAAGATTTGGTGAAAGTCCTCCAGCGAATGACAACCTGCCAAGTGGCGGTATCTTATTGGTTGAATTTTTTGGTTATGTGGCAAATTTTTAATGGTTTGAATTTGGACCAATGGGGTGAGGACACATGGTGCAGCCTGGGGACGCCACATGCCCACCCCATGGTGGAGCAAAAAAAATTTAAGTCTGGGCGGAGGCGCAGAGGTTCGACCCCGCGACCTACCATATAACACACGCACCAACTACTGCTACTGTTACACCATTTTTTGGTCATCTAACCTATTATCATTAGATGGACCCAAGTACACCATGTAAGACCAATTTTACCCTAAGTAAAATTTCCTTCACTATGTTAAATAACTTAATAAACCACATTTATTAGGTTGTTTATGGTCTAAACAGGAAACCCCAAAAAGAAATATTAAACAAACCTATATTTGTTTGATTTTCCTCATGGAATAATTAATTAAACCATAATTTAATTATTATTCCCAGTCATGTTTAACCCAAAAAAAAAAAATTAATTAGATAAACCTTTATTTATCTTATTATTTTCTAGGAATAATTATTTAAATCTTATTTAGATAATATTCCTTGTTAAATATGACCAAATCACCCACAAATAATTAAATAAATCATTATTTATTTTATTATCTTTCAACCACTTCCTTAAAAAGATAAATAAATCATTTATTTATTTATTTTTGACAAATAAAGGGATTTGACCCAAGTCAAATACTTTTTCCCTCCAACAAATATAATAAAATATTCCATAAAAGGTGGATCTAGATTTGGTTAACATTATTTTAATCATGCACCAAGGTCTAGAATGACCCAATATTTTGTTATAAATAGGAGGGTTTTTCCTACCATTCTTCACCTTTTGTTGCCTATTAGATCACTCTGGATCTATACACTTGGTCCCATTTTTCCATCATTTGCTGTGTGAGCTCCCATTGAGCTCTATTCTTTGCATTAGGTTTTCTACACCAACAAGAGAGAGAAATCTTAGATCTGAAGTGCTGAGGACTTCCAAGAACCCATCCCACTGAGGAGAATTGGATACGCCTTCTTGTTTTCCTCCCAGGTGCCCTTAATACAAAAAATTCTTTCAAAAATTGTTCTTGTCTTGTCTATTGCTATATGGAGCAAACCCTTATTTTTACTGCTTAATGTCTTTCTATGCATAGATCTGGTTTTTTGCAGCTCTTTTCTTGATCAACTAACTACATATCTGAAGATATTGGCAGCCACATTCGTTGTTAGGGCTATTAGTTATGCGTAGCTAAAGTGGTCCTTTTTCGTACACTTCGACAAAGGATTCATACTAACAAATGGTAGGAGACCCGTCAGGAAATACACATCCTGGACTGTCAGTTCGATCTTGTGCCCCTGCACTACAAAGACCTCATGCTCTGGATCCCAGTAACTGATAATCCGGGCCAATAAAGGCTCTCCCGCTCTCATCAAAGGGTTCTCCAAAAACTTTAGAACCCCAAACCTGGCCAACACACGACGGACGCCCTGATCTGCCTGGATCTCTGCCCGTAATGTACCCAAGTCTCTCTCTCTCCAGTTAACCCGTATATCTGCCATATCTGCACAAAAACATCATTTTTTTCAGCATACAGATCGGGAATACCATAACCAAACACAAAAACCCAAATCTCAGCCATAAAACAACACTAAAACCCCTTCATCTCCCAGGTCGCAGTTTTCTGCCCAATTCTGGGACAGGTCGCACTTTTTTCCCTGAAACCTGCTTCCCAGGTCGCACTTTTTGGCCCAAACAGTGCGACCCGGCCGTAGAGATGAAGGAGGGTCTGTTATTGAGATTTTGGGCCCTAAAATGAACTGTCAATCCATCAAAATGAAAGAGTAAGGTTAGGCCTCTTACCTGCAACTGACGGATCTCGATTCCAACGATCGGTTTGTCCGCTATGCTCGCCGCAAGATTTAGGGCCTTCTCTCCTCTCTACATTCACCACAACAACACTAGCAAATGAGTGAATTTGGAGGGAAAACTGCCTTATTAAAAGAGAACCCTTGTTTCTTCTTTCAACTGCTGTGACCATACCGTAGCCCTGTTTGACAAATCGTCTGCACCATTGGAAAGCTCTCACCGAGCCCTCAAATGGGTATCTGTTAGTTTTTGGTGATTTGATACTTCACCAGGACACATTTTGTCCAAGAAGGGTCACTTCACCTCCCCTTTAAATCAAATTTCCTCACTTACAACACTTGTACTGGGGGCACCACTTCGCCTCCATACTTGTCCATGTTCGTGCCGATTTTCGTCATGCGTTCCCACCTTGTACTCATGTTTTTCCTGGTCCCCCATTGGGGCTTTACTGTGTGGCAGCACCATCGAGTCGCCCTTGTTTAGAGCATCCAAGTTTAGTCATCATCGCATTCATGGAGTCTATCCCGAGTTCCTTTGTACCCCGCTATAGCCCTCCATCCTTCATTGCTTGGTCTCTCTCTTGTGTCGCACATTATGGCCTTCAGTCCCGCTGTCCCCTATCCCTTATGATATTTCGTCAGTCGCTGCCATGCCATTCATGCCCTTTATGCTCTAACAAGGGAAGTCGTCCATTCGCTACTCAGTCCCTTCCATTTCACCATCATCATTAGTGTCAGTCTGTCTGTCGCTCTACTATTTTCTCTCGTGCCTTAGTTGAGGATCTCTCATTGCCTCACCTATGGCGGACCTCCTCCTGTCGACATCAGCTCATTCATTCCAGAAGACAGGTCTAGAGGGCGGTGTACCTTGGTTCCAGCTTCCACTACTGTTCGGTACCTCGGATCAGGCAAAGGGATCTCTCATTTCCCTTTGACTTGGTTTTTTCTCCACTCCAGCTCCTTTCAGCATGACCAAGATCCGTATACTTGATGTTTCAGTGATACAGCAACAGCTCTTGATGATTCCCGGGTGTGTGTGAGATATCTCAACCCTCATGAGGGGGTGGCCCTGCAGGTAGCCCCCCACATGCCTGGATGACCTCCTCCTTGCAGCCTTCGATGCAGCTCTAGATATTTGATGATGTTGGCCTTAGCCACTTGCAGCACCTCTTTGATTTGCATGTATCAGTCAGATTTTGTGAGCCCTTCCCCATTTACAGGGGGCATTTGGGTTGTATTTGTATCTCATGTACTCGGATATGTATGTATAAGTCACAAGTGGTATCTGTTATCTCGGGCACAGCATGTATGTGGGATTCCTCATTGTATTTTTATCTGGCTCATGATTATGCCGACTGTATTTTATGGTTCGGTCCCTTGTTTACTGAACACACTATTCTTTTGTACTTTGTCTCGGCGGGCATAGGCATGCCTCCCCCGCCGCCTTCAGCACAGGTACCCTCTCATAAAAAGAGACTTGTTGCACCTACGAGTCTCGTCTCCTTAGGGTCTAGTTCTTCAACACACTATCTACCTTGCATTTCTCTCTCTGACTTCCCTTTTGTTGTCTGGTGATTGAGTTCTTACAACGTACTTTGGTCATACGATTTGCTCCTGACACTCGCACGCTTTGAGGCATCATTACCATTTTGGTCATCTAACCTATTATCATTAGATGGACAGTACCTGCGTAAGCCAATTTTACCTAAGTAAAATTTCCTTCACTATATTAAATAACCCAATAAACCACATTTATTAGGTTGTTTATGGTCTAAGCAGAAACCCAAAAAGGAAATATTAAACAAACCTATATTTGTTTGATTTTCCTCATGGAATAACTAGTTAAACCATAATTTAATTATTATTCCCAGTCATGTTTAACCCAAAATCAAAGAAATTAATTAGATAAACCTTTATTTATCTTATTATTTTCTAGGAATAATTATTTAAACCTTATTTAGATAATATTCCTTGTTAAATATGACCAAATCACCCACAAATAACTAAATAAATCATTATTTATTTGATTATCTTTCAACCCACTTCCTTAAAAAGATAAATAAATCATTTATTTATTTATTTTTTATAAATAAAGGAATTGACCCAAGTCAAAAGACCTTTTCTCTCCAACAAATATAATAAAATATTCCTAAAGGGTGGTTCTAGAATTTGATTAATAATATTTTATTCATGCACCAAGTTCTAGATAACCCTAATATTTTGTTATAAATAGGAGGTTTTTCCCCATTCTTCACCTTTTGTTGCCTATTAGATCACTTTCTGGATCTATACACTTGGTCACATTTTTCCATTATTTGTTGTGTGAGCTCATACGAATATTCTTTCGTGGGTTTTCTACACCAACAAGAGAGAGAGATTCCTAGATGCGGAAGTCCTGAGGACTTCAGAGAACCCATCCCAGAGGGTGGATATTGTGCTTCTTGTTTTTCTCGGGTGCCCTTAATACAAAAATTCTTTCAAAATTTGTTCTTGTCTTTTCTATTGCTATATGGAGCAAACCCTTATTTCTTTAGCAATGTCTTTCTATGCATAGATGCGGTTTTTGCGGCTCTTTTATTGATCAACTAGCTGAGATGATGAGATATTGGCGGCCACATTGCATTCATTGAATGTGTGGTGTACGTGGCTAAGGTAGTCCTTTGTTTGCCTTCGACAAAGGATTCATACTAACAGCTACACCACACATTTAGTTCTTATTATATATACCAATGCGCATATATTTAACCATTGTAAAGTTCGTCGATGGGGGGAGAGGGGGCCAACCCCCAATACATGTGACCAAAGCCTATGACCAGAGAGCTACCCAAGAATTCTCAAACCTTAAATTTGGATTTAACATTAATCTGGAGGCTAATTAACGACAACCTGCCATTTATTAACACTAAATCATAATTATCACTAAGCACTGAGTTTAGTGGCTAAGTGGGGTTAATTAGCACTAAATGCACTTAATTAAATTAATTTGTATTAATCATTGTTAAACATGATTAGTTTGGAAGTCCACGAAATCTGACAGAACTGCCAATTTAACTCCAGCTAACCGGATTTAGCTGCAGTTAGCTAAATTTAGGCGAGAAATTGTGGGAAAATTTGAAAAGGTCATAAATTTTGAAGTTTTCAACCAAGTCCGGTGCAGAAATAAGCTAGATAACCATTTTTTACTCTTTTGGACTCATTGGTACAGGCTTCAGGAGAATAAAATCATTATAAACAGGTCATTTTGAAAATTTGAGCATAATATAGAGGCCCAAGCCATAGAAGTTGGACCAAGGAAATGTAGCCCAGGAGGGGTGAACTCCTTCATCAAATACCTGTGTTGAAGTGTTGTATGGTGATGTACTATACTTTTATTTGCTATTGTTCAACCTTTGTTTTATGTTAATTTTTTCATTAAATTAACATGAAAAACACTCATGAGACTTGATAATTTGCAAGAGAACTTGAACTCTTAAGCACACATATGACATAGTATTTAGAATCTGAAAGAGTAATTAGCACAACAACACTAACATACTTCATTGAGATCAGATAGGATATGTATATGAATAATGGAATATAGTTAGGAATAAGGTCATAATTTAGGCCATCATTTCTAAGGATGTATCATAAATATTCAATTAGATCATCAACTCATAAATCTACTACTTCCTTTAATGAAAATTGATTTAACATCATGTAATCACCTTATAATTCATACCTCTTTGGTGTACTAAATTTTACTTTACTTGTAGGTTCATAATGCTTTGTAGGTTCAAAGGGTTGGCTGAAGAATGTGAAATCAACTCTTGAATGTTGCAGATTCTACAACTTTGCATTCAACTTGATTATTTGCCCTGAAACTTGCTACTTCTTACTGGATGTTGAAAATATTTAATGGTGTTGATAATGGCTATAAATTATGTTTAAAAGAGAAACAAATTCTCCAAATGTATTTATTTGAGCTTGAAAATTTTATTTTCAAAGAAAATGAAGGGAACAAAGGAAATGGGAGAAAGGAAGAGATTTGTGAAAATCTAAGCTGCCAAGGATTCCTTGGCTTCTAGTTGATATTTTCTGCATAGGAATTCTAATGGTTGTGGTTTTCATATCTACGCTTTTATTTTTTATTTCTATTTTATTTTTATATATTTTTTCTTTTTCATTTTTTTTGGTCATTTTTTTTCTAAAGAAAAATAAATTACAGTTATTTTCTGGTAAGGAAGGAAAAGAGGAATCCCCTTGCAATTGAATGTGACATAGATAGGTTGACTTGGATAAAAATGGCTCCAATAGTGTTTGGGTCAAGCAGAAGAGCGTCACAACAAGTTTTTCTTAACGATGAGGAAGATGGAGGATGGGTACTGGAAGGAGGGAGCTTCTAGGCAGAACCGACCCTGAAGACGAAAACCAAGGTTATAAACCCTCAGGCCATACTAAGAATTGAAAAATGGGTAGGGGAAACCAAGTCTGGTTGCGATGGCAAAATCCTGCACCTGTTTGCGGAGCTCGGTCCTCATGGGAAAAGCAAGGCTTCAACGGTCTTTGTGGGTTTGGGCAAAGAAATGGAGGGTGACACCAGGGAAATGGAGCTTTGGTCTTAGTTGCGAAATTTCAAGAGGCATTTTCTGATCTCCCTCTACACGCTCAAGCATGTGGGGTTATTCCCTCTGGAGTAGGTTTCCTCGAAACATCCCCCGCGGCTTATCTGGTTAGGGGTTGTAGGCTGCTTCTAGGGCGACCATTTGAGGATGGAATTTCATTCTCCTTCCTCGATGTGTGCACCTGTGGTTTTTCTCACTGGAGGTATGCCCTTGTTCTTGGTCTCGAGTGGGGCTCTGTTTGTGGCCATCAAACCCTCAATTTTCTTCCTGCTGGCATCACCTGATACTTGGCCTAGTTTTGGCTGCGGTTGGTTTTCTCGAGTGCACATGTGTGCGCGAATGGAATTCTCCAATCCTTTCTTTACCGATGCCCCCGATGCTCTTTTTCCTCCTCATGGATCACACACCTCTAGGCTCCAAAGACTCAGGGTAAGACAAAAGCCTCCCTTGAAGCCACTGTCTTTTTTGCCTCTAGAGACAGAACAGATTACAAATACCACAACGGCCTCAAACCCACAGGTACGGTTAACCAACTCTTGTTTCCAAATTTTTATCAGGCCACCTGTAAGAAAATATTTTTTATTATAGGTACATGGTTCCCACAGTGTGTTTCAACTGAAACAAAAAATTTGGGGGTTGATGGGTTATCCTGTGCGGCAGCAACATCTGGTCTGCGGATGTAGTTCTCTCCAGGACTCCTGGACCTTAAGGGACTACTTTATTTTTTATGAGATGACCATCACTCTCAACCTCCATCTAAGAGGTGGTATTGCGAATATGGGAACTTCCAGATCTGCAAGGGGGGAAAAGGGGAAAAAACCCATAAACTAGGAATAGTCAAATGGGGGTCCATCCTACAAAAACATCTTACAAGGGAAAACAAACTGCAGTAATACCTCCAGAACAACCTGGAAATGCCCCTCATTCATACGTAGTAGAACATCTAGGACAAACACCAGCACTAAAGATAGAATGTCCATAAATAGAGAAATATTGCATGACATATGAAGCACGGGCTTTAATATGCCGATTTAACTGTTACTGGCCCAAACCGATGGAGCTATTCCATTGGATATTTACACACTAGATAACAGAATGTGAAATCCACCTCTGTTCTAAGGGATTTTTTATTGTAAAATTTAAATCCTCATAGGACAGAGATTTCATCATCTGAGAAGGATCTTGGTTATGGGGATCCACGCGCCTCTTCATAACCCCATAGTTCCCGGATTTTGACGCTAACATAATGACAGTCACTAGAATGTCGGTATGGGTCATATTGTACAATCTCCCCCTTCATTTCTGGAACGATTAGGTTTTTGAAGGTATTTGGAATAGTATCTGGCGATACATCAAAATAGATATAGAGATATTAGAGGAGAGGATCTACACATTCACACGAATCGGTGTGGAGGTATATCTCAACAAAGGGTTACCGGAGAGTATCATGATGATCTACAAACAACAAAACTAGCTGCAGTCACTAGACTATGAAAACACTGCATTCAGATGCAGAATATGCAGGCAAATAGGACATTTACAAAACACATGTCCTAATGCCAAAAAAAAATCAGAAAAAATAAATAAATAAATAAAATGGGAAACAAAAAAAGGATGAGGCAGAAGAAGAGGAAAAAACTATTCCTATGGAAAGCAATAAGCCTACAAAGGAATCAGAGGTACAAGGTAATGGTTCAAATGCACATATTGATCCTTAAACTCTTCCGAATCAGTCAGACATGAATCCAGAGGACACAGGAAATGGTGGGAATAAATGACAACATTCATCAGATAACTTAGATTTAGACAAGGACAATGGTACTCAGGTAGCAGATAATCATATTTTCCTTGCCACTTTTGTGCCATCTCAGGGAGAACGGCGAAAGGTTGAGAAGAAGAAAGGGAGAAAAACTTGATTTACACATTTTACCCCCACCTCGGTGGCTGGGAATGTCCTGGGCTAGCTGTCTTTCTCTCTTTCCCTCATTTTTTCTTTTTTTGCAACTTGTTGTTGGTGCCTGACTTTGTCTCATGTATGATTTTGGTATTTGTGACCAACCTCCCTATGGGCGTTGTTTCTTATGGAATCTTGTGGCATCTACGATGTAAATTTTTACATTTTTATATAAAAATTTCGATTTTGCGTTGGAAAAAGGAAGGAGAATCTCCCTTCCTCACTAACTTCAAATCACAATTCTCTTACAAATGTTTAAAAAATTAGTCTCTTGTCAAAGTCATATGATATAGTTTTAATATATGCCCACTGACAACAAAGGTGATATTTTCTTCATCAGTAGTCCTGATTCTAACTGCCCCATTATAAAAAATAGTGTTTGTTTCATAAGGACCAAGCCAATGTGTCTGAAATTTTCCTTGAAAATATTTAAACTTAGAATGAAAATAAGAGCCTAGTCACCTGACTTGAAATTTTTGACTTTAATGATTTTTTCATGCCACCTGGTCCTTTGTTGTTGTATTATGTTAGTTCTTTGTATGGCATCGAGTCAGATGTCATCTAACTCATTCAAATGTGCCAATATCTATTTTTAGGCTTCAGATAGGTCAAGCCCCAACTTTGTTGTTGTCTTGTAGGTCTCCACTTAGAATTCAATTGGAATAAAAACTTGCTTCCCATACACAATATCAAAAGGAATATGTCTAGTAGTGTTTCTCCATGTGATGTAGTATGCCCAAAGTGATTCTGGAAGCCTTTATGTCGATTATTTCCTATGAAAATGTACAGTCTTGGCTAGTATAGCTTTGAGTACCTTGTTGGTAGATTCCACTTTCCCATTGGCTTGTGGATGATACAGAGTGGATTTTTGGTGTTTGATCTTGTATTTCTCCATAATCTTCTGCACCAACTTAGATGTAAATTGAGCACCTTGATTTTTCACAATTTCCTTTGGGACACCAAAATGAGTGCAAATATCCTCAAAAACAAATGTAACTACAAAATTTTAGTAGAAAAGGTAAGAGGCTTAGTTTCTACCCATTTAGTAACATAATTTGTATAAACAAGAATGTACCTCTTTTGTTTGGATGGAAGATTGATTGGACCAACAAAATCTAGATGCCATTTTTCAAAAGGTTTTGTTAGTACCTGGGGCTATAGAGGCATCTCGTCTTATAATTTATTGAATGGGTTTTCCACTTCTTTGGCAACTATCACATCTCTTGGCATATTCCTTGGCATCTCTAAAAATAGATGACCAATAATATCCGAAAAGAAGCACCTTATATGTAGTTATTTTATCAGCAAAGTGTCTTTCACATGGTTCATCATGGCATGCTTTTAATATATCTGGTACTTCATCTTCTCAAACACATATTTGAATGATTAAATCAAGCCTTGTTCAGTACAATTTGTAGGTTTTAACCATGTACAAAAATTATCGACAAACAAAATATTAAAACAGAAAATAAAACAATAGCGAGAGCATAAAACATAAAACAAATATACACAGAGATTTCCCCCTGGATCCCAAAACTGGGACTACCAACTTGATTTTTTAGTATATTCCTTTCAATGTTACAACACATATATATATACATGTCGAAGCATTCATAAACCCCAATCCCTGGATTAGAACATAACCGTAGTTCCCTTGACCGGATCTACAAAATACCATGGGAAAAAAACCATCATGCCTAAAACCATGTGCAAATCCATGCACAAAACCATATTCAAGTCTGACCACCTATATAGGGTCAAAAAAAAAATCCTAGGGCGATGCCCCGAGCCCCGTGCAGGGGGGCTACCACCCCCCTGCAAACTGCCCGATAAGGGGGGGCTACGCCCGACACAAGCGTAGGGAGGCTAGTCATGGAAATAATATAACACACAGCAAACATAAGAATTCCCTAAGAAAATCTGAGTGTGTAAGAGTGTGCAAGAGAGAGAGACAAAACAAAGAGAGAGATCTAAGCTATTAAAAAAAAAAAAAACTATGAACTAGTCCGCATAAGTTTTTTTATCATTGAGGCCTCTATTTCTTCATTTTCCCTCTATTTCTTCATTTTACCTCTATTTTCATTCAATTTTCCTCACATGCAATTTTATGACCTTTCACCTTCCTTTTCCCCTATTTTCCCCTATTAAACTTGGATTAGAACATAATCATAGTTCCCTTGACTAGATCTACAAAATACCATGGGCAGAAAACCATCATGCCCAAAACCATATGTAAACCCATTCAAAAAACCATAGGTAGGTCTGCCTACCTAATATAGGGTCCAAATTTATTTATTTTCTGGGGAGTTGCCCCATACGCCATGCAGGGGGGCTACCACCTCGCTGCAAACCCCCCGACAGGGGTGGTTTCTTCCCCCTGTGACCCCTCTGTTGTACCCGACGTAAGCTTAGGGGGGCTCGACGCCCCCCTCTTACACCCTAATTTTCACCTGGATCTAGTCATGGAAAGAATATAACACACACCCAACACAACTCTCCCTCTATCCATGAATAGGGTGCACTTGTTTTGATGACTTTCTATTTTTCTCTGGCTGAAAAATGTGGAGGAAATTTTCCTATAGCCAAATACTTAGCAATATCTGCAAGGCAAAGGGTATTAGTGGATACTGCAAAAATATATTCGTTAGGAAAAATATCTACCTCAAGAGAATCAATATTATCATTTTTCATTCTGGAAAGGAAATCAACAAATGTGTTTTCCTTTCCTGGCCTATTCAAAATGGTGATATTTAATTCTTATAATAATAAAATCCATCTAGTGATCCCACCATTAGTAATTGGTTTATTCATTAAATTCTAATAGCGAAATGATTTGTATGAATGAAAGTCTCATAACCAATGATGTAATATCTAAACATATTAATGGCATGAACAAAAACTAAAAACTCATTTTTTGTAATTGTATAATTTAACTTTGCAGGAGTCAAATTTTTACTTGTATAACAAATAGCACAAGGAGTAAAGTCTTTTTGCCCCCATACAACTCCCCAGGATGTGTTTGAAGCATCAATAGAAATAAGAAATGGGAGGGATAATTTTGGTCATCTTAAGATTGGTGCTTCATAAATTTTTTGTTTCAATATTTCAAAATATTTTTGGCAATCAAAATTTCAATAAAATTCACAATCCTTTGTAGGAAGTTTAAAAAGTGGCGAAGCTATTTTTGTGAAGTTTTATCTAAACCTTCTATAGCAACTTGTGAAACCAAGAAAACTTCTAACATCTCTTTGAAAAGTAGGTATCAAAATTTTGGAGATAACGTCTACCTTATATGCATCCACCTTGATTCTGACACCCGAACTATGATGGCGCAAAACAATTCCTTTGTTAAAAATCATAAAACATTTTTCATGACTTAATGAAATATTTGTTTCTTTGCATATAATGAAACTTTTTCTAATTTTTCCATAGCTTCTTCAAAAGTGTTTCCATAGACAACAAAATCCTCCATGTAAACTTCTACACAATCACGAATCAAGTTAGAAAATATACCGAAAGCTTCTCTTTGAAATGTAGCAGATGCATTGTATAAACCAAATGGAAGTACCCTGTAAGCATACGTACCCCATGGACATGTAAAATTTGTTTTGTCTTGCTCTTCTGGTGCCAATTGAATTTGGTTATATCCATTATAAACCATCAAGAAATGAAAAATATTTCTTCCCTACTAAAGTTTCTAATACTTGATCAATAAAAGGTAGTTGGAAATGATATTTTAGAGTAGATTTGTTTAATTCTCAATATTCTATGCATACTCTCCATTTTCTATTCTTCTTAGGTACAATCACCAAATGTGTTGGAACTATTCTAACAAGTCACAACTGGTCCATTTTGAGTACTTTTGATTACATTTAGTATAGCGCAGGGGTTTTGGGGTGGGTCAAAGCCCCGAATGTATTGTAAAGGGTCAAAGGGTAAACTGGGGGTCCGAAAACCATGGGTTGCGGACTATAGGAATGTTGAGGCTAGATTGTTATAAATAGAGCTGCATTTTGGATTGTAAAGGATAGGAATTGATGAGCTATTGATGTGATCTGTTGTTTAAGCTATATGTTTGGGTTTTGGGGAACAGACTCCTACTGGCTGTGTGCGTGGAGCTCCTAGTCCAGCTGTGTGTGGACCCTGCTGCTGTGTGCGCAAGTTGGGAAGGGAATTGTAAGGAAAGGGATGAATGGATGAATGCAAAGGATTATTAGAGATTTGAATCTGTGAGTATTGTTGTATGAACTACTAATAATTACTGTGTTATGTATTTTCTGTCTTTCCGCTGCGAAAGTCTGTGTACTAAATTCTTGGATCTAGATCTATTCCGCTCTGTTTATATGATGTTGTGTTGATGTTATGAAAAGCATATAATTATAGATCTAGTGCACATGGATGCAAATAGATACATAATTAACCCTGCGAAGAAACAAGGTAATCTAGGAATTACGGAACAGAACGCAGCTCTGCTTGCCTTACCCTTCCTTTCTCAAGGTGTGGAAACGTAGTTCCAGCACCCACCCATACTACTTCGGGTGAGACTATGACCTGCGAAAGCAGGTCACTGCCGAAAGGACCAGTAGTATAGGGGTTTGTTGGCAAACCTTGCACACCGAACCTGGGTTAGGATCCCTCAAGCCAAAAAATGGTTCCGTTGCCGGGACCTGAAGGAGTCTGAGAAACGGGATCGGGTAATTGCATTAGAGATCTAACGCGGGGTGGAATGAGTGATATTCTGGGTGGAAGCACAACGTGAAGCAGTAAGAACTATCGAGACAAGCCGAGGAGTAGTGATCGCCCGCTTCATAGTCCGAGACCCACACAGGGTCCGTTTTCGGCCTACCCCAACGTTAGGCCTCAGAAGATAAAATAGGATCCCACACAGACACCTGGGATTACCTACTTTTAAAGGAGCAGCTGTTGAGGACATGGATCGATTTTGGTTCGTGACTGATTCGGTGTGGATGGCGCAAGGGGTGGTAAGCGATATTGTGAAGAGAGCGCAGATATCCTTGGCTTTCGAAGAAAGGGCGCTGGACTGGTATATGCAATATATATATCTTAGAACGGGAGCACAACACTTCAAAATATCAAGGATGCCCTAAAACAACAATTTCGGAAGCCAAAATCCTATTCCTAGCTGGTAGCAGAAGTAAAAGACTTCAAGAAAGGGGTGTCTGAGTCAGTATGGGAGGCCGATCAACAGTTAAAGAAAGTGATCAGGGAAGGAGAGTTCAAGTACGATGAAAAACAACACACGAAATGGTTCATTGCTATGTTGCTACCTCACTTACGCATACCCATGGGCCAACAGACCTTTGAATCACAGGAAAAAGCCTTGGAAGCTGCCATGAAACTAGAAGTTGCGTCTAAGGACGACACAAGGGAAGGAGTGCAGAAAATTTAGGAGTAGCTCAGGGCCATGCACCTGGAAATACAGAGCTTACGGATGGAACAGGGAAAAGGAGACGGCACTGGCCTTTGGTGCGAAGACTGCCAGGTAGCGGGACTGCATGATACATCCCAGTGTCCTTGGATAAATAAGGGTGAATTGAGGCAACAATGGTGCAGGGCTCACCGATCTATAGGGCACGACGAGAAGAATTGTTGCACATATGACTTACCGGTAGATCAGGGAACCCTTTATAGAGTACAGTCCGATCTTGCCTCTCCGAGATCTCCCGCAACCTTTGGTAGCTCTCCTGCAGAGGGTAGGGGGGATGGGGAGGGAGCACAGGATGAGGATGGGGCTAGCTGATATGCTACAACTGTGGAGAGGTAGGGAACTTCACCAGTGACTGCCCAAATCCCATGAGGTAGTCCCATAAATATTGCAGATAACTGGACCATGAGATTGAAGACTGTCTGATCTTGTTAAAAAAAATGAATTACAAGCAGTCTACCCCCACCCAAAATTTATAGAGAGTAAAAACAGAGTTGAGGAGTGAATATCCCAGTGTAAAAATCATAACGCATAGCATGGTCACCCAAGGAGCGAGGGAGGAGCTGGCTGCCCAGAAGGAACCAAATCCCAGGGGGTGGGAGTCGCTGGAAGCCCCTGCGCAGCTGCCAGCGCACCTCCAGGCAGAAGAGGAAGTTGAAACCTTGTTAAGGGAATGCTTGAAGCTACTACACAACCCACAAACTGGAGAGAATTTTCAAGTATTGCTATAGAACTGCACAGCCCAACCCAGCCCAACGATTGAGGTTAAGTAAGTACACAAATTACACAGCTACAAAAGGTGCACCGGGAGGGAAATGCGACTAACAGCACAGATTGGTGATTATGAGATGGATCAGGTTATTCTTGATCTTGTATCTAACGCAAACGTCTTACCAAAATAGACATGGCAACGAATGGGAGAACCTAAATTAGACTGGTCCACTATCCAGCTGTGAAGGGTGAATCAACAGAAGATCATCCCTCTGGGAAGGTTGCCAAAATTTGTGGTAGATATCGCAGGAGTAAGGGTCCTAGCTGACTTTGAGGTCATAGAAATTGTGGAGGATACTGATCCCTATCCTGCACTCCTAGGACTAGACTGGGCTATCGACGTAGGGGGTGTCATCAATTTGAAAAAATGTAGCATGGTGTTTGAAAAGAACGGTACCTGTGTAATAGTACCACTGGATCCCGCTGAGGGTATGCAGTATACGGAACTAGAATACGAAGAGGAGGAACTCGATCATATCTACAGGATTACAATACAGGACGAAGACCAGGGTGACCCTACGATGGACGAAGTATTCGATTGGGAGAAAAACAGGGAGTATTGTTTTGACCCGGATGAAGAAATTGAGAGTTGGTTGACCCGGCTACACATTGTCTCAACACTACGATGCCCTCAGGTTGCAAGGTACCTCTACTATATTACTTCAGAGGTAAGGGACCTTCCCCACTTTGATGAGTCTAGTACTGTCCAGGACTTCTTAAGAACATTAGAGGCTATGGTGCCAAAAGATCGGCGGCTCTAGGCAGTCAATATGGCACTGCGTGGCACACCTGCACGCTAGTGGGATACCCACAAGAAAGAATTTTCGAACTAGGAGACGTGTCGGGATAGGATTGTGCTGCGGTTCGCACCTCCCGCTGATGTGTGCACCAAGATTCCTAGGACCTGGGGACCCCTGCACGCATCTACATACTTGGACAACCAAATGGGCTGATCGAACCCCAGAAGAATGGACCCATCTATTTATACATGCCTTGGGCCCTATTCCCGCTACTTGGTACTTAGACGCAGAATTACATCAGCAGACCCGCCACTGGGAAATATTAAAAGAGGATTTTATTGGAATGTTCGGACTTATTGGGGGAACAGAGATGCTTGACGAAGCTCTATAGGACATTGATGAATTCATCTTTAAGAAGCCTCACCCACACACCCCTCTAGCCATTCTGACATGGGAGGCCTAGATGCAAGACATAGTCAACTGCCGAAGCTTGGCGATTAATGAAGAAGAGGATAACCCGCGGAATATCTCTGTTCCAGAATCAAAAGGAGAACGTACCATTATCGGACCATCGCTCCAGGATGTTTATGTAACACAACCTCTCCAGCTATGTGAAGTTAATATTGGGACAGAAGAACACCCTAAGCTGGCTAAAATTAGGGATTATTGGGATGAAGGAACCCTTGGAAAAATTGTTGAACTACTTACGGAGTACCAGGACTTATTCCCTACCAAGTTTTCTGAGCTCAAAGGAATAACTGGGGACCTCGGCATTATGCACATCACTCTGAAGCCTGAAGTGCGACCCGTCAAGCGTGGCCTTACGGGTTGAATCCTAAGTATAAGCAAAAGGTCAAAGAAGAATTGGAGAAAATGCTGACCGTAGGTATCATTGAACCAATTGAACAGTTAGATTGGGTAATCCCAATGGTCGTTGAGGAGAAAAAAACAAAGGGAGAAATATGCATCTGTGTGGACCTACGAAAGCTGAATGACGCCTCCATTCATGACCCTTTCCCTACTCCCTTCTCCGATGAAATCCTTGATAGCGTGGGTGGCCAGGAAGCCTATTCCTTCACTGATGGATTCTCGAGATACCACCAGATCATAATTTCACCTAAGGATCACAGTAATACCACCTTTGCCACTGAATGGGGTTCCTTCTAGTATACGGTCATGCCCTTTGGTCTTAAAAGCACACCTACTATATTTTCAAGGGTCGTGGTGGCTGTGTTCAAAGAATTTATTCATAAGTTCCTGGAGGTTTACTTCAATGATTGGACGGTTTTTGGCTTAGTGAAAGAACATGTCTCGAACCTGCAATTAATGTTGAATGTGTGCCAGAAGCACCAGATCTCCTTGAATATCAAAAAGTGTATTTTTTGCATATCTTTCAAAATATTGCTTGGGCACATAGTCTGTCAGCAAGGACTGATGGTTGACCCTGTGAAGATAGCCATAATTATAAACTTGGAAGCCCCCACCACGGAGAAACAATTGTGCTCCATTCTCGGTCACATAGGATATTACAAAAAATTCTTTCAAGGATATGCTTTGATCACAACACCCATGGAACAGCTACTAAAAAAAGATGTCTCTTTTTTTTGGAATGATGAATGTCAGAACAGCTTCGAACTACTAAAAGAGAATATGATTTCTACACCCATCCTGATATTCCCTAACTGGTCAAAATAATTTCGTGTACATGTCGATGTGTCAGGAATTTCCCTGGGTGCGGTCCTCACGTAGCCTGGCGAAGGAGATATTGATCACCCAGTTTCCTTTGCCAGTCGCAAACTCTCAAGCGCCGAAAGAAATTACTCTACCACTGAACGTGAAGGATTGGCTATGGTGTACGCACTACAAAAATATCGGCACTATCTACTGGGTGGACAATTCAAGATGTTCACAGACCATTCAACTTTGAAATACCTGGTCAACAAGCCTGTGTTAGGGGGGAAGATTTTCCGCTGGATATTGCTATTTCAGGAATATGATTTTGAGATCATCGTTAAGCCTGGGAGGTTGAATGTAGGCCCAGATCACCTGTCTCGTATCGATACAGGGGAAGAACCCACTAACCTGGACGAAGGCTTACCTGATGCGCTTGTTTACAAACAACCCACGGTCCTCACAAAAGCAATATGATGGAGTCGTAGGTGGCCACTTGGCGGTGTGGGCAGAGCTACGACACAAAAGATTTTAAGGGCTGGCTTATGGTGGCCTGCCCCACATCAGGATTCTTACACCTATTGTATGTCGTGTGATACATGCCAGTGAACTGGCCGACCCTCACGACGAGATGACATGCCATTATAGCCTCAGATGGCCCTACATGATTTTGATAAATGGGCCATTGACTTTATCGGACCGATCAATCCACCGAACAAGAAAACAGGTGCGCGCTACATTATCACGACCACTGACTATGTCACACGATGGGCTGAGGCACAAGCTGTAAAATATTGTACTACTGATACTGCTGCACACTTCATCCTTGAGCAGATTCTGACCAAGTTTGGCTGCCCAAAGATCCTGATGAGTGACAGAGGTACGCACTTTGTTAATCAAACGACTCAAGCTTTGAATGAGAAATTCCAGATCCACCATGCCAAGAGTACACCATATCATCCCCAGGCTAATGGGGCGGTCGAAGCTTTTAACAAAATTTTGGAGCAGGCATTAACGAACGTTTGTAATGCTGATTGTAGTGACTGGGATGTTCGCATCCCCTCGGTTCTGTGGGCATACCGCACAACCTGTGAAAATCTGACCAGCAGGACACCCTTCCAAATGGTCTATGGCAAGGAGGCCATCATGCCAATAGAGTACGTTGTTCCTAGCCTACGCATCACACCGTTCACGAATATGGCCATCTCCGACATCATAGAAGAAATCCTGGCGCAACTGGTGGCTTTGGAGGAATATCGGTTTATTGCTCAGTTTCACCAGCAGGTTCAAATGGCTCGGGATAAAGCATGGCATGATCGACACATTCACCAGAAGAAATTTTTCGAAGGTGATCTCGTCCTTTTGTACGATAGCCAATTTGCGAAACACCCAGGAAAATTTTGGCAGCACTGGCTTGGTCCCTACATAGTTAAGGAGGTTATGAATGGCGATGTAGTTCAGTTAGCTACCCTGCGCGGTGACCTCATTCCTAGCTTTGTCAATGGTAGTCGACTCAAACCATACCAGGCTACAGACTATGTGGTCACACCAGTGAAGTGACTCGGGACAAGTCACAAGATTGTGTTGGGGGACTGTCGGAATGGGGTCTCCTAAAAAGCTGCGAAACTAGTCCATTTTGATTATTTTTGAGTATATTTAATATAGCGCAGGGGTTTTGGGGCGGGTCAAAGCCTTGAACGCATTATAATGGGTCAAAGGGTAAACTAGGCATCCGAAAACCATGGGTTGCAGACCATAGGAACGTTGAGACTAGATTGTTATAAATAGAGATGTATTTTGTAGCAAAAAGGATAAGAATTGATGAGCTATTGATGCAATCTATTTTTTAAGATATTTTTTTGGGTTTTTGGGGAACAAACTCCTGCTGGCTGTGTGCGCGGAGATCCTAGTCCAGCTGTGTGTGGACCCTATTGTTGTGTGTGCAGGTTGGGAAGGGAATTGTAAGGAAAGGTTGATGAATGAATGAATGCGAAGGATTATTAGAGATATGAATCCGTGAGTACTGTTATATGAACTGTTGATAATTACTTTGTTATGGATTTTCTGTCGTTCTGCTGCGAAAGTCTATGTAATGAATGCTTGGATCTAAATCTATTCCGCTCTGTTTATACAAATGATGTGTTGATGTTATGAAAAGCATATAATTGTAGATCTAGTACACATGGATGCAAATAGATACATACTTAACCCTGCGAAGAAACCAGGTAATCTAAACAGAACACAACTTTGCTTGCCTTACCCTTCCTTTCTCAGGGTGCGGAAACCTAATTCCGGGCCCACCATACTACTGTGAGATCGTGACTGCGAAAGCAGTCATCGCCCAAAGGGCCGTAGTATACGAGTTTGTTGGAAAACTTTACACCGAACTTGGGTCGACCCCTCGTCAAAAGGTGAGACCCATTGAACGTCTAAAATTGGGTAAATGAAATTCACATTAAGAAATTTTTGTAGTTCCTCCTTAACAACATCTCTCAGCTTGGCATTCATCCTTCTTTGAGGTTTTCTTACTGGTTTGGAATTTTCTTGAATATAGATATGATGCATACATGTATTAGCGTCAATTCCCTTCATGTTAGTGCATTCCCATGCATATGCAGAAGAATGTTTCTGTAGCATCTTTATTAATTGTTTCTTTTGAAATTATTTGAAGTTATTACTAATGTTTAAGGTTTTACCTAGATAAATTTCTAATAAAGAATTACCAAAATTTTCCATAGAATGCAAAACTACTTTAGATTTTTGAGATGAAAAATACTCAATATTACATTGTTCTTGAAAATTTTGATATTTTTCGCAATATGAAGAAGACTAATGATTATTCATCAAGTTTATTAATTGATATTCTTCATATATTTGTGAAATAGTAAATATTGGTTGAATATTTTCAAATTCTTCGTCATCATCTTCATTCCAAATTTCACATTCTACTTCATTTATTGTGTTTGCAGGTGGGTATAATGTGAATTTATTAGTGGAACTGCCCTAAAAAATGAGCATATCACCAAATCTACAACTTATGAATGCATCAAGTGTAGTTAGCTTAGGTCTACAAAGGACCCATGGACGCCCTCCTAATTTTTCTTGGTAGTTAAAATCATAAATTCAACAGGATATTCCCATGAATCTAAGGATACTGACGCATCTTCTAATATACCATGAGGTTTAATAAAAGATTTATCTAATAATTACAATAAATTTTGGGCATATTAAATATTAGGAAGCTTCAATTGATCCATAGTATTTATACTCATGATATTAATGGTTTTTCCTAAATCAATTGAAGTGTTTGGAATTTCAATACCATTCAAGTGAATTTTTACAATAGGGCTACCCCAATCTAAATATTTTTGAATTATTGGTTTCCCCATCATAATGTCTGTATTTTTTCCTACCAATTGAATCTTTTTAATGTCTTTATTTTTCTTCCTGGTTTTTCAATGCACAATTCCTTTATTGTTTTTGCAAAGGCAAGTATTTCCTTTATAGCTTGAAGCAAGGAATTTTTGATGCAAATATTTTTCAATTCATCTAACATGTTATAATCAGGTAAAAATATTTGCCTTTATATTCCCTTATCAATTTGAAACCTTTCAAGAAAAGGAGGATTTTGTAAGGAAACAAAAGGTTGTTCTACTAGAGGAACTATAGGTGTTGATTTAATTTGGTTGTCACCTAATTGTGTAGGAACATCTTCCTTTGGAGGAGTATTTTATTTATCAAAATGCCTCTTTTTCAGGAATTTTGTCCTCCTTATAATCTTGGATGAAAATTGGTGGTGTTTGCTTTTCAAAAAATTGACCAAGTCTAAGTTGGACATCATTTAGACCTGGCCCATTTCCAGATTTATTAATGAAAATTGATTCTCATTCTATTGAAAAAATATATATATCTCGTTCAAATTGTAGATATTTATTAACTATATTTTTTATATATGCTCCAAGGAATTTAAGGTTCTTAAGTGCTCTTGAAATCAGTCTCGAACAAGTCAGTTCAGCATTTTCTCTATAAAAAAAATGTGCGGTCTCAAACCGTGAAACTTGGACCACATTAAAGCGAAATTGCGGTCATTTGATTCAAATTTTAGATTTTGTTTCCTATAATTTCAGGTATAAGATCTAAGGAATTCCAAATTCCTAAATGATCATGAAATTAATTTCAAAAATTCAATTTGGCACTTTCACAATAATATTTTTCTCGAAGGTTTCTCAAGGGTAATTTCATTATCAACTAGAGATCACAAACTTGTGAAGCATAGGCACAATATATGCAAGAAGTAGTAGATAATGTCTAAACTAAGTAAAAAAAATTACTAAAGACCTCAATCAGGTCAATGATTTATAAATTGCTTTGAGGTCTCCAACTACAAATTTATTTGATCATCAAAAGGCTACACTGTAATTTGTGTGAGGCAATGCTTTTAAAATCATGAAATCTTATTTTGATATATGAAGTTCAACTAGAATTAGCTGAAAACAATTAAATCACAATGGTAAACAAAAAAAACTTTATAAGTAAATAAACAAAATTATAAATAACTAGCGCAAACTTCAATTTTAACTGTCGAAACAAAGTAGAAATAAAAATTGAATCTAAAAGTGAAATGACAATGAATATGCCTGAGGATCGGGTCCTTGCTGTAATATATATGTTATGTAGAACTTCTTCAGAATAATTCACATATCAAACACAGTAGATATGAAACAATAACATCAAAATACAACTTCTTACTATTCAAAGGAACATCTTACAAATTATTTGGAATTCTCTTATTTCTATTCAATATTCCCTCCTACCTTTCATCGATCCTGTGCAACTAATTTATAACAAAATAATTACTAATTGTCTTCATACAAATTGAGATTTTATGTTTACATTTATAAAGAAAACTCTCTGGTTAAAACAGAGGATCTGAGGAACTTGGATGGAGTCTCTATGATCACTAATGTAGATCTCAAGTCTCTAACGTCAGCAAAATATTTTGAATAGCAATCTGGAGGTAAACTTCTTTATGCATTGATCTGCATAATGCATAAATGTATGCATTGATCTGGTTTAGCCACAACTATGCGCATAGACTTAGAGCATTGACCACTGATTTGACTAAGTATAATATATGTGATGCTGACATGTCTCCTTCATCTCACAAACAAAAGAGCTTCTCCATAATTCTAGCTTCCTTTCCCAAGTGGTGCTTTGTTCTTTGGTTGATTGCAATTATTCAAACCATCGACACCAACCTCTGTTATAATACAAAATCATGGTCACTACAAAAGTAGAGTTTTCTCTAGCAACAAATTAAAGACATATTATAGCATAAATCATTAATTTTCAAATATGAAACGTGCATTAAAAACAAAATTTTACCATAGAATTCCATGTGACATATAATCTTATGTTATTGGCTTCTTAGGTAAAGTAAAGGATGATTTGGTTGTAAAATACTGGAAAAAATATGAGATGACCAAACAAAATTTTTGAAATGTTGGTAATAAAAATAATGAATTTTATAAGTCAATAGTTTTATACAATGGAATCTTTGATCATATTATGGAGAAATATCATAGAATATTTGCTTCAAATTTCAAAAAAAAAATCACTAAATTTTTATAGTTATACCTCGTTGAAGTTAGGGTTTGCGAACAATTCTGAAATAAATTTTAAATGTGGCAGTTTGGTATATTTGCTATATTTTCTTTTATGGGATTTTTTACACTATGAAATATCCAAGGATTTCAAGAGACATATAGAAGTATCTCATGTACAAATTTCATCATTACATCTAAATAATTTAACACATGACACGATACACAATATTACTCATGGGAAGAGGCCAAAAATGAGCAAGTTTTGGGAAAGTTACATAACTTTCACTTGGCAGATCAATTTCTATTCGCACTTGTGGAATTCCAAAAAAGACATATTAGAGCATTAGAAACCAAATTTTCAGATCCAAAAGGTCTCAAATCTCGTAGATATATCAAGAAAACTTCAACCATCAACATATTCTCCAAATTTATGTACATAACTTACAAGTGACCTAACTTTTGATTAGAAGATCCTATTTTTATCATTGAAATATGTGATAAGGAGGAGTGTTATTAATATTTACTAACATGCCTGCAAAGAAAGCTACTACACCAATTACTAAAGGCTCATCTTTGACTCTGAAGAAAATGAAGACTTAGAATTCAGGTTATTTCAATTATAGAAGAAAGTTAATGACATGGATGGTAGTGTGTTGAAAAAGGTGGATTTATCCAGTTATGAAGAAAAAATTAAAATATAGATGGAAAATAAGATGAATGAAATAAGGAAGGAATAGAAAATAAGATGAATGAAAATAAATGAAAATAAATAAGAAATGCAAAAATCCATTAGGGAAGAAATAAAAGAATTACAAAACGTTTTATTAAAGCATATTCCTAAAAGGGATGTGAAGCTGCAAGGAAATGATGAACATAAAGAGAAGCATGGTATTAAGAATCAACCTCACACGGGGAGTATGTTATCACAATTGGAGAGCATAAATATTGAATCATATTACCATAATCATGAATTTTCAATCCAAAATCCACATAATCAGGGATTTAAATTAGCACTAAAGACCTACTATATTCCAAAGATCAATATGAGGAAGTTTAATGGTAATGATATTGTAACATGGATATTTTAGATAGAGAAATACTTTGATTTACACCAAGTGGAATTCTTACAAAAGGTAAATAATGCATTTGTGTTTTAAGAACAAGACCAATGTGTACGGTACCAATGGCTTTATGAAAGGAAAAATGATTATGTTATATCTTGGTCCATTTTTACAAAGGAATTGATAGCACAATATGTGGATATTAATAGCAATACATTCTATAGTCATTGGTAAATCTTTGACAAAAAAATTTAGTTATATATCACATTCAACAATTCGAAAAGTTGAGACTCAAAGTAAAGAATATTTCAAAGGATAATTTTTTAAACCTATTTATGAGAAATTTAAATGAAAACATCCAACACAAGGTTTGTCTCTTTGAACCTAAATCTGTACAACATGCTTTTAGTCTGGCAGGGAAAGTTTAAAGTAAAAATATGGCCACCAAAAAATTGGTCACTAATGACTATAGAGAAAATCATGCTCCCTCTCCTAAAATGACAAGGCTGACTTCTCAACAAATGGATGAAAAAAGATTAAAGGGATGATATTTCAACTGTAACATTAATTAGAGTAAGAGCCCTAAATGTAGTGAGAAGAAATTATTCTACATAAATTTTGAAGATGAAGAAGAACAAGAAGTGGAAACTTCACAAGATCTAGATTTAGAAGAGACTATGCCAACAAGATCTTGTCACACATTAGTTGGCATCAATACTCAAAAAACCCTCAAGTTGTAAGGATATATCAAAAACAAAAGGTAGTAATATTGATTAATTCATGTAGTGCCTATAACTTCATCAATTACAAATTGGAGAAAGTTCTTAATTGCTTTGTATAACTAACATCATAATTTCAAGTAATGATTGCAGATGGAGGTATCACAAATTCTTCAGAGAAGTTCCATAAAATAAGAAAAATATTGGGTAGTATTTTTTGGCTAGTCCCATTATTGAAATCCAAATGGGTGGTGCTCATGTTGTAGTAGGGGTCCAATGGTTACAATTCTTGGTAATAATGGTCCTTAATTTTCAATATCTTTTCATAATATTTTCTTAGAAGGAAAGGAAATTGAGCTTAGAGGTATCAAAGGGAAACTTAGTAGAGTGATAAGTTCTAATAACATGACAAAATTGCTAAAAAGGGGACATCATGGTGTAATTGCACGATTATGTTCACTAAATGTTCAAAAATATACATCTTTTGCGCTAGTGAATATATAAAAATTTATAAGGTATTTTAAGAGATGCCTAAGGGTATTATACCTTCCTGGTATCATTACCATGATATCCATCTGCAACTTGGAAGTGTACCAGCTAACACTAGGCCTTATAGGTATCCACAAGCATAGAGGAGTGAGATTGAGCAGATGGTTTAAGAAATTTTATACGCAAGAATAATTCAACCTATTCATAGTGCTTCCTCTTCACTAGCAATGATGGTTATAAAAAAGGATGCTTAATGGAGTATGTGTCCATATTATAGAGAGATCAACAAAATGATAATCAAAGATAATTTCCTATTACCGTCATTCATGAATTATTAGATTAATTACATGGAGAAATTTTGTTTACTAAGTTGGATCTTCATTCTGGATATGATCAAACCATAATGAGGCAAGAATACATTCACAAAAAAACCTTTAGAGCACATGAAGGTCATTATGAGTTTTTATTACGCAATTTGGACTTACAAATGCACCTTCAACATTTCAAAGCTTGATGAATTCTATTTTCAAACCCTTCCTTGGAAAAATTGATAGTTTTTTTTATGACATAAAAATATTGAACAAATCCTGGGAAGAGCATGTAAAAATATTGATAGGATCTTAATATTATGGAGGAGAAACAAATATACAAAAATCCTTCCAAGTGTGCCTTTCGGGTTCAAGAAGTGGAATATTTGGGTCATATTGTATCACATGAGGGTGTCATGGTGGATACTAACAAAATCAAAGTTATAAGGGAATTGTCAGTTCCCAATATCTTGAATAAACTCAAAGGATTTTTCAGATTGATGATATATTACCACAATTTTTTCAAAGCATATGGACAAATGGCAACACCTTTAAAAAAATATTTGAAGATGGGAGCATTGTTGTACTAAAGAAGCAACTAAATATTTCTAAAAACTTAAAGAGGCTATATGTACAACTCTTTTCTTGGTGACACATAACTTCACAGAAACCTTCATTATGGAGTGTGATGCATTAGCCCATGGCATTGGTGCAGTTTTGATGCAAGAAGGAAGGCCCTATTGACTTTTAAAGTAGTAAACTTAACGAACTTATTCAGGCCCATATATGAAAAAACAAATGTTGGTCATAGTACATGAAATTCATTCCTAATAGGAATACATTTCAACGTAAAAAAATATCACGATATTCTAAAGTACTTCTTGGAGCAAAGACTATCTTAAGAAAAGAAACAAAAATGGGTCACAAAGATGTTGAATTGTGACTTTGAAATTGTATACAAAAAGGAAAAACAAAATATTCTGGTAAATGCACTCTTAAGAAAATAGGAAGACACAAATGGTTTACTATGCATTATTTCCATTCCACAATCTCACTAGGTGGAAGGAGCAAGGATAAAATGGGAGCAAGATAAGAATATATGCAAGGTCATTCAACCACTACAGGAGGATCCCAATGTAGTAAAAAATTACATGGAAAAATGATTTGTTATGGTACCAAGATCGCGTATACTTATGTAAGAATTCTTAACTAAAGCAAAAGTTCCTTTTAGTTACACACTTCTCATATAGGAGTACATTTAGGGTTCTTGAACACATACCATAGGATCAAGAAATATTTTGTTTGGGAATGTCTTAAAATGGATGTCCAAAATTTTATTGGAGAATGTGTGGTATTCCAACAAAATAAGGGATATAAAATCAAGGCCCTAGGGCTCCTTCAACCATTAGTCATACCAAACCATCGTTGGGAAGAATTTTATGGATTTTATTACAGGTTACCCAAATCTGAAGGATAGTGTGTCATGATGGTAGTGATAAATAGAATGAAAATTATGCCCATTTGTGCTCTCTTTATCATCCTTTTAAATAAAGTACATTGGAAAAAAATTCATTGAAACATTCCAAAAGCTACATGGAATACGAAAGATTTTTGTAAGTGACAAAGATCCAATATTTACTAGAAATTTTTGGATTGAGTTATTTTCTTGTTTGGGTACTAAATTGGCTCATAGCTCATTTAACAATCCTCAATGTAATGAGAAAACTGATATTGTAAATAAATATTTAGAAAGATATCTTTGTTTCTCTACATCTGATAAATAGACACAATGGGTCAAATGGTTTACTTTGGCAGAATGGTAGTACAACACATCCTTCCATACCTAATAAAAAATGTCACCATTTATGGAACGTTATGGATATCATGCTCCATCCATCACATCACCGTTGAAAGGGACTATAAAGGCTCAAGAAAAATAGGACCCCATATGACACCAACAAGAGGTTCTCAAACTATTGAGGACAGCTTAGTTCTGGAAAAAAATAGGATGAAAAAACAAGTAGGTCAACATCACAGTGAAAGGGAATTTGAAGTGAGGAATCGGGTATTTGTGAGACTACAACCATATAAACAGATGTCCCTCAAGCAACAAAAGAAGGACAATAAATTAGCATTGAAATATTATTTCCCCTATAATGTGTTGCAGAGGATTGGAAGTATGGATTAGAAATTGGAGTTTCCTCCATCTTCATGTGTACATCCAGTCTTCCATGTTTCTTTCTTAAATAAGGTAATCAGTGACAATATCCTAGTCCAAACTATTCTACAATAGATAATGAATAAGGGAAAATAATACTAGTACGAAAAGCAATATTGAAAACACTAAGCAACTAATAAATCAAAAAATTATTGAGTACCTCATCAAATGGAAGAACCTACCAATGGAAAAAGAGACATAGGAATATGATTTGTCATGCAAAAACACCCATAGATAGTCAAGTATTGAGGACAACACTTCTTTTAAGGGGAGTGGTAAGTTAATCCCTACATAATCCCCATGTTAACTATAAAACCACTTATTAAGCCATACATATGCAGTTATTACATCTCTATTGTTGTATTTTTATGTAGGTTGGAACCTCTCATGGTACCATTTTATTATAAGTGTACTCTTTGTCTCTTATGTGTGTGTATGTGTGTGTACATGCACACAAAGGTGACCTAGTCTTGGAACCATCACATATTGTCTTGTACATTATGTTATTAAAAAATGGAGGTTTCCCCCTCGAAGAGGATTTTAATTATTGGTTTCTTATCATTTGTATGATGCAAGGTTCATAACAACATTGCTACTATTATTCGGGGGTTAACGAAGGAGCAAAAACTTCAATGTATGGATTCAACCAAGATTTAGAGGTTTGCAACATCAATATGCACAAGTAGGAAGTTGATAAATGTGCACTAATCTGACACCAACTAGAATTCAAATAAGGACCCAATCCAACAGTATTATATTCGTTGAAAGGCCTTAGGATATTCTCCATCGTCTCTTCCTCTATATTAGGCACCATGTCTTCCAAACTAGGCCAACGTCAAGTCAGTGTTTAGTTTTACGCATAGAGACAACAATTTTATTTCTCACCACTATTGATCCAAATATTTTTTAGTAAAGCGGACATTTTAAAATTTTTAAATGAAGCACAAATATATTGTCATCTAGAAGATTTTAATGAATTTAGAAAAATATCATGTTTTCGAACAATTTGAATATCACACAACCTCTTATTCTCTTCTCACTGAGCATATTTCTAAAGTTGCATATTTTTAAATTTTTCATTATGATCTAACCATTTCTTTCAGTGTTTTTGCAGTAAACATCCAAGAGTGTCATTGTACAATCTTTCAAACTTGAATATATTCTTATATTTTTGCGGGATACTTCACCTCATCATTGCAACATTCACTAGTAGTCCCCAATCATTCAATTAATTTTTTTCGACATTCACACCATTTCATATATTGTAAAGTCCTATATTTTTTACCAATAACAATATCACTAAAGTGTTGAAATCATGGTTTCAATATGCATTCAAGAAGACACTACATTGCAACGAGAACACACACATACTCACAAAGGAGAGATATGTTTGGGAAGGTCAACCAACCAAGTCTTTATTCCTTCTTCATAAGTGTTTATACCTAAGAAAAATGGTTGGAGTGGTCGTACCTACTTCCAACTAATAATTTGTGAGGGATATTTTACCCATTTACTCTTTATATTCACATTGACCTTTATATTCACATTCTAAAATCTTAATATGATGCAAGATGATGTTAATGAGCCTAGGAGACCTCTCAACAGGAAGGATAAATGACTTAATGTTCTTTATTTTTCTGCCCCTATTACCCAAATGGGTAAATATAATGTCACTTAATCTCTTATTATATGAACAACAAAGCGGATAACATAGATCCAAAATATTATTATTTCTCCTGTGTCTAAGGTTTAAATTATTAGTAATCCCAAAAATGACTTTTGCAATCACTTTTGTAGCAATTTCTCTAGAAGTTAATATTTCTTATTAGTTATAAGCTTCTTAACATTTATTTCTATTACTTTTTGTGACTCACTTAGACCTCTTGTAAAATGTTGTCTTTTAAAATCTTCAAAAGACTCTTCCTTCACTTCATGGATTTCACCAGAAAATCAGAATTTCCTTATAGTGTGATAGAGTTATTAGATATTGGTAGAAAATGACCTAACTTGTCCCTACGATTTTGCATGCATTCTAATTAAAGAAAAGTATGAAATGCAAGAAATAATACCATTGCAAAGATAAACACTCAATATTTTGGTTTTCTTCTTCTCTTACAATGGAATCCTAACTTCAGAGGCATTTTCCTCCTTGGCGATTCTAGCACCTCCTCAATAATGGTGCAAAAAGCAGTGATCTATAGAATTGTAATGATTTAAATTTTTTGAAGCATTTAATATTTACCTAATTAATAACCCAAGGTGCATGAGTTTTTGAGGCTTTCTGCACTGTATATGCAACCCTCTAGGCCTAGAATGTTACAAAAAGAGTTATGATCCTAGTTATGAATTTTGTGGAGTTACTAATGTAACCAAACAATTTAAACTAGCTCAATCTATCATTTGATAAACAAATTAGGAATTATGTAAGCCAAGTCATTTAAAGTGTGGAGCACCCCTTAGGTTTCCAAGCTTGAATCACAAAAACAAATTTCATACTCGTACATTTCAAACCATGATATTAAAATTAAATCGTGTTATTCAAAGAAAGCAGTGCATACTACATAAGGCAATAACTATATCTAAAGCACACTTATCTAAATCATGATAATAACTCTTCAACCAACTATATGATCATGGTGTGTTGGTGGAAGATTTTAATAGAAAATGAAAATTCCATAATGAACTATTGTAATTAAACAAGTTACTATGCCTCAGCCACTGACATGATGATAAGATGTTGGAAGAGGAATTGTAATCTGTATAAAACTAAAGAATGTAAATCTAGAACAAGATTGTAGACTACAAAAACATATCAATTGTGAGTAATGTATTAGATAACTAGAATAGATACAAATCGATAGTCTAAAAAATATTTAATTCAAAGTTGACATGATAAAATACTTTCAAATAGATGACAAGACATGGAAAATATGAGTAAAATAGGTCAATTCTGAGGTGCTTCACTCACCTTGATGACTAAGTCAAGTTTTAATAATAAGACTTGAATTTTTTGTAAGAATCATGTCAAGTCTTTATAAGCATGTAAACTCAGGAATAATTACAAAAGTTTACATACGATATCATATTTAGGGAATATTTTAAAAAATATAGTGGGAAATGCTAGCATCCCCACATTTTTGCATACATATTCACAAATGTGTCTCCCATGATAACAAGATATTCAAATGAATTTCTTATCTCATAACCATGGATCTATTGTCCTTGTTCCTAAACATATAAATTTTTACAAATAGGAGGATCACTAACCATGGTGATTAGAGTCAAGTTTTATTCCTAGGAAATTATTTTTGTCAAAGAATGCCAAGGCTTTATGGGGATGTCCAGCCTAGGAATCATGAGAAATGATTTAAATCCATGACCTAACATCTCATTTATACATTATTTAAAATAATTTACAACTAGTGTGAACATCCATATGTTTGGAATACATGAATACGAATGCATTTACCCTGAAAACGTCACATTAAAATGCATAAGCATATAACTATCCATGTTGTTCCATAACCATGAAATGGTCACATAGGAATAATACTACCAAGATGATTGAGTTGGGTTTTGTGATCGAGATTTTCATGACCACATATCTACATACCTTGCTCCATATCCAATAAATGGGGATGTGTGGGCATAACACAAACAATTATTATCGAGTTGGGCTTTATGCAAAACTTTCATTTTGATAAATATTATCAAGGCTTCATGGAGATGGATAATCTAGAAATAACTAGCAATGCTTGCATTTCATGACTATGAATTTTGATGATATATAACATAAATAATTTTGATTATAGTATTGGAACCTTTCATTTGGCTCCTATCAAGGTTCATGTAGTTGACAAGTTGAGGAACTTCATCAAGTCACCATAGACTAAGCACTTGATACATTTCATTCCCAAAAAGGATTTACTTATATAACAAATAATAATGATTGCGTTCAATTTCTACAATCTTGATGCCCACAACAACATTAGATTAAAATCCAATTATTATTGAATAACGAATAAATTTGCACATGCAAGTATAAGACTAACATTAGTGATTGGGTTGTGTTTTATGCTTAGGACTTGCATTTCATTAAAGAATGTCGAGGCTTCATGGGGATGACCAATATAGGAATAGAAATTAAGGATTACATTCATTGCCCAATATATAATGTATTCATTTATTTAAACAAATTGTAAGAAATACTATCATCCCCATGTTTTGCATACATTTTTGTAAGTGGATCACTAAACATGAAAACATCATACTCAAATGCATTTCTTATTGCATAACCATGGATATTTTTACCTTGTTCCACATATAATAAATATGAACATGTCTACAAAAGACTAAGCATGGGGATTGAGTTGGTTTTTTTTCTAATGACTTGCATTTCATTGGATAATGGAAAGGATTCATTGGCATGTTACAACCAACAAAGGTTGAAATCCATGATCTAATAGCATCACATTTATACATTTTCTTAAACAATGCATGGAAAATGCTAACAACCCACCTTTGGCATACACTTCTATGAATGAATGTGTTGCATGTGAACGCAATATATTCAAATTCACTTATTATGACATAAACATAGACCTTATTAGCTTGCATCAATGCCAATAAATATGCACATGTAGGCAAAACACTAACCATGGTGATTAAGTTCAGTTTCATTCCTAGGGCTTACATTTTATTGAAAAATGTCACTGCTTCATGGAGATGGCCAAACTAGAAATAACTAGAATTGATTGCATTATAGGACATGAATTTTGATCAATAACTAAGTGCTTGCTACATTTCATTCTTAATAAGGTTTTACTTTTATCCCAACAACTAATGATTCCATTCCTTTTCTACACACCCAATGACCAATACAACACTATATTCAAATCCAATTCTTATTTCATAACCATACACCTACCTACCTTGTCTAGGACACAATAAATATGCACATGTAGGCATAACATTAACCACAAGGAATGAGTTGGGTTTTATTCCCATGACTTTCATTTTTTTGAACAAGTTAAAGGCTTCATCAAGATGGTAATTTAGGAATGTCGAGAAATCATTGCATTCCATGACCCAACATTTGTAACACCCCTTTTTAAAACCCCAAGATTTGTAATTTGTAATTAAGACTTATAGTGTTGGAAATGATCTACATGGATATCTCAAAAAACTTTATGTGATGTAATATGCATTTTATTTAATATATTGCTAAAATTTAAAGAAGAGAGTAGCCAACTTGGATCTCTATACTTGAGAGGAATTTGTGAGGGGATAAATGGGAAATTTACTATCTTACCCTAAATTAAATTTCCATATTTCAGATTTGGTATTTGAATCACCCAATTTCCAATAGTTGTGAGAAAAAATGGAAGTGGTACTAAATTTCTCCATAGGTATGGGGAAAATACCATTTGAATACTTTTATTAACCACACAATCTAATATGGACCCAAAATTTGCATACATGGAAATGGTGGTTGGGCAGAAATAAAATGATCAAAGGAGTTTGCATGCAATGGCATACAGAGTGAGTGAAGAAGATTGTTGTTGTGTATTTTTTGGGTGGTCATGATGAAAAATGAGATAGGAAGTTACAAATGAACCCAGTTAAACCGATGGAAGAAGAAACATAACCAAATGTGGGTGATGAGAGTATAGCTCTAAACAGAAGGTGACAAAAAGCCTTCTAATTCATAGTTTGGTGTGTAGAGTTTTGAATTTACTAGTGACAGGGTTAGTGGAAGTTTTGAGTATTTTTTATAAACTACACATGAAATACATTGAGAAAGGGGAAGTACTGAGGGAATACTAGATCAAATAAGGGCTCCCTTTTTGTTGTGTAGACCCAATGTGGCAACATCATGAATGGTAACAGGCACTATCTTAGTGGTTGAAAGGTAGCACACTAAATTATATGTTTGAAGGAGAGTGGCCTTCATGTTTTATACCATTTTTTTAACTTTCATAATCCTCGACTGAGTATTCCTCTCAAGGAATTTGTTCTTTCTTGGGGTGACCAACTACAACAAAACTATAATGTAGTGAAGCTTATGGGTGGGTGGAGAATGGCTCTCCCTTTATCAATTTCCAATAAAGCTTAAGTGAAATAGATAAATTTGATTGTATCTCGTTAATGACATGGTGTTATTGTTCAAAGCGTCATGAATGTTATCATGTTGATTTACTGTGTATTTTTATGTTGATGATCCAAAACAATGTGTAATTGTGCTCAAATACTAGTTGTATTTTCTTTTATGAAAGAACTTTATAGACAAGGGTAATCTCTACAATATGTTACATGTGATAAATGTAAGGTGTTTGGTTCTATGAAGTTTAATGTATAAGTTAAAATGAGCTTCAAGGCTCTTCACGTATTTTTTGGTGTGCATGGCCTTTGTTAAATAAGTTGTGGGTTTGAACAATTGTGTTATAGCCTTGATTTTGGAAGTAGGAAAACATGGAGGTTTTTCCTTAGCTAGACCTTGTTTCCCCAAAGAGATAAGCCAACAATATTGCCTCTCTATCTTTAAGAGTGGGAGTGTGAAGGGTGAATTAAAGTTACATGGGAGTGAGAAGAATCTCACTTGGTTGGATGAAGTTTTGGGCTTGGCCACTAGCCATATCTTTGACCTTTTTTGGGAATATGCCTAGTAGGGAAATGAATTTATATGCCTATATCTGATTTTGAAGATTTTTGGTCCTTCAAAAGTCTTCAAGGCATGCTTCTACCATATCAATATTAGAAATTGATCCCTAAAGTAGGTTGTAAAACTCTATAAAAATCTTGTAATTCCTTGGAAATTTGGGGATTGAAGTGTTAGGCCTCATCTCCTGGACATATGGTCTAACAAGAGATATTACCATAGGATGGTGGAAATATAAAGGTTAATATTAGGTTATAATAGAGAGTTGAGGATGTTGTAGATATCTAAACATCTAAATCGTCAACAATTCATCAGTGGGAGTTGAGGATGTTCTAGATATCTAGAAATATTGATAGTAGGGTAGCCGAAAAACTTTAATAGTTCAATTGAACCAAAATCCCAGATGTCGAATGGTATGGATGGTAAAAAAAACCCTAGATTTCATGTAATCTTCAGTGACAAAACACTAGGGTTGGCATAACCTTGATGTTATGGTTGCAGTGGATTTGGAGGAAGTGAGACAATTTAGATATCTAGATATATGGATATATGGGTATATAGAACTTATTATATAGGGACCTTCTAGAAGGAAATCGATCTTGATGTCAGTGTAGTACTCCACATGGAAATTACATGGAGTCCATGTGAGCACTCCCAAACCCTACAAGTGAACAAGTACTAACATGGGATGATGATGTGTCACACTAATGTGGCACTAGGCATGATTCTGGGTGACCTAACATGTTGAGTTAGCATGCCACGTGGTGTATTTACTTGGCACTAAGTTCCAAAGGAAAGGATATGGGATAATTTGGTGTTATGTGGCTAATATGATGTGGAATTTGAGAGTTTGGGGGTCCAACACTCATTTTAACTGCAATTTTAAGTTTTAGATATTTATAGGTTTGAAGAGGTTGGAAAATTTAAAGTTCTATATTTGGATGGATATGGAGTAGTATAGAGTATCCAGATAGATTCAAAGGTTTGGGTATCCGGATAGGCTGGAAATCCAAAATATCAAAACTTTAAAAGATCTTAAAAGGGGGATTTGTGGCCTAAGATTTGGATTAAAGGGGTTGATAACATGTATGGTTGAGGCATGGCCCTATGAAATGATGACACATGGGTAGAGGAATACCATGTATCGACCAAATTTTCTAATGTAACATTGAGCGATGTTGACACGGGGTGAAAGGACCACAATGTGTCTATAACATGGTAGTGGTGTAGATGTTAGTGTGGCACCAAGAAGTGAATTTTTTTAGTGCCATAAATTTTCATAATGAAATCAAATTTGGGTTAAATTTATATGATTTGAAAGCTCTCTACAATTTGAAGATGATTTTGATCTCATAAAAGAGTTTTAAGGTGGTTGAATTAAGGGTAATTTGATGACCCCATCTCTATAAAGAAACCTTGTAGGTTGGGTATAGAGACTTCATTCCCTTTGGGAGAAGGGATGGGTTTATAATATTCCATGTGAAAGTGGAAAATAAGGTCACGTGCATGCTTAGGTTGGGAAAGAGAAATTCCTTCCATGGTTTGTAATACTTGGATGCTAAGTAAATAGTGTGAATAACCTAATTATATCATTTCAAACTTCTTCACAAGGATTGATTAAACATGGGTTAAAAGTTTAAGGTCACTACTAGTGAGGATAAGGTCATCAACACAAAGAATAGAGATTATGAGATGGTTTCCTACTTTCCGGTGTTAATTTTTGCAGCTCAGGGATAAATTCCCTCCTTTGGATCATCTCCCTCATCAAGGAAGACCCCTACTAACCCTTGAAAAAATGTGGAAATTATGTTGTAGAATTTCAACTTCTCATGAAATTTTAATCTAAATCACAAGACACAATCCTACTCTACTACTCTGCGGAATTCAATTCCAATTTAGAACATCAATCACAAACATGCAATGAGAAATAACACACATGCACACATTATTTTTCCAGGGAAAGTAATTTGCTAAAAAACCCTTTGTCTGATTGCATTAATATGATGAATAGAGATGTATTACAATTGTTAGCTCAATTTGAGATAAAACTACAAGTGAATAACCTATCTCTCTGCTCACTGAGAAGTTATGACCTAGACTTAGTCAAAATATGCATCTGCTTGAACACCTATTTCCTTGTGCAATTCCTAAGGAAATTAGGCCTTTATTAATTAGGAATTTCCTCCAAAATAATTACACAATTCCCAAGGTTGATCATCTGACTGCATGCAACACATGTACACTCAAGACTAGTCTACAACTGATGTTACATTGCCTTGGAATCCCCACCACAACTGGGGAACATGAATTATCTACATGCACTAGATATTTTTGGTTCATTGATTAGTTAACTAGATGACCATTGAGTTAGATTTAAGTCCCACTGCAAAACTGACCTTCCACTAGTTCCTCCAATAGTTAGAACTAGTTTAACTGAAAACAACTTGAAATAACTGACATTGATTGCTACAAATTATTAATCACACATGCTTAACATAACTCTGACTCCTCTAACTCGAATTTACTAAGCTAAATAAGTGACAAGACCCATGTCACCTTAGTTAACTGCATCCAAGTTGTTTTTTGATGTGGAAAATTTAAATTTTCCCAATTTTAAAAAGGAAAAATCAAATTGAGAATTTATCGTTGCATTTTTCAACACTCCCTCTTAGCAAGAAAGGGATTATTAACCACCCCTATCATGCACCTGTGGAACTAGAACTTCCCTTTTGACAAATCCTTTGTCAAAATTTTAACATCTTGTTCTTTTGTCTGAATGTATTGTATAAACATTATATGCCTCTGCACATAGTCCCGTAAATGGTGATACCGGATATCTATATGCTTGGATCGATTGTGAAATATAGGATTCCTAGAGAGCTTGATGCAACTCGGATTATTACAATAGATCAACGTTGGATCCATCATCTAACCAAATAGTCCCACGAGTATATTTATCATCCAAATTGCCTCACATATTTCTTGACTTGCAACCATGTATTCTGCTTCTACCAAGTTGAGTGCCACAGATCTTTACTTCCTATTATACCAGGACTTCGGACCTAACACTTAAAATTCCTCCTGATGTACTCTTTTGGTCTGATGGACTCCCTGCCCAATCTACATATATGAAGCCACACAACTTCACTCCCTTTGTTTTTTTGTACCATATTCCAAACTGGGTGGAGCCTCTGAGGTATCATAAAACATGCTTAGTTGCCTCTCAATATAATTTGGTTGGCTTAACCATAGCTTGGCTTAGTTGGTTGACTGCATAACACATATATGGTCATGTGTTCACAAGATACATCAATGAACCCACTAGCTACCAATTAATGGTAGCATCCACCACTTCACCTAAAGTGGCATCCTCCTTCCTCCAGTCGGTCGCTAGATGTGTCTCCATGGCCTTACAACTCTCCATGTGGAATATTTGTAGTATCACATTTTCATAGTTTCCTTAAGATAAAAATAGTTACCCATCGCCATGCCATACTTTCAACCAGAGGAAGTAGTGCATGAGACCCATGTCCTTCATTTCAAAATCCCTTGCAAGATCTTATCAGTTGCTCATCACACATTAAAATCAAATCATCAACATGTAAGAAAATAATAATCAATTTACCTTATACCAAGGTGTTATAGAGGTTTTCATCTGCTTCACTTTTGGTGAAGCCCAAAACAGTGAGGTAACTATCGATCCTGGTGTATCAAGCATGGGGTGCTTGTTTGAGACCGTACAATGCTTGCTTGAGTCTGCACACATGAGACTCCTGATCAAATATCTCAAAAACTTCTAGTTTCCTCATCTACCCCTTCTCCTCAATAACCCCATTGAGAAATGTTATTGTTACATTCATCTGGTGGATCTTCCACCCCATCTGTGCAACCAGAGCAAGAATTGATCTAATGGATGAGTAATTTGCTACAGGATCAAAGGTATCTTCATATTCAATTCCCTCAACTTCATACTGTCCCTTGGCCAAAAAAATTTCCTCATATTTCTCTGTGATTTTATTCGCTACATTCTTAACCATGAAGATCCATCTCGAACCCACAACTGATTTATCTGTTGGTCTTGGGACCACTACCCAAACATTGTTCTTTACAATGGATTTGTACTCTTTCACCATTGCATCAACCCATATAGGTTTCTCTACTACTTCTTCAAAAGAGGATGGTTGAGTCTCTAAAATCTCAATCACTAGAGCCATGTAGCCAGTGTATCGATCAGATGAGCTTCTCTTCCTGTGCAAACTTGAAGGAGCTCCCACATTTTCCCTCGCATCCTGCACAAGTTTATCAGCTTCCTTGATGCTTTTTCTACCTTCTATAGATGTTTTTACTTGAGTGGATGTCTCCACTCTCTACTCCTCAATTTGTGGCTGCTCCAAAACTTCCTGAGGCTCCTCCCTTAGAGCTAAAAGCTCCTCTTCTTGTGGGATCTGAAGCTCCCTCTCAAGAGAGCACTTCATCAGTTTCTCCTCATCAAAATATATATCCCTTTGCACAATTTTCATTCTGAGGAATGGAAAGTACACAGTAGTTGTGAGGATTTTATGTGTAACCCACAAATACCCCAAATTTTGTTGTCGAATCAAGCTTATTCCTTGAATATTTGGAGACATAGCAGTAAACAGAGGCTGCAAAAATCCTGAAGTGTGACACATCTAACTTTATCCCTGAGAAAGCCTCCTCTGGTGTAATCATGCCCAGAATCTGATGAGGAATTTGGTTCTATAAATAGAATGTTTTGTGGCATGAAAATTCCCACAAATGAAACAGTATGCATTTCTCATGCAACATATCCCTCACAGCTCCCACAATGCTACTATTATTTCTCTCGGCCACCCCATTTTGTTGTGGGTTGTTGGGTGTTGCCATGTCTCATTGAATGTATTCTTTCGCACATTTTTTTTTGAATTCATTCGACACGTACTCACCTCCATTATTGCTCATAATATCCTTCACCCTCTTATTGATTTATATCTAAACTAGTGCCTTGAATTCTACAAACTTGGAGAATGTCTCGTCTTTCTTCCGCACGAAGAAGATCTCACACTTCTGTCAGAATTCATCAATAAAAATGACAAAATATTTATGTCTAGAAGTGGAGGTTGTTGAGAAATTCCCATAGACATTAGAGTGGATCATTTCCAAGACAATGTGTTCTTTTTTGTCACGATCATGGAATGTGGATTTTGTGTACTTCCCCAAGGTACATCCTTTACATACATCATGTTGCTCAAGTGCTCCTTTAGGGAGGCCAGTGATTATTTGCTACATAATATTCAAGGCGTCATGATGCAAATGGCATGTGCCAAAGTTGACCAACATCCTTCTTTAGGCCCGAAACAAACATGGCATCCTTGAATCTAAGAGAGGATCCTGACTCTCTCTAAAATGTGACTGTACCAACCTCGGTTGCATTATACCTTCCATTGTCCCCCAGCACGATGTGCATCTACAAATATGTCTCCTCCAGGTAACTTAAAAACTCTCTACACCTTGGATTTGGAAAAATGCAACTGAATCCAAGTACCACACACTCCCCATCACTATGCTTTCCATGCATCCAATAAGGGTAAAATCAAGCTCGAACTATGAAGCCAAAGCTTCACCTGCTTCTCCTCCTAAGGTCTTCTTGCTCTACTTTTTATGTGGACACTTCGTTGCATCATGCCTAAATTCATGACAATTGAAGCATTTAATTTTGGAAAAATATTTTTTCTTTCCCCCTTGGCTAGATTTTGGTTTTCCTTGCTATTAATTCCCTTTTACCTTCTTTCCCTTTCCAACCAATGCAATTTTTTCTTAATCCTCACCCTTGGATGAATTCTAATATCTAGTATTTTGCATTATTTCCTCTTGTACCAAATCAAACCATAAGTGTTCCTAATTCAGTATTTTCTCCCTCTCGTTCACCGAATATTGGTAGTTATGCCATCTCTTAGGAAGGCTTAGAAGGGCTAGACATACCAAGTCATATTATGCAACATTAACAACAACCCTGCCTAGTTCATCACAAACTTGTGTCAACATGCTCAGATACTTAAGAATAGTTGTAGGTTTTAACCCGTACAGAAATTACCTAAAAACGAATTCTTAAAATAGAAAAATAAACAATGACGAGAACATAAAACAACTATACATAGATATTTTCCCATGGACAACAAAACCGGGAATAACAAATTGATTTTTCATTATATTCCTTTCAATGTTACAATATATATATATACATGTTGAATCATTCATAAACCCCAATCCATTAACCCCGGATTAGAACATAATCATATTTCCCTTGACTGGATCTACAAAATACCATGGGAAGAAAATTGTCATGCCCAAAACAATGCCCAAAACCTGTATGCAAAAACCATAGGTATGTTTTCCGAGACGTTGCCTCGTACCCTCTTTGTAAGGGGGGTATTGTGTCGTACGCAACCACCAGGGGGTTCAACAATTCCCCCCCACGCATGTGATTAGTCATGGAAAAGAATATAACACACACCCAACAACAATTTCTTTCTTTTGCATCTTGATATTTCGAAGTTTATCCTTGAGTGCTAGCTTCCTCTGGTCTCTATTATTCTCGAAAAAGTGTGTCAGTGCTTTCCACATTGCGAACGAAGTTCCTTTCCCGTGGGGATTTGAGACAATGTGATCTCTTACTCTCTCCAATATTATTATCCTCACCTTGGCTACATCTTTCTTCCACTGAACAAGGTTTCAGGCATCATATTATTTTGGTTTTGCAACATCTTTCTTGATGTATTCTAGCAATCCAATGTCATCCAATACCACCTCCATGTGATCCTTCCATGCAATGAAATTAGAGTTTCCTTCCAAGGCATAATATAGCCTCAACCCATTAAAGTTCATCTTCCCGACTCTGTAGAGATCCTGCTACATTGAACTGTAAATCCGATTCTCTTGAGAAAAAACCTCAAATTCCTACTCTAATGTGAATCCTACTATGATGAGATGTAGAAATTATCATGTAAATTTACAACTGCTCATGAAATTTTAATCAAAATCATAGGACACAACCCTATTCTACTGCTCAGTGTAATTCAATTCACAATTTAGAACATCAATCACAAACATGCAATGTGAAATAACACACATGCACGATATTTTTATAGGGGAAAATAATATGCTAAAAACCTCTTTGCCTACTTGCATTAATATGATGAATATAGATGTATTACAATTTATTTTCTCAATTCAGCACAACCTGCAAGTGAATAACCTATCTCTTTTCTCACTAAGAAGATATCACCCAAAATTAGTAAATTTATTCCTCTTATTGAGCCCCTATTTCCTTGCATAATTCCCGAGAAATTAGGCCCCTATTATTTAGGAAATTCCTCCAAAATGATTGCGTAATTTGTCAAGGTTGATCATCTCACTACATACTCAAGTCTAGCCTACAATTGATTGCACTGCCTTGGAATCTCCACCACAACTAGGGAAATTGAATTATCTGCATGAATTATCTGTTTTGTGTTGATTTACCAGTTAACTGGATGATCACTGAGTTTGACTGAAGTCCCATTGCACAATTGACCTTCCACTAGTTCCTCCAACAGTTAGAACTAGCTTAAATAAAAACAATTGGAAATAATTGACCTTGATTGCTACAAATTAGAAATCACACATGTTTAACTGAACTCTAACTCCTCTAACTCGAATTTACAGAGCTAACTGAGTGACAAGAGCCATGTCACCTCAGTTAACTACATCCAAGTTGTCTGCTAATGTGGAAATTTCAATTTTATCAATTTAATCAAGGCAAAATCAAATTGAGAATTTCTTGCTGCATTTTTCTACCGTATTTGGTTAAGGAAAAAATACATTTTAATATGGAAACCCTCATGTGCACAAAAAGGACAGGTCGAACCAAAAGGAAATTGGACACCCTTGCATAGATATAAAAACAAGTCAAGTGAACCCCATTTGGAGAGCATAAATCATTCTTCTTTATTTGGTTTGGCCTGCACAAAGTTCTAGGTAGTTCAAGCGTAGATTGGTTCATAGGTCCCAAGCCCAAGTGTGTTATTAGGATTTTTGGTTCTCAAACTAATCGGGATGTATTTTCTGCACATAACCGCGTGCACGCGAGCTCATGAGCATGGTTGGATGGTTTCAGCCACACGCACATCTCTCTTTCCATGTTGTTGGAACATAGGGGTTGATTTTGATAGTTGACCGCAAATTTTGACAGCTGATGATAGTTTATTGTAGGCTTCTGAATCAGGGTTTTGATTATTAGCATTGTTGGGTTCATCTCTTGGATTTTGTTTAGTCCATTTTGATGGATAATTTTGTGGTTGAAGATATGGATCATTGTACTCTCTCTTTTCTGAAACATTTAAAGAAAATATAATAATAAGAAGAATTTGAAAGGGTTTTCCCCCTTGTGGGGTTTTATCCTGGTCTCTGACCAGTCTTGGTGTCTTTATGTGTGAATTTTTTTCTTCTATTATTCCTTTATGTTCTACTCCATTGATGATGATATTGTTATCTATATATAATTACATATGTTGTTGAATAATTTTGTAAAATTTAATAATGTTATGATGTTTTTGGGTGAATTCAATGTGTAAATGGTGAAATGCAATTATCTAAAGAAAAGAAAAATATATCCCTAAGAAAAATTAACATGGTTTCAGATTTGGGTTGAAGAAAACTCATTAATATCACCCCTACGAAGACACCATTGATGGAAGAAAGAGAAGATGGAGGAGACCTAAAAGAATGTTAGGGTTTTAAGGAAACCCTAAGAAATTTGGTTATTAAGGTTTGATGGATATTATGAGGTTAGGGTTTGGAAGAAATCCTGGATTATGAAAAAATGTTAAACACATGCATGGTGAATGAGCAAGTAAACACACAAGGGAAAAGATAAGCGTGAGTTTCCTTATTATTCACCATAGATGTACATTTATGATACAATGGTGTGACCCTTGGATTCCCATTCCAAGTGGTCTCTTGGACTCCATTTGTCCATTCGCCTTCCACACCTACTTGTTGAGGATTAGGTGTCCAACATTCCCCCCCTTAATCCAAAGGGGTATGTGTGAGTCCAAGAAGAGAGTTGTAATACAATTCTGCAAAGTATGCATGGTAGCACTTAGGCTGAATCATTTCTCTGAAATGTTGGCATAAAGAGGTGGTTTAAGGATGACCACCAACACTGGAACGCTTAGTACAGTTCCCGGAACTCTTCCAAAGCTGGCAAGAAGTTGAGGGCTTCTGCTAGAGGAAGTGTCCCTCATATTTGAAGAGGGAGACCTTCAACCTAGAATAAGGGAGGTCTACAACCTGTGATGGTTTAAGGATTACCACCAACACTGGAATGCTTGATGCACTTCTCGGAACTCTACCAAAGTTGGCAAGATGCTAAAGTCTTATACTAGGGGAAGTGCTCCGAATTATTTGAAGAGGAAGAATATCAACCTCACATATATGGTTTAAGGTTTTCCACCAACCAAAGGAATGCTCATGGGCATCTGTGTCTCTAGCTACAACTTTGAATCTGGAATGACAAGTTGTGGGTCAGGCTCGCTTGAACTGCTGTGTCCCTGGCTACAACTCTGAATCTGGAATGACAAGTTGTGGCTTAGGCTCACTTGATGTGGCTTGGAAGCTTGTATATGACCACCATCCCCCCCCCCCCCCTGTCAGGTACAAGGTGAGATGATGGTGAAAACTCAACTGCGAGATTGTTCAATATTCGAGAACAAGTTCTGACATGCGACTTAAACATCTTCTTGGTTGTTGATGCCCATTTCCAAGAAGCGATCCATCTAAGATGAATCTTTGTTCTTGCAGGAGGCTTGTTTCTAAAGCATATATGTGAATAATGGGTGTGCCAACCACAGTGATTGCATGGGTGAATATCGAAACAATGATCTTTCATATGTCCAACTCAATCATAGTGTCAAAATTTTACAATTTGTTGTTGTTATTGTGGAAGAGGACCAGGATCTCGAACAGCTGAAGGTGAATTTTCATAAAGAAATTTGGCACTTTGAAATTTGATACGCTTGGAGTAGTACGGAATATGAAAGGACAACTCCTTGTCATATCCAAGACTTGTTTTGTGCTTGTTATGGACAAGCTCTTCCCAAGGTTTGATGATGGACTTGGGAAGCATAGGCTGAATTTTTGTTTCTGCATGCAAATATGCTACTTTATTGGGCACCGAATTTGAATCAATCACAACACTATTGAATTTTTTCTTATGGGAGTCTCTTTCAAATTTCTGAATAGAAAGAGGTTCAAAATGATGACTCCACTACTGTAATTCTTCTTGTTGTAGCTGAGATTCAAGCTGCAAAAAAACAATGTTTTCATGTGCATTTTTCAAACGGGTTCTAATGTCAGCAAGAGAAACTTTTTTTATTCTTACTATATCATGATCAGAGGAATGTATCAGAGTTTTTAAGAAATCTAATACTTCACCAATTCTAGCTATTTTATTCATTGTCAAAATGACACTTAAAAAACTGATCACAACTATGCACAGAGAGATAAAACCTGGGATAATTGTATGAATATATTTGTAATGATGTATGCTGCTACAAAAGGTGTCAGGCTTCAATTAGTGAATCATAATTCCACATCCATTTATCAAAAATCCCCTTAACTGATATCACACCAATAGTAAGTTTCACTTCCCACAGTCAATAAATAGACTCAGAAACTTGACCCAGTGAAAGAGATATACAGCTACACACTTAACCTCCATAATGGCATCCAAAATGACACAAATGCATTCAGGTATGGTAGAAATTGACCCAGAATACCAATAGACCAACCAAAAACAATATATTAGATAACTCGTCCCCTTTCTCTTCAGAAAAACTCATCCAAAAGGTTGGAATCTCATCCTGCAGAAGATGAGGAAAGTCATGCTCAGTATTCTTCAAATACTCCTATCGAGCTCAAACCTTATTGTTATCTTCTACAAGGGTGACTCTTCAACTTCTTCCCCACCCCCCCTTTTTTTGTTTTATATATAATTCAAATAAACATTTAGAAAAATTTGACTTTCATGATAGATAATTCCTTCACGATGTCATTGGTGGTGGCTTGGAAGCATGTGAAGATTGTTCCTCAAGTTATGATAGTAAAAATTGGAAAATTATTTGTCATAAAATGCCATCTGAAGCCGCTTTATATGAGAAAGCCAAGTAGTGTCATTCTAACAATCAACGATAATAGTTGTTGTTGTTGTTTGTTGGTGAAGCCTCAAGCACAGAATTCGAAAAAGAGAGATAAAAATAAGTGGTCAATGCAGCATATATGAATGTACCTATATTCAATAATTCATTGGAAAAAAATTCAAATGGGATCGTTGCACTAGTTCTACGTCCCTTGGTATCCTTCTTCTTTCTGAATAGGGTTGGTAATCGAGAGTCATGGAATGGTTGTTTCCTCCATGGTGCTTCCATTATGGAGCGCAAATGTTGCTTTGACAGGTTTGTTGTTTCCACCAAAATTTCGAAATATAGTGAGTGCCTCGTGCTGCTCTTGATGCACTCTGGAAATTTTAATAGATCGGTATATGAATAGACTATCATATTAACAGTCCAACCCAAGAGTGTGAGAGCGCAGTCCGCTTCGAGGAGAGGACCTACGTAGTGCTGCGTTGTGGGATGGTTGATTATGGTGAGATTTTGACTACTCACTGTATTGTGTTCATGTTATATGGGCACTCGATGTTGCTACGATGGAAGGAAGCACACAGGGGGAGCAGCTGCAAAGGAGGGGAGCAGATTTGCGGTGTTGTGTGGAGGAGATGAGCCGACGGGAGGCCACAGAATGGAGGTGTCGAGCTATCGAAGGGATGTAATGGAGTAGGAGCAGATGAAATTAACTTACAGGAAGTGAGTGCTGAGGGCCAAGAGTCGAGCGCAGCAATGGAAGGCCGAGGGCCGACGGGGGTTGTATAGGCGTGGTCGTGGTTCCGCAGTGTAGTGGGGATATAGCGTAGTCATTACAATTCTTCACGCAGTCATTTCAATTCTTTGCTTCAACACTTCTTACCATGAAATTTCACTGCTTCATTCGATGGAATATAAACAGTCGATAGAATGGAGTGAGGCCGCGCAGTGGGAGGAGCGTATGGAGTGATTTTGCATGGAGCGTGGTTCAGGAATGGCAGAACTACTATGCGCCCATTTTTAATGGAGGAAATTTGCATGGAGCGCGAATCTATGGCAGAGATGAGGTATTAACTAGGAGCCAATAATAGTATGGAAGTGTTACTACATGATCTGATTATGCTGACAACACACAGGCACGCCTCAAAATTGCTCAGCAGAAAACTAGGTGCACGGTAGCAAATATTACGGTTACACTAGTGTAAAGAATCTCAGAGAAAAGTAATATAGAGCAGCATGGAAAGTGTGATGGGACTAGTGAATATTTATAATGGCAAAGCACCGAGGTGCAGAGCCTAGGAAGTCAGGATTGACCATAGAATTGGCCACAAAACCAGTGGCTCAGATTTGAGCAGGCCTAGAATTTTTTGGCTCTGATACCATGTTAAACACATGCATGGTGAATGAGCAAGTAAACACACAAGGGGAAAGATAAGGGTGAGTTTCCTTATTATTCACCATAGATGTACATTTATAATACAATGGTGTGACCCTTGGATTCCCATTCCAAGTGGTCTCTTGGACTCCATTTGTCCATTCGCCTTCCACATCTACCCGTTGAGGATTAGGTTCCCAACAAAAAGGTTTGAAATATGCAATCTAGAAACCCTACCATAATCAATGTGAAGATTTTCTAGCACTTGTGACAAGTTTGATGCAACTCTAGTTGGGATAATTCTCAATTAGGCCTTGGTTATTGATTAATTTGATTAATATATTGAAGGAAACATTGTTAATGATGGATAATGGATAGAAATTACTCTTGAACAATTGGTTGGAGAGGAAGATGATCAGTTCTCGTTAAATATAAGTACCTTTATGATTTATGTTATTTCCTTGTAACGTTATTTTTGTTTTGACTTATTGTTTTGATTATTGCTTATACTTCCTGCATATATTACTATTTGAATACTTGTAACCTCTAGATGAGATGTGATAAGCAAATATTTTCAAGGATCGTCTAATGTGTAGGAAATGAAAACTATTGCAGGTAGAAAAGAGTTTGTGGTACCTCATTTCAAAGTAAGTACCCAGAAATTACAATATGCAAGTGCTACAACTACCAATGAAAAATAAAGATATACAAGTTACACAAGTATTTTAATACTACAAGGTATGTGTGGTGTATTGTTTCAGTGCTATGATTTAGCTACAATATTGGAAGGCAATCTAAGCCCATAGGTATGATGGTAATATCACCTTCATAAATGATTCATGCGTATGAAAGTAAGTTTGATCTCTATTACATGTGATATATTGGTACACTTGATATTTGGCAAGGATCTTACATTCTAGACATGATGAATATCCTAGATGCATTGATTTTAATATATGATAAATTGGTACTATATTTAAATGCTTGTAATAAGCATGGTAACTTTGATGATGAAAGTGTCACAATAATATGGATACTCGAGATATTCTTGTTGACTTTGTTTAGTTTTCGATAAGATTATAAAATATGAATGGATTCCATGACTTGAAATGATAAATAAGTGATGTAGTGATTAATCATTGAAGTATGATAATACACTTGTCAGTTGTCGTAATTATATGACACTAACCCTTGATGAAAGTTTGATGTCATGTTCATATGTGATGAAAAATTAGTTGATGCTAACATGTTATGACCATGATGAATATATGTTTTGATACATTTTGATTTCATGATCTAACAGTTATGTTGATGCAATAAAATATTATGATAGACAGGTTGACATTTTGAATGATGATGATTGAAGTGGATTCCCATTCAGAGGGGAAAACTCTCCACGAGATTTCAACACATATTATTATTATTTGAAAACAAGACACTTGACAATTTAAGGAATAATTTTGGTCATGAATAACCATATGATGTTTTTAAAGAAGTTTTGGCAAGTTCTAATATGAGTGGAGAAGGTTTCTCCAAGTCCAAGCCCCAAACATTGGAGAAAGGATTAAGTGTGTTTTTATAATCCTCCCAACTGCATGGAAGAAGGCATGCGGGTGTGGTTGAGCCTGTAGGATTCAAAAACTAAAATCTTATGCAAAAGGCTTGCTTACAGGGGTCCCATAGGACATGTTCATTCTTCGAACCGGTGCAGGGTGTTTCCAATTCCGAGCTTCACGCAGGTCTCTCTCTCTCTCTCTCTACGCACAATATATAGAAAAGAAACTATAATGTATTTTAGCTATATAGTTCTTCCTAGACCTCACACATTGGGGGGCAACTGTTAACACTGGAAAATCCTACAAGAAAAAGGCGACATTATTTAATGTCAAGTGGAAGGATTTACAGGGCTGAAAGACATTAGAGAATCTGGAAAGTATTTAAAAATATCTAAGGTCTGAGGAAAAATAAAATTTGAGCAAGTCATAAATTCTTGTGCGTGCATAATCTTTCGTGAAGAGTGCCTTTGTGCGCCTTTTCACCCGAAATGCGTGGAATCCTAGGAGTGGCGAAAGTCACTTTCCGGGGCCACAAAAAGAACACTCCAGGACAGTGATTCCTCACTTGAAGCTGCCTAAGGACAACCACCAAAGCCTCCTTAGACATCAAGGGAGCACACAATGGAATATTTGTGGCACACAAAGGAATCATCCCCCTCTCTTGGGTCACCATCCACAATGTACCAAGATATGGAAGGAGGATTTTAATTCTCCTATATAAGACCACCATGAGATGAAGAACTTGAGAACACATTGTTATGTTGGCCAGAATTTCCCAAGAAATACCAATAGTGTGTGATCCGGAGCTGAAGATAGAGGGGACTCAATTTTTGACCATCCAACAAGTTCAGTCCACCATAGTAGAGAGAGGAAGACTTTGCACCGAGGCAAGATTGGAAGTAAAAGAATCCTTGCATCGAGACTTAGAACCCATGTTCTAAGGGCCGTTTGGCAAGAGGGTTAAAGTTTCATCCTCATTTCCTACCAGCACTAAATAAGAGGGGTCGAAGAGCCACCATTTGGATTATTTCAGTTGTTTGAATCTATTCATAGCTTTTATTTTTATTTTTTAGTTTTAGTTTAGTTTCAGTTTATATATGCATGTTAATTCTCTATCTAGTATGTTTATGATTCTAGATTGTTCGACTAACTTGCTTGACTCCACTTACTTTTATGCCTGGTACCAATAACTTAAGTGGGTAAACCACACCCCTTAATTTGGTGTGATTTTGTACATGCATGCACCAAACACACTAATATAGGATTGGTGACTCCACTAACATTTATTACCTAGTTTATGTGGTTCTACCTTGTTGCAGAGACCCCTGTCTGTGTTTTGGAGTGGAGCTGAATTTGCCCATTTTTCTCTTGTAGTCCCTAGCTCATCCCAAGTGACAGACTGAAGCAAAACAGCTCCAAAAATTACTTTTGCAATAATTTGCGCGCTTTTCCCTCCCACAGACGCGTTCAAAGCTGACCCGTGCGCAGACATCGTGCCTGTTTTAGCCTTTTTCACTCAAAATACATAAAGGGAAATTTCTCCCACATTTCTATCTTTTCTTACTTTTAAAGTGCTTGGCAACCCATAATACATCTTCCAACAATAGTTGAGGTACCCCGTAGCTTGCTAAAGGTCACTCTTAGTTGCTTTTTGTAGGCTTAGTGTCAGTTTTATTTCAAGTTGATTTTTGCCAAGTTCACACATAGTTTAAGTAGGGGGGGAAATAACTTGCATTTCGAAAAAAATTATGTTTTGCAAATTTAGGTACCAACACACCTAGATAACTAGCCAAAGTAAGTGGCCCAAGTCCACGCATGCTTAGCTAGTTTCTTTTTTCTAGTGTAAAATTTATTAGTTTAGTTCAATTTTTGCACTAGGATTTCAGGACTAGGATTGAATTGTCGATAGAAGAGAAAGTAATATCTACTACCTTTGCACCCTCTGGTGATCCTAGGAAAGCATATGAACATTCTATATTCACAACTAGCCATCTCCCTTTAATTGATCACATAGATTAACTAGGAAAAATAGAAAGTGGCCCATATCCGCACATGTTTTTCTTTTGAGCAAGGAACAATACAACATAGTTTAATAAGGGATTTTGAAAAGGATAATCACATATCCATGCATTCAAACTATGTGCTTGTCAATTTTTTATCACACACATCCACCCACTAAGTAAAGCAAATACACTTAAAACTAACTTAACCAAACTCACTAAATTCTCCCCACAGGGGCCACAAAAGAATTTATAGTTTTAGGATCAAGGGGGTAGGCATCCAATAAGCCACCTTGATCATTCTTCATCTTGAAACATAGAAGTGGACTATTTAGGGAGCTTTAAATCTACCTATCAGCCCACAGAAAATAAAACCCGAGCGCGACAGAGACCCGTTTCAGAGGGGGTTAGGCTTAGGCGCAGTGTGTGTGGTATCAGTTGGGGCTACCTAACTCGGTTGATACTCGGTACTGTTAGCTGACTTCTAAGAAGCCCAAGACTCAAACGCTCACGTGGGATGGTGGTACTTAGTGGCCAAATCTAGGGCATCCTTTCCCTATAGTTGATGGTGTAGGCAAGCACCAGACCCTCTAACCCTTACCTTGGTGGATTTTCTTCGGCTGACTGGGGGCGTCGCCAGCTCTTACGAGACATGGTGCCAACATTCGTAAGGTATCTTCTCAAGGCCTAGTTACATTTGAATGTGTGAGGATGAATAGGACTTCTAGGATTTGAGTATCATACGCAAACAAACAAAAACCACTTTTTTGATTGCTTGATAACATAGAGTTAATTTAAAGAGAAAATTTATTTTATTTTCACTTTTTTTTATGTATGTGACAAGAATTTTGCTTTAATCATAGACTCTATCCTCTCAAATTTTTCCAAAACCAGACCTAGTCGACACCAAAATGGATCCAACAGGACCTCGTCGATCTAGGCGTCTTTTGGACCTCCCCCCATTACTGGGAGGGGTTCTAGGTATTTCGCAGTTTAGGCATCAAAGACAGAATGCTCCCACCATTATTGGTTCGTCCTTTATTTTGGCATCCTTAGTTGGGAACCCTAATCGGTTTCCCAACACCACACCACACACCACTCCTCCCACGACCCCTAGGGGGCAGAGGAGTGTGACCCATTCAGGAAGCTAGTCAAATACACAGCAGGGTACGTCACAGACCAACCCTCTTCCTAACCATAACTTTGTGTTTTCGCAAGTTGTAATGGCGTCAACCTCCCAGTCACTTTTCTTAGCTTCGTTGAATCTACCCGATTTAACCAAGCTAACGAATGGCCCCATCGCACACAACCCTACATGGCCTCCCATGCCCATGATGCTCCCTTAAGATATTCCAAAGTTCGAAGGAAAGCAAGTGGAAGACCCAGGTAATCATGTCATGACCTTCCACCTGTGGTGCTCATCGAACAATATCATTGATGACACTATTCGATTGAGACTATTTCAACGCACTCTGAAAGGAGTAGCCGCGAAGTGGTATGTGGAGCAGCCCTCTGCTACACATGGAACCTTTAGTGCCCTCGCCATTGTGTTCCTCACATATTTTTAGTTACCCATTCACCATGATTCTGAAATGGAATTATTGACACATTTTAGACAAACCCCCGTCATCCATATCTCGGACAATCTCCATGAATGGAGACGGAATCGTAGTTTATGTAAAGCTAAACTCAATGACCGGGTCCTCTTAGATTTGTTCCTGAAAACTCTCACTGCAGATATTTCAAAGGATGTGGCACAGCAAAGGCCCATATCTGAAGAGGACGCTATCAGCAAAGCCCAGCAGCTTGAGCTGATTTATACGCAGTCAGGATATATTTACAATATCCTGTAAAACGCCACGCGCCTACAAACTTATCAATAATTTCCAGGCACGTCAAACTCTACAAATGGACTAGTTGGGTCATTAACCCAAAGTTACCTAGGCAACAGCAGTCAAAACCCTGGTTACACGTACAGTTCTACCCAGAATGTACCTCAACCCCGTTTTCAAAGTCATCATATGCCTCTGAAAAATTTGACCAATAGGGCGCAAGAATATCACCATGGAGGACCCTATCCTCTGCTCAGGGGACCCATTACGCAGAGAGAAACACTGAAGGAAGAGCTCCCCTCCAATAGCCAGGTGCAAACCAGGGACCGCGTTATGCTCAGTCCCCAGCACAAGAGCCACCTATGCAGGCCAATGCACAAGTGAACTTTGTGCAGCCTTCTCAAAACCAACCACACCAATATAACCAGGAGAACTACCCTCCTAATGTGGTGAAGAAAAAAGGAAAAAACAAGCCAAAGGGAATCCTGGACAAGGGGACAACAACCAGCAGCTCCCGCCACAATCCTAGGCTGGAGGCAACTCTAATCGGATTCAGAGCCAGGAGCCAAGCAATGCCCAATGGCAGAGAAAAAGGCCACCTCTTCGAAAAAACCATTCTTTTTCGATATGTGGTGAGTACGGCCATTATACTCACCACTGTCCCAATCTCCCTGAGTGGAAGAAGCTACAAAGTAACCGAGGACAAGGAGGATCTTCCCAGCAAATAGCTGTAATGAAGGAACCTTTCCCCCATCAAGGGACGGTAAGTACTCAGCAACAAAATCTAGACGACTCCCAGCAAAACAGCCACAAAATCTACATGACTGGCGAATAGATTTTTTTCCAAACATAGAATCACAATTACAACACCCCATTAGACACCAATGCGTCAGGGGCAAGTACCAGTGCACCGACTGAACCTTTGACCATTTCAAATATGCCTATCGAACCATTTCCAAAGATGGAAAAGGGACCCAATAGGCAAGCAGGAAAATACTCCAAAGTGGCCCATAATTATAGTATTGTGGACGATTTAGCACAATCTCTCACTGCTATGTCAGCTTTGGAAGTATTGCAGTCATGCCCAAAACAACGGAAAGCCTTACTTTCTACATTAGGCGCTATCGACCCTGAGGATACACGTCTAATGGCTTTTGACTTAGACAAAGCCACCCCCAAGTTTCCTTCCATGGTTGCCTTCTAGATACCAGTGTCGGTCCAGAATATCACCATTCATTGATGTCTCATTGATGAGGGTGCATCCACGTGCATCATGTCAAAAAATATTTGGCAGAAGTTAGGGTCTCCCGAACTAAAACCTTCAGTCATCATGCTTAGAGCATACGACGATCGTCCATCGACCCCCATCGACCTCTACCAAAACGTCTCGGTCTGCTTAGCCAGAAAGACGGTCCACATAGACATTGAAGTCCTGGATGCTCACTTGGATTATAACATACTCCTTGGTCAGAATTATATGTATGCCATCTCAACCATAGCCTCCTCCATGTTTTGCATTATGATGTTCCCCCATGAGGACCACATCATTACTGTAAACCAATTGACGCATAGCGAGAAGCGACCCCTAACAAACACTAATGTAATTCTACCCTATGTAGATACATGCTTGGATGCGCTTTCACGGTACAAAGAATATGGCCCTGATCAGTTCAAACCGTCACCCGTTCTAGGATCATTCTTGGGAGATCCTCCCATTATCCCTAAGTCATCACCTAATGTCACAGGGGCTTTGGTGTGCATGATGTCCACATCAAGCACCAAAGCTATTCAGTACATGGACACAAGCAGTAACGACATTGATTCATTGGCCATGGCAGCCTCTCTAGCCTACATCGCTTCCCAAACCCCTTTCCTCTACCCCCCAACTAGTTTCATCTCCCAACAGGTTTTGGCAACACTGATGTTACCAAACATATCATTGGCAATACAATTTTGGCATCTCATTCCCCCTATGGGAACACGAGCCACTCACATCACTACCACAAGGTTGAAACCCCTTAGTCCCGAGGAAGCCCCACCCATCCAAGAAATGTTCGAAACCACCCCTACAAAGGAATTTCCATTACAAAAATGGTAATCATGGCTAAGAAAATCAAGAAAAGAGAAAAGAATATGGAGACTCCTGCCATACAACAAGAATCACCATTCTGCGCCATATGTGACGTAATAGGACATCCCACCCATATCTGCCCAGAGCTGGATGAATTAAAACCACTCCTTGGCTCAAAGATAGACATCACAATGCCATGTTTCCGTAAAAAGGAACCTGCAACCAAAGGTAAAGGCAAAGCATTGCGTACCAATCACACATGTGCTATCTGCAGCAACTATGAGCAATATACCCATCATTTCCCAGAGATCCCGCAATATAGGCATGCCTTACATAACATCGAGTGATCCTATCAAGAGGATTCCCCAACCTAATCTATCGGGGATGAACCTTGTATCATCCTGTACCTGCTGGAAGAACGACGATCACCTGAAAGGTTCCCCGCCAAACCCCCTCCCCCAATCGAAAGGTGCATAATTTGCGATGAAATTTATCATTTCATCATTGATTTCCCAGCTTTGGAAATGTTCCAACGATGTTATCCAGTCCATATAGTATATCGCGCCAACATGGACGTCCCATATTCATGTCAGATATGCAGTGACAAACACCAAGTACGTCGTTGTCACTATATACCAAGATTCTGCACATCATTAGCTTGCATGCGATCAACCATAGTCTGCCTCTCCCAAGAAGATGGCACAGACTCAGAGTCCATGAACATTTCAACAACCCAAGAGGATGTGACAAACATATCCATCCTATTCTTGTCAATTGAGAGACGACCAATTAGGTAGATTATGCCCCCACCAAACGCCGATGACACGATACACGATATACCATTCATATCTTCATGTATCGGAACTATGACTCGAGCTATCTGCTCATCTACCATATGTGTCAAGTCAGTTGCAACTACAAGAGTAGTTGTACCTACGACAATACAGACCCAATATTTCTGCACTCTGTCGACCGCGTCTGGGTCCACCACATCGATGATGGAATCCTTCTCGTGTCTCTCAACTAGCTCCATGCGGATTGACCCTATTCAGCATAACCTTGCGCGGGATCAATCCCCCTTAGGGTCCCTATTCCATTCATATGAAGACATCCTAGAAGCTATGATGGAGCTAGATTATCCATGGGATGCAATGCATCATCATTCACTTTTTCTCCCCAAGCACACGTTCAGTCCTAACAAGGAAAAATAATAAGAGATCTACGCGATCAAATCAAAATATTTCATTCCATCAGGGAAATTTGATTAGTTCAAAAACCCCATCCTAGTGCCCGATGCGTTCAAGGAAGGAAATATGTCAAACATCTCACCTACCATCAAGGTGAAAATATCCCAAAATCCTGCAACTTAGGTTGAAGAAATCTCACTAGGGGCAGCATGCTCTCCATAAGAAATAGCCTCTTATACCCAATTTCTACAAGAGTATCGAGATACCTTCATGTGGGACTACTCATAAATTCCTGGGCTTAGTCCTACTATCGTAGAGCACCATATTGACACTTGGCCTGACGTACCTCTAATGCGCCAGAAACAACGTTAACTGCACCCATCTAAAGCAGAAGCAATTAAACAAGAAATCAACAAGCTTCACAAAGCCAGGTTTATTTACCCCATCGCCTATACATCTTGGGTTTCCAACCCTGTTCCCGTCATGAAAAAATAGGGCACTATACGCGTTTGCACCAATTTTCAAAATTTGAACAATGCTTGTCCTAAATACAATTATCCCACCCCATTCATTGACCAGGTCATCGATGCTTGTGTAGGACATGAGGCTCTATCCTTAATGGATGGGTTATCTGGGTACAATCAAATTCAAATCAGCCATACATATCGATACAAACTGCGTTCACCACCCCCTGGGGCGCGCTTTTTCCCTGATCGCCCGTGCAATCTAGGGAAAATATCACTCAGATTCTGCACAAACCAAGTTTGTACGAACCCCGGCACCATCAAACTGAAAAAAATAAAGTGTGGGAAGTCATGGAGGTTATATGGGCATGATATCGCTAATCCTTGGTGCTCAAGTTGACCACAATGGCAAGAATTGCTATGCAGATGCCTCTAACCTCTCAAAAACTCAACAAGCACAAATGAATTGAATTAGGGCCATATTTACCTATATATCTCCCTTTTCAAAAACTTGGGAGAACCATAATGAGAGATCAAAAGTTCCATTCTCTGAACCGTAAGTTGCACCGTGATCAGCACTCCATGACGAACAGGGGCAATGCCACACATTCGCACTCCCGAAAAAAAAAAAATTTTCAGCATCAACAGGTATACCCTCTCTCATCTTCTTTTTAAATCTCATGACTTTCAATAATATTTGATAAAGAATATGCTTTCACTTGAGGTAGTTGTTTTTGCAGGAAAAGCTCGCAAACCATTCACAACTCCATCCACTGAAAGTTCTAGAGCAAGTATCATTCTACCCCCAACATGATAGAGTCCTAGAAAACTTTGCATATCCTGACATCATTTCTCCATCAAAAATCAACCATAGGTTCCACATATCTGACTGTGTTTATACTCACCTCACCCTGCACATGATAAACATCCTAGTTGGTCGGTAGAGCCTCCCCCCCCCCATGGCGCTCGTCACCCACAGTAGACCATATATCACAGCAAAAGTGACACCATGGTCATACCACTTTAGTCCGAGAAGCACCTCATGCCCACCCATCCCTCATGCATAAGGTCAAGTTTTACCATACAAAATAAAACCCCCTTCCCGAACGACCAATTTGTATAAGCAGATCAAAAGCACACTACCGTGCCTCGCATTTGACCCACCATACCTCCGCCAGCATAATCCCATTTGTGATACTTTTTCATCCGCTTCATCAACACAACACATGATACCAACCAATGGGGCCCCCACCCTCAGCAAAAAACCTTCCTCACAAAATCAGTGAGTGAACCCTGTCATGTTTTGGGGCACTCGTCTTTGTGTTTTGTATAAACAAAACCCCATTATTTTATTCTTTTGGTAAGTGTACAAAGACCGAAAATGATGCACTACGTCCCCCACCCTCTCATTCATCTTTTATCCCATGGCAGCAGTCTCTGAACACCCTTGGTCGGAGTATCACATCCCCATGCATAAGCCACCATGACATTCATAGCCAATTTTTACCCACCCTGGAAGTCCTACCGACTCCATGGATTTCCCCATCAGAAATAACTATGACTGCCGCTAAGCTACTTAGTACACTCCAACCTTGGGAAAATGAATCCCCATCATCAGTTTTTAGTCACCCCTCATCAACATGCCTATGTTAAACCCATCACATCCAGGTCCTTGACCCCTCATGTTAGCGACCCCACATTCAGTTGAGGCTTCCTTTTGTCGACTTCAACACCTATTTTCCAAAAAGGAAGTGGTACCTTTGATTAACCCTCTCCATAAAAAGGGTCATCCTCAGGTGGCACTATGGGAGACATCATTGCACACAGATGTCATCGATCCTCCTGACATTCGACTACAACAAAAGCTTTCATGTCAATATGGTATCATACCTTACAACCATTGCACTTTGATCAAATTCTTCGAAGACTCGTGCCTTCACAAGCGTCTCAAATAATGCTACACAAAGAAGGTGGTCATGCTGATCTTTTCAACCCTCATTGAATTCGACGAGCAACTCTTCTTAAAGGGCTCGAAAAATCCATTATCCACCTATCATTGCCCTTCTCCCACTTTCGCACCAGCAGGCTGCCAAAAGGGTCGAGGAAACCCACCTTTTGAAAATATATCGCATAGCCCCTTTCGGCCCTAGCGCTGCACTCCACGTAACCTAGTGCCAGAAGTAGGCGCAAACCCTAGGTGCTTATCGCACATGAACATCGTGCGCGCACTCTGCCGCTGGATCCGCATTGCATCGAACCCAGCATTCACCAATCCTCCACTCACGCCCGTGGCCCGCTCCGTGCATCGCTCCGATCATCTCTGGTCACCCGGGTCCGATCGACTGAAAAATCAACGCATTCTAGGATGCATTTTGCTCCCCCATCGTGTGCCTCGTCTCGCAGACTCACCCGGCTTCTATCGCACCGCCTTTCTGCAGTAGTGTGCGGTATTTTTTATTTTCGTAGCGATTCCACATGGGCCGCATCGATGCGTATAGGCAAGACCGCTTTGAAAACCACTAGCTCGTCAGCGCTGCGTTATTGTTCTACATGTAGACACTCCATCGATATCGCCGCGCTCCGGGCCCGATCAGAAGCTCTTCATCCAATCTGGCTTATCGCGCGCCCGGTTGCGCATGATTTAACGCAAGGAAATCGTACTCTCGCCCACCCGGAAATTTCCCCGATCGCCGCTTTCAACCGGCTAATCTCGCTCCTTTGAGATCTGGACTCGCCTAGATCATTTCGTACGCCCGTCGTTGACCCTGGCTCTCTCCTCCATCAAGCCATCATCCCACATTTTTATCGCTTTTTTCCTCCTCGCCGCCATTTATACATTACATTCATATGTTATATTTTAATGTTTTGCATTATAACTTTCGCCAGTCTCATCTACTTCATTGTTCCACCGCATCTCTTCATCGCTCACCTCTCATCCTTCCACCATCTCGCCATGCCGCTTTGTTACACGCTATCCTCACCGCATCCTCCATCTCCACACATGGTTTTCTTAACAAGTTTTGCGTAAGCTTTTTGCAGGTGGTTTTAGCGATCGAAAGATTGTTGTGATTTACAAAGCTTTCTTGATTTCAAATGACAGGCAGGACACGCCAAAGTGACCACTTTTTCAGAAAGCACAATTAAGAAGAAAATGCGTAAGAAGCACATCCACAAGACTTCAATTAAATAAGCGGTGGTTCAAATCACAGCATACGTGGACATTCAAGGCGACCGATTTCACAAATGAAAACATTAATGGGAGCAAAGCAGAGTATTGTCGCCAGAAATGATTGAGCAAATTCAACGCTCAACAACATCATAATGATGTTCAAATTTCAGACAAAGGTTTAGAAGGCAAGAGGATACCATTCATGGGAGCAAAACACCTCGAGGCTTTCTTCAAAGCACTCATTTTCTTTCAGAAAGGACAGTAATGTTTATAGGATTTTACTTCTTTACCGTGGTTCCCTCGAAGAGATCTTCTATCCAGCGGCATTTATTTTCGAACGCTTCTACCTCAAAGCACATACAACACTTTAGAAACCATTCAGCAAAGATGGGCTATGCAGCATCTCCGCCATTTTAGCTTTAAGTGATACAATTAAATGATCATCACCCACTTTCTTTATTAGTCTTTTTTCCTATAAAAACCAGCAACGAACAAGATTACGAAGGGTTCCGCATTTCTATCGTAAAACTATGCAAAGAGAAAGGATTTTGTATACATTTTGTAAATCTCTTTGTATGAAGGCTCGGTAGCCCATAGGGTCTCAAAGTGAGGAGGAGTTCTATCCGCTAAAGAGGATTTTGGTCTTTGGTATTTCACAAAGGGGTGTGCAACATTTTTCCTTCTTTATGCAAGTGAGTATTAATAGACTCAGCTTTCATTTCATCCATCTCTTCTTGTATCATGTTTTGGACATGCGAGTGGCTCACTGATCTTTTGGTATGGATTCATCCTAGTCGATGCCCATGCTCTCGCATCATTCAAGCACTCTTTAAATATGGCTCATGCATGATATTCCTCGTTCCATTATTCACACTAAATCTTATTTCTACTATATTAGTTTCTTTTGGGAGGGTGCTTTTTGAAATGCTATTACCATGTATGGATTCTTAGATCGGGTAAGCTCATACATGGTGGTATTGTATATCTCGGGTATCGCTCAATGTTAACTAATATCTCCTCTACATTTCATTCACTACATGCCACCTCTCCGATAACTTATGTCTCGTGAAGCATTTCTAAATCGTGCTTCAGATTTGCAAGAGTTGTCTCTTAATTGTCTGCTGCTTTTATACTTGAGTTTTGCATGTTGCCCCCGCAATATCTCTTTCTCTCGTGTCAAATTTCCTAAAGTTCTTGGTCCCATCTCCCACGTCTTATTTCCCTCGTTTATTAGGAGATAAGCATGTGAGTCAAGCCGACAACTTCATACATTATATTATACGCTCCTTTCGCTATGCTAAGATGTCCTAGGCATCGGTCTATCACAACTCTAGGTTGTCTCCCTAGGAGGCCGACAACATCTTTTCCCGGTGCCGCTGTCTGGGAAACGAAGTTGAGAAAATTCTAAAATCCCCGGGCCTTGGAAAAATCTAATTCACTCTTCAATTAGGTGGAGTATGGAGAGTTAAGAGTTGTAGATCCCTCTACCTTGGCGACTCCACATCTATTCATTTCGATAAATCTATTTGCGCCCGCCTCGTAAGCCACACCTCGAGGTCGACACGCCCAAGCCAAAGACACCTTCGCATTCGACCCGAAAAATATCATACATAGAAGAAATCGGAGGGAAATAAAATCAGCCCATTATGAGATTCCCGAATCCTCCCAAGAAGACTATCCATCCTCTTCCCTCTCAAGAAGTCCAAGTAGAAAATCCCTACTACACCGAGGAAAACTCCCGAATATTACTCGTATAGTCCACCCCGAGAGGGTATCGTAAATGCGACAGCCTTTCATCCCACTTCAGGTCGAAGAGGTCAAGGAATTAACCAAAGTATCTCGCTGTCACGGCACTTTGTTCCCCTCAACCCCTCAAGCCGCAGCTTGAGTATATATTCCTATTACTGTGCATACTCCACTTCCACCTCCCTACTCCTCCTCTTACTCATCAAACTATCGCACCTACCTCCACCTCTCCAATGGCCAATGTTCCACCTTCTCGATGAATAAATATGCTCCCCTAGCATTACCCCAAGTGTTGAATGATATGCCTCAGGATTATCTTAATATCTCGCCCAAAGCATTCAATGGGGAAAACAAGACTGATGCTCAAAAAACATCTTCGCGAGACTTTCTCGCTTCCTTTGCAGTAGAATCAATGTTGAACTTTTAGATGTGGTCTTAAGACCGTTTCGTGCAATCTCTCGACGGTGAAGCTCAAAACGGCTTAAGACATCGAGTCGGCCGTTCTATTACCACTTGGGATAACATGGAAGACACTTCTTTCTCAGAAATGGGGAGAGAAGAAAGATCATGGAAATTGTCTCAATCGAGTTCAATACACTAAATAAAAGACATAATAGAAGGGAGTGCTCGAATTCTATCAAAAGATTTAATAAATTGTATATGAGTCTCCCTCACCGATATGAAACCCCATCAAACCGCCGCTAAAGATGTTTTTGTAGCGCACTTTTGATTTAGAATTTGGTTTCTCTCTCAGCAGAAAGAAATCCCGCTACCTGGATGATGCTTAGCGCAGGCACTAGAGCCGGAAGCAAAATTTTCCTCCACCGGTAAATCAAAGGAAAAGTTGAACAAGATACCGTAAGAAGAGGCAAAGAGGAGGTATCCACTTCTAGTCAGATAGAGACAATAACAAAATGGAAGAAATGAGCAAATTGATTAAGAAAATGGTCGAGCTCTGAATTGGAAGCCAATAACACATCCTTCAAGAATTTCCGTAATGCTCCAAACAGTAGGTTACAATCCCCAATACGTAAGACCACTCGCAAATATCGCCAAGGGAATCAAAAGAGCAACACAAAGATCGTGTACCTGCACCGACATTGTACGCGAAGGTCCGGTAAGATGATCCCACCGGAGATCCCGCCTATGGACCGGAGGATGTAAATCTTCGCTTTCTCTGACAGGTAGAGAAGAAGAGGATGCTCTGGCTGCGCAAGAAGAAGAAAAGGCTAAGAGACGAGCTTTAAGACTCCGTAGATCGATCAACGTAGCAAGAAATTTGTCGACCTCTCGTGCAGGCACGCCTCACAGAAGATATGACCTTAGATCTTCTAAGAAGAGAAATCGTGACCAAGAGCAATAAGAAGAGCCACATCGGGAGTGAAAGCACCGCCAGAGGAGTCAACAATGCAAAAAGCCACAGACAAAGGTAAGGGACCTCTCTAAACAAACCTCGTAGCTTTTAGTGATCAAATTCCCTTCCCTCTTCAAAAGCAAATACCCCTCTAATACTAAGTCTCGTGTCAACAGCAACTCAAACCCTAGCTGAAAATAAAGAGTCAAAAGAAGTTGTAATAGAAAAGTCTTCTCTTGTTTTTAGTCTCAAGCAAAGGAACTCGAAAAAGTCAAAATCCCAAAGGTGCTCTGACCGAGTTGTTGAAACAACCTACATATCAATCCTAGGTATCCTCTTTCATACTCTCCGGAAGAATCACTCATCCATAGTCTCAACCTTCAAGAAGACAGACCCATGGTTTTCTTTTGGCTCCACATGTTAGAGGAATTAGACTCCTCTACTCCTCCTTCTATGTGTTCTCTCAGCATTCAGCTGACCTCGCTGTTTGCATAGACCTGCGATGCTAGATCTCCCGCTTTCCCATAATCTTGAGTGCCTCTATTAGTCATGGAACAAATAGGACTACAAATCACCTCGCCCATACAAAGACCTCTGGTTCATTTCATCTCCAAAAGAGTTAAATGCTTGGGATGATCAAGTATTTGCGTAGTCAATTTAGCCTCAAATCCCACAGAGTGTGGTAATGGACATCGTGGTGGCTCACATCCCACTCATTTTGGTATGTTGCCGCTAAGGTCCCGGGGAACAAAAATCAATGGATCACTCAAGATGGATTTAACATATGCCACAATCCCGCTTTTTGGTGGCCAAGAGAGGAGGTTGTACAGAGGAGACTAGGATTTGTCAAGATGGTGACTAAGGCCGACAACTCTCAGTAATTCACCACTGGCATAGGTGAGAGAAGGAGAGATTTCTCATGCTTCGATGGCCGGAAGAAGACCAAGATTTCACTTATGAACCATCCTTCTCATCGTGATCAAGACTCCACGACCAGCAGCAGAGCCATGCAAGCAGAACTCGGACACTCCATTTCTTCGATGGAGAAAATTCAAGAGAAGGTAATGGATCTCAGAATATTATTGATTTATCCTATGCAGGAAAATGTCCCATTGCCCTTCAAATCGGAATATGAAGCCACTAATAATGTGGTTGAATATGAAGCACTTTCTTTAGGATCGCAGATAAACCAAGAACATGAACATGCAGAGCTTCAAAGGTTCGCGTAGATTCGTGACTCGTGGCTTCCACTAAGTCGTGAATCAATGCCAACCAAACACCTCGACCGAGGGCTTATAGGAATGAAGTTTGGGATATGGTGGAGAATTTCTTTCTTTCGCTGCCCAATATCCATTTCTCTTATGCCCCAAGAAATGCACAGGATGGTTGATTCCTCGTCAGCAGCCGCTGAGTACACTTTCTGCACCGCCTGCATCTCTTTTAAGATATGAAGTTGAGCCACGGCGCATTCGACCATCAATCCGTGCATAACATTAAACACCGTGCGTGCTCGAAGAGGAAGCAAAAATTAAAAGAGTCCCGGGAAATGTAGGGGAATTCTCCTGAATATGGAGATCGAGGCCGATGAAGAAGAGGTTGAGTCCTAAGATGCTTTTAGAAAGAAATTCGGGGAGGAGAAGGCAGTGCACAAGGTGTTTCAGCTTAGAGGGAAACAAATATACCTAGAGGGTTGGAAGCTCTCTGGGAAAGATTATTTCGACAGAATGATGTCCCACTCACAGCCCAGCAAAGTGGTAGAAGACTGCGAGAGGACTCCGAATCTTCGTAATCAAGCTGGACTAAAATTGTAAAACTGCTCTAAGAAAATCCCCCGGAGAATTTAAAAATCTATATCGAAATTATTTCTCACTTTTACAAGGATGTGTTTGCATGGTCCCACTCGTGACTTGAAAACTTTTGATATCAGCATTATGCGTAACAAAATTCCATCGAAGGCGCAGTGCAAAGCCCCATAAGCGTAAGGCGCTCGCACAAATCAATCCCTTGCTCCTTCCTTCTATCGTATCGAAAGAGATTAAGAAGTTGTCGAAGGCCAAAATAATTGTACCATTGAGGCACTCAGAGTGGGTGGCAAACCTCGTCCCTGTGCGGTTTAAAGAAGTAGAATGGAGAAATACATTGGTGGTGGATTTTAGAAATTTAAACAAAGCATCCTTAAAGGATGACCACCCACTACCCAAGATGGATTACATCCCGTAGAAGGTTGTTGGAGCTTCTGTGATGTCATTAGTGGATTCGGATTCTCTCGGTTATACCCATGTGGCTATACTTCCAGAGGATCAAAAGAAGACTACTTCTCACCACACCGTGGGGAGCCGATGTATGCCAGGATGCCTTTTGGATCGATGACGCAGGGGCCAGGCTCTTTCGCAGGGCCATGGACGCTGCTTTTGTTGGGGAGCAAGACAAATTCTTGGTAGTCTACCCTGATAATATCACCGTATTTTCTCAAATGATGCCGGAAAGCGCATCGAACATCTCATGAGAACTTTTGAGAAATACAAGTGTATGGTCTCTCTCTCCGAATCCTCAAAAGTATTTATTTCGCACTAGAAGAGGGAAAAGCTTTGGGCCATATCGTGACTAAAGATGGGGTGAAGATAGATCCTAAGAGGGTAGAAGTTACAAATGGTATTGCTTTTCCTAAATAAGAAAGAGGTACAAGCATTCCTAGGGCGCACTAATTTCTTGAGGAGGTTTATCCCTAACTACGAGTAGATAGTTAGGCATATACCAGTATATGTCGAAGAAGAATAATGAGGTAAAGTGGCTCACAAGAATCACGGTAGAGGCATTTACCAGGATAAAGAATGCTTTTACGTGCAGCCCCCGCAAGCAATGGGACCGTATTATGATAAAATTTTCAAGGATTTTTTCTTTTCGCATCACCTCTTGCTACAATATCGTAAGTTTTATCGCAGAAAAATGAGGAAGGGTAAGGAGTAGCCTATCAGCCTTTTTCACTCGTGAGCTCCGTGGATGCGTAATTAAAGTACAACATATTGGAAAAGCAAGTATATGCGAGTGAACTCCTCAAAGTATTCCGTGTGTATATATCTTACAATCCCGCATCACTCGCATTTGTGCCTACAACTACTAAAGATATCCTTATTCAAAGGGGATAGAGAAGGAAAAAAAGGAGAAGTGGATCGCTAAAACACAGTGAGTATGACTCTAGAAATTCCGCCCCCTACTAAGCTAATCAAAGGATAGGGGCTTGCCAAAATGCTATCCGAATCAAACTATCAAGCTCCGGGCATAAATTTGTCCATTATAGCAGAGAGGAATCAAGAGCAAGATGAGCGATAGTGGAATCGGAGAAGCCATCTAAGCACATCAAAATTACCCTCACCAAATACCGTGGTACAAAGAGATAGTAGAATATCTCCTCACACACCCGCCTGTTCTCCTCCGCGCCGCGAGGCAAAAGCTAGATCACGTAACACCAAGATTGAAATCGCGTAAATATATAGTCGCCAATGGCTTCGCTTATACCGGCGTAGATCCCCTCAAGTATCCCACTCGTCTATGTCTCGCGTAAAAATGAGGCGGTGAAGTACTATAGCCGACTTTCATGAAGGAATATGTGTCACTGCTGCCGAGAGGGCCACTACTCATAAAATCCTCGAAGGCCGGTTTTTATTGGCCCAAGCTTTTTGGAGATGTTTTTTCTCAAAGCTAGTAGCATCTCGAAAAATGTCAATTTTCGCAGCTGCGTGCTAGCACCTCTACCCATGATTCCCGTGCACGTGGATGAACTCCTTCAGTACAATGGGGAATTGATTTTCACGGTGAACACATCCTCCATCAAGTGTTCAACATAAGTGTATTTTGAATCTGGCCATCGATTATTTCACCAAATGGGTGGAAGCCATACCGCAAGGAATGCAACGAGACACCATGATCATAAGGTTCATGGGAAGAAAACATCATATCCAGGTTTGCCCGTCATTTCGCCGCATTAGTGACCGGAGCACGCACAAGCCTTCAAATCGCACAAATTTTTGTAAGCTTTCCTGGTCGCCAGTGATCGAACATCACACTAAGTCACTTTCGCATGTACTCCTTATTATCCACTGTGGAAATGGCTTTGGCAAGTAGTCTTCCCAATAAAACCTCGGTGAGGGCATCTGAAGAAGGCTATAAATGAGAATCGAAGAATTGGGATTCCCAATCGAAATTTTCTCTGTGGGCCAACATTAGAATTACCGAAGAAGAGAGAAACTGGGAAATCCCCATAAGGAACTCGGTATATGGCGCGCGTAGCAGATTTCCTCATTCAATTAGCTCCTGCTCGAAACAGCCCGATTCATGGCAGCAGAAAGTCAAGAAGATCCAAGATGATATGATCAGAGAATAAACCGCTCGTGGAATTGGAAGAAACACACAATCGTGTACCAAAGTGTCACGACTTTAATATCGAAAAGATGAAATACCTTTTCGATGCGCATGCTAAAGACATGAATCCTACAAATTGGTGATCTCAGTGCTCGATGGGACATCCTGTGAGAGCCGAGAAGGGAAAACATGATAAATTCAATCTCCGTCTGGCTTTCAAAATTGTGGAACAGGCAATAACACTTTCAAGCTGGAGAATTTATAGTGACTTGATCGGGATGCCCTCGTGAAATGGTCAATTCCTTAAAACCCTATTTCAATCACGACTCAGCCGAGAAAGCCTGGTGTATTATATCAGTAGTATTAGTTTTCTATTTCATTTTGTTTCGAATGATGTGGGTGTCGTGATGAATCATAAAGTGAAAAGCAAAAGGTGCCGAGGAGAAGGAGTTCCAGTAGTATAAGATTATCTCGATGGTCTCATGGTGGTTCTCGACACGCCTGCCAGGATGCAGAACGCTGTCGTCCCCATATGGAGCCGATGTTGATATTTTCAGCATTGAATCTTTGACAAGCAATCCCTTTTCGTGGGCCTCGAAAAATCCATTATCCGCCCATCACTGCTCTCTCCCGCCCTCTGTAATTGCATAAAGGGGCCGAGAGGAAACCCATCTTTTAAAAATATATCATGCTTGGTGCTTTCTGACCTAGCTCAATCGTTTCCCTCCACGTAACTCCCTTGCCGGAACCAGCGCAAAAACACTAGGCACTTATCGCATATGAATACTCCAGAAGATGCGCTTCTGCCGCTGATTTGTGCCAGACGACCCGCATTCACAATCCTCCACCACTGCCCGTGGCCCGCCCCGTTTACCACTCCGATCATCTTTCAGCCGTCCGATCGTATCGCAAATGAACGATTCATGATGCATCTCGCTTCCGGCGGTCCCCTCGGCCAGAGCTTTCTGCGCAGTAAAACCACCCTGTTTCTATCGCATGGCCTTTCTGTAGCAGGAGTGTATTTTTATTTTCACAGCCGATTACATACAGCCAGCGACGCGTATGCGTCACACTCATTTGAAAAACCGCTAGCTCATCACGCGTCTATTGTTCCTAAGCACGAAGACACCCAAAGAATATCGCCGCCAACCGCTCCGATCGTAAGCTCTTCATCCAATCCGCTATCGTGCTCGGCTGCATGGGATTTGACGCAAGGAACCGTACCCCGGCCCACCAGCAATTGCCCCCGACGTTTCCATTTCAACCGTCAATCTCGGGCTTCGAGATCTGACGGCCTAGTATCATTTGCACGCCCCATTGTTGACCCTTTGCCCTTCCTCCATGTCATTATCCCACTTGTTTATCGCTTTTTTCCCTCTCGCCATTTATACATTACATTCATATGTTATATTTTAATGTTTCGTATTATAACTTTGGCTAGCCTGCCTCGCCATCGTTCCACTCCATTCTTCATCGCTCACCTCTCATCCTTCCGCCCATCTCGTCATGCCGCTTTGTTACACACTTTCATCCCCACTCGCGCCGCCTCCATCTCCACGCATGGTTTTCTTAACAAGTTTGCGGGTAGGTTTCAAAGTATAACAAAAGATTGTCGTGATTTTACGGCCTTTTGATTTCAAAGAGGCAGAGGACACTGCCAAAGGACCATTTTTCAGAAAGTGCACTATAAGAAAAGCATAAGAAGGTAAATCGACAAGAATTCAATTAAAGTAAGCAGTGGTTCAAATCGTCAAACCCTACAAGGAGATTCAAGGCGTACCGATTTCGCAGTATGAAAACATTAATGGAGCAGTAGGAAATAAAAATATCATCAAAATGATCGAGGAATTCAACGCTCTCAAACGATCGAATGATGTTCAGCCATAGTCCAGGGTTTAGAAGGTAGAGGATACCATCTCAAAGATAAAATACCTCTGAGGCTTTCTTTTCAAGACTCATTTTCTTCTTCAGAAAGGATGCATGTTTATAGATTTACCTCCTTTACCGTGGTGCCATCGAAGAGATCTTCATCTAGTGCGATTTATTTCTTGAACACCACTCTCAAAGTACATGCAAAGACTTTCGCATCCATTTAGAAGTAAGGGCATGCACGTCTCTACCATTTTGTTTTAGTGATACAATTAAATGATCATCACCCACTTTCTTTATTAGTCTCTCTTTGTTTCCTATAAAAACCCCAACCACGCATTATGAAGGGTCTCCAGCATTTTATCGTAAAAACTAAGTACGAATGAAATGCTTTTTGTATACATTTTGTAAAGCTCTTGTAGATGAAGGCTCTCGCAGCCCATGGTGGTCTCAGTAGAAGAGGAGTTCTATCTCGTTAAAGAGGATTTTGGTCTTTTGGCATTTGCACAAAGGTGTAACCTTTTTTCCTCTTATGTATTATATTGGTACGCATCATTTCATTTCATCCATCTTTCTTGTATCATGTTTTGGAATGTGAGTGGCTCACCGATTTTTGGCATGGATTCATCCTAGTCGATGCCCATGCTCTAGATCATTCAAGCGCTTTTTAAATATGGCTCATGCATGATATTATGTTCCATTATTCAACTAAACCGTATTTCTCCGCTATATTAGTTTCTTTGGGAGGGTGCTTTTAAAATGGTTATTACCATGTATGGATTCTTAGATTGGCAAGCCCATACATGGTGGTATTGCATATCCGGTGTCGCACTCAATGTTAACTAATATCTCTCCTCTACATTTCTCATTCACTACATACACTCTTCCTCGATAACTTATGTCTCGTGAAGCATTTCTCGACCGGCCCGCTTTGTAAAGTAGGTCGTCTCGAATTGTCCGTTGCTTTTACATTGGAGTTATGCATGTTGCCCCCTACAATATTCTCTTCTCTCGTGTCAATTTCCTCGAAGGTATCGGTCCCATTCCCAGTTTATTTCCCTATTTACAAGAGATAGCATGTGAGGCGAAGTTGACAACTTCATACATTATATTATACACTCCCTCGCTATGCCAAGATGTCCTAGGCACCGGGTCTATCACAACTCTAGGTTGTCTCTTAGGAGCGAAAACACCTCGCGCTATCCACCTATGCGTAAAATTAACAGTTATATTCCATACCAAGTTTACGCATATGGGTACCACATTCCACCTATTTTCAAAGAAAAAATGCCCCGAAGGGCGTTAGCAGTCATTTTCAGCAACCACCATATCACTACCATATTAGTGACACATACAGAACATGTATCTATCATATAGATTTATTTAACTAGCCACAACATCACGAGCATGGGACATTCCCACCTCATAGAAAATTTGTATATATATATATATATATATATATATATATATATATATATATATATATATTGTATTATATTTGCTTACAGGGGTCCCATAGGACATGGTCATTCTTCGAACCGGTGTAGGGTGTTTCCAATTCCGAGCTTCATGCAGGTCTCTCTCTCTCTCTACGCACAATATAAAGAAAAGAAACTATAATGTATTTTAGCTATACAGTTCTTCCTAGACCTCACACATTAGGGGGAAACTGTTAACACTGGAAAATTGTACAAGCAGAAGATGACATTATTTAATGTCAAGCAGAAGGATTTACAAGGCTGAAAGACATTAGATAATCTGGAAAGTATTTAAAAATATCTAAGGTCTGAGATAAAATCAAAATTGAGAAAGTCATAAATGCTTTTGCGTGCATAATCCTTCATGAAGAGCGCCTTTGCATGCCTTTTCACCCGAAATGCGCGCAATCCTGGGAGTGGCGAAAGTCACTTTCCGAGACCACAAAAGACACACTTCAGGACAGTGATTCCTCACTTGAAGCTGCCTAAGGACAACCACCAAAGCCTCCTTAGACATCAAGGGAGCACACAATGGGATATTTTTGGCACACAAAGGAATCATCCCCCTCTCCTGGGTCACCATCCACAATGTACCAAGAGACGGAAGGAGGATTTTAATTCTCCTATATAAGACCACCATGAGATGAAGAACTTGAGAACACATTGTTATTTTGGCCAAAATTTCCCAAGAAATACCAGCAGTGTGTGATCCAGAGTTGAAGATAGAGGGGACTCTATTGTTGGCCATCCAACAAGTTCAGTCCACCACAGTAGAGAGAGGGAGACTTTGCACCGAGGCAAGCTTGGAAGTAAAAACATCCTTGCATTGGGACTTAGAACCCATGTTCTAGAGGCCCTTTGGCAAGAGGGTTAAATTTTCATCCTCATTTCCTACCAGCACTCAATAAGAGGGCCTAAAGAGCCACCATTTGTATTACTGCAGTTGTTTGACTTTATTCAGAGCTTTTGTTTATTTGTTTTAGTTTTAGTTTATATATGCATGCTATTTCTCTATCTAGTATGTTTATGATTCTAGCTTGTTCCACTAACTTTCTTGACTCCACTTATTTTTCTGCCTGTGACCAATAACTTAAGTGTGTAAACCACACCCCTTAAGTTGGTGTGATTTCGTACATGCGTGCACCAAACACACTAACACAGGATTAAAATTTGGTGTGATTTCGTACATGCGTGCACCAAACACACTAACACGGGATTTTTTTTTAAAGCTTTAGATGTTGAAACAAAAAACCCACTTGGGATAAATCCTGATGAAGCTCGTGTCTGAATTTCAGATCTTGGTTCGCTATATTTTCGGAGATATGATCTATGGAATTTAGGGTTTTTACAGGCTTCCGAATTTCATCTCAAAAAGGTGACCCTGGGAAAATCGTCAAAACTCTCTCTCTGAGAAGAATATTGGAATTCGGTAAAAATTGGCAGATAGTGCACAAAATGTAGATTTATGTATATCAATTTCAAAGCCGAAGGAGGAAACAATGACTCGTGGCATGCCATACAATTTCTCTCTACATAACTAGTCCATAATTAGTTCATTGTGAGAGATTGGGCATAACTTTGCCTTGAAGAATCCAAATCGGGTCAGACCTATGGCATTGAAAATAAGACTCAGAGGGATACTATAAGACCAAATATCACATATTTGGGATCTTAAAACACAGAGATGCATCAGATTCAATATCGAGCTGCTAAAAGGCAAGAAAAAACTAGATCATGTGTTGTCAAGGGCTGCAAAGGACCAGACTTTCTAGCGCAGCAAGGCAAAGCAAGGTGCAGCAAAATGATGCAGCAGAGGTAAGCTCTAGGTAAGTATCTTTTGTATATGCATGTTCATCTCTTAATTGCATTAGGTTCTCTTTATTCTAATTTGTTGTTTTTGTTTAGCATTGACATATGCTCTGCAGGATGAGGTAAGTTTTTCTATTATCATGTCATGGGTATTTCCTTGAATAATTTTTGCAGGTATTATATATTCATCAAGTTAATACTCAATGCATGATATAATGTTCTGAAGAGTGAGAAAGGGTAGCATGACAAGAGCAGCAATCAAGGTGCAGAACAATAGTAAGAAGTTCACCACATGAAGTATTCAAGTGGGAAACACTCCATACAGTCATTGTAAAGGTATCATTGTACTGAGTCATTGTAAAAGAATCATTGTAAAAGTTGTACAAGTGTCTATCTGCCAATAGTTGAAGAGGTAGTGTCAGTACGTCTAGGATCATCATTAGGTGGTTGTGTCATAGATGGGGTTATGGTCTAGTGTGTCTTCTTATTCTACATCATTCTATATCATTGTAAAGTGGACCATTTTCCCTGGTACGGGAATCCATTCTTCTTTTAGTCTTCTATAGGGTGGTAGGGTGGTGCTAGGGTGAGTTGTAGCTCATTGGGTGGTGGGGCATCCATTTAGTTGACTACTAAATAATCTCGAGCGTTGGAGCGTCCATCCAGTGGGAGCTGGAGAAGAATGTTTTTCTAGATTATAGGAAGTTGGAGCTTTTTTTTCAATTGGAGTTGAAGATTAAAGAATTAATAGAAAAGCATTCAGGTGGTTTTTGTCCCAGAGGGGGTTTCCACCTTAAAAACTATGTGCATTTTTTTTCCTTCTGTTCACTGCTATCATTGTAAAAACACTTATAATAATTAAAGATTATCTAATGCTCTAAAAGATTAATAATAATACTAATTGAAAGGAATACAAATTCACCCCCCCTCTCAGTATTTCCAACAGGTTTTTGGTTCTTAGTCGCAGGGATGCTATAGGGTATTTTCAATCACAACCATAGGCATGTAGGCTCATGAGTGTGGTTGGAGGTTTTCAGCCACCCGTGCATCTTACTCTACGTGTGGTTAGAACTCAGGGTTTGATTTTGACAGTTAACCACATATTCCAACAGTTGATGATAGTTGGTCGTGGGCTTCTGAATCGGGGTTTTTATTATTAGCATTGTTGGGTTCATCTCTTGGATGTTGTTTAGTTGATTTTGATAGATAATTTTTTGGTTGAAGATATGTATCATTTTACTCTCTCTTTGCTGAAACATTCAGTGACAATCTAATAAGAAGAATAATTTGAAAGGGTTTTCCCCCTTGTGGGTTTTTTCCCTAGTCTCCAACCAATCCTAGTGTCTCTATGTGTGAATGATTTTCTTCTATTGTTCCTTTATGTTCCTCTCCATTGATGATGATATTGTTCTTTCTATATAATTGCATATGTTGTTGAATAATGTTGTAAAAATGAATAATGTTAAGATTTCATGGGGTGAATTCAATGTGCAAATGATGAAATGCAAATATTTAAAGCAAATAACAATATATACCTAAGAAAAATTAACATCTTGGCATATACATTAGGATCAAGATGACATTAGAAAAACTAATATCAAGAAGAAATCTATCCATTTTAGAATACCAACCTCAAGGAGCTTTTTTAAGACAATAGATATGTTTCTTAAGGCTAAATCCACATTGAAAAATAACTAGGAGGTTGTTTCAAGTATATTTCTTCTTGTAGATCCCGATACAAAAAGGTGTATTTAAAATTTATCTAATTGACCTCCCATTCATGTGAGGCAACATGGGATAGAACAAATCAAATGGTATTTATTTTTGTGATAGGGGAAATGGTTTCATTATATTCAATTCCTTCAACTTGAGAGAATCCTTTAGAAACTAACTATGCATTATGTATTTCAATGCTTCAATATGTTGCATGCTTAGTTTTGTACACCCATCTACATTTGATAAGTTTTCTTTCATTTGGAAGAGGCATAAGTTCCCAAGTATCGTTCATCATTAGGGAATGATACTCTTCATCCATCAATGTATCCTAATATGGATTGCTCGAAGCTTCTACAAATGTTTCTAGATCATGAGTCTCTCAAACTTGAGCCAATAGATATGAGGCCCACTAGAACTATGAACATGTATGATGTTTATTTCTAGAATAACTAACAATATCACCCGATAATTTTCATGTTGAATGGACCCATCTATGAATATTTGATGTTGGTGAAAGTTCATATTCAATTGACACATCTGGAGGAATGTAAGTAGACATAGTTGGTTTTTCATCATCATTTTCATCATCTAAAGAAGAAATGAGAATAGGATTAAAAGGTGGCATAATCATTGAAGATGGCTTGCAGGTTGAAGATGGCACAAATTTTGAATGAGGTTGTTAACCTAAGATATTTTCATCAATTTTTACATCTCTTCCAACAATTATTTTATTTAAATAAGGTTGAAGAATTCTATAACCTTTTTCATCTTCAAAAAATCAACAAAAATACACTTCTCACTTTTAGTTTGTAATGCTTCCCTTTTTCTCATTAGGATTATGAGCACATGGTTCACTACCAAATACATGAAAGTGACATAATTTTATTACATGCTTCTTCTTATTTTAGATTTTTTAACTCCTTTATGGGTGTGTGATTTACTATATATTTTACACAATTTATTAGTTCCACCCAATAATGAAGATTTGATCCCTTGGATTAGATCATATAATTGGCCATCTCCTTTAAAGTGAAATTCTTTCTCTTGGAAACATAATTTTGTTGTGGTGTATATGGAGTATTATGTTGCATTTGAATGCCTTGTGTAGTGCAGTAAGCTGTGAATTTGTTGTTAAGTTCTACAATTCCATGATTTATTCTTAACCTTTGTAGTTGATGTCTAGATTTTATTTCTATAAGTGCCTTGCACGACAAAAGCATATCAAATTCTCCACCCCTAATTTTTAAGAAGTAAACCCAAGTGCATCTCGAAAATCCATCAATGAAAGTTAAGAATTACTTTCACACAATAAGAGATGAAAGTGGATTATGCATATCACTGTGAACAATCTGTGAAGGGAACGAGGCATTCCAAGAGGAACACTTGTCAAAATACTCCTTATGGTGTTCGTCAAAAACAAAGTCAGCACAAACACCATCTTTGTAATAAATAAGAGGAAGGCCAATCATCATATTCTGATGACATAGTTTTTTGCAATGAGTGATAGTTTAGATGACCAAATTGATCATGCCAAAATTTTTTTCAAATCATCATTGTGAGCAATAAAAAATTATGGAAACGATGATGACCCAAATGTTGATTAGCGGTTGTCATTGATGTCAACCCAAGCAGCACCAAGGGCTAACCCAAAATTGAATGAGAAGTTTGACCTACCAAATTAATATATTCTGGGTCAATAATGCTTTTGATGGTTTCTACTTGTCGAGATGTTTCCGTTATATATGGCACGCCATGTAATTCTTCACGGTTTGAGAGATATTCATGTTTGAAGTTTGTACCCCAGTTAGTGGGCTAAAACCCCATGGGGTTGGGGCATGGGTCATTAAAAAGTCATAATTAATATTTTTTAAGCTCCTAAAATCCCTCCCACGTTCACTTGTTGAAGCCCCTCTCAACTTAAGCATTCATATATATTGTGATCTTCATTTCCTCCTTAGGCAAGGGATTCGGCCATCTGAAACAGGTCATCGTGGAATATTCGCTCTAAAAAATTTTCTACGAAGGCTCAGAAGCTGAAATTTTTATGAGGAGAAGCCAAAATCCTGAGGAAGCTGCAGTAAAAATTTCAGATTAATTTGCACAATATTTTTGGAGATATGATCTGTGGAAGTAAGGGTTTTTGCAGGCTCCTGAAATTCATCTCAAAGAAGTGAACTTGGTAAATTTTTCATAACTCTCTCTATGAGTATCGGATTGGAATTCCATAAAAAAAGATGGATATTGCACAGTATTTAATTTTTTCTCTATCAATTTTAGAGACAAATGAAGAAACAGTGACACGTGGCACGTCGTACAAGTGCGCTCTACTGAAACAGTCCATAATTAGGGAAGTGTGAGAAATTGGGTATAAATATCTCTTGAAGAATCCAAATTGGGTCAGAGTTGTGGCATTGGAAATAAAACTCAGAGGACTACTATAGGACCGAAAATCAAATATTGAGAATTTGAAATAACAGAGATACGCCAGATTCAATATGAAGCTCCTAGAAGGAAAGAAAAAGCTAGATCATGTGTTGTCAAGGATTGCAAAGGACCAGACTTTCTACGACAGAAAAGAAAAGAAAGGTGCAGCAGAGGGTAGCATGACAAGAGCATCAACCAAGGTGCATAACAACAGCAAGAAGTTCATCATATAAAGTCTTCAAGTGGGCAGCACTGCATAAAATCATTGTAAAGGTATCATTGTACTTAGTCATTGTAAATACATTATTGTACAATTTGTACTAGTGTCTATCTGCCAAGGGTTGAAGAGGTAGTGCTGGGAGGTCTAGGATCATCATTAGGTGGTTGTGTCAAAGTTGGGGGTATGGTCTAGTATATCTTCTTCTTCTGCATCATTCTATATCATTGTAAAGTGGACCATTTTCCTTGATACAAGAGTCCATTCTTCTTTTATTCTTCTATAGGGTGGTAGGGTGGTGTTAGGGTGAGTTGTACTATCAAGTTTGCATCCATTCGGTGACTACCGAAGAATCTCGAGCGTTGGAGCGTCCATCCAAAGGGTTTGAGAAGAATAAAGCTTAGGATTCTAGGAAGTTGGAGCTTTATTTTCAATTGGAGTTGAAAAGAATTATTAGAAAAGCATTAGTGGTTTTTTCCTGAGTGGGTTTCCACCTTAAACATTGTGCGCATTTGTGTTCCTCTTGTTTGCTGCTATCATTGTACAAACACTAATAATAATTGAAGATTAACTAATGCTCTAATTGAAATAAATACTGATTCACCCCCCCCTCTCAGTATTTCCAACACCAAAGTTGTCAAATTTGTATAATTTGATAATATCATCAAAAATTCCAGTGGCAAGGACATTCTTAGGATCCCTTATTGCAACTCAGTGAGGTGAAAACTCTACAGTTTTACCTTCACATGGATGAGTTATTTGATATACTAATAGAAGGTCGGAGGAAAGACTTGAAACACATAATACATCATTGAAATGACCATTATGTAGCTAAATTGTTCTAGACCCTACAACATTAAGGAATTTATCATCACCAACAAATATTTTTTTGGTGTAACAATCATTTAAAGTAGGAAAATTTTATTATCCTTAGTCATGTGATAAGATGCTCTAGATAAGCCACTCATCAAAAGGAGTAGATGTTACATTGAAGGAGAAATCATATGAAAAAATTTCATTTCCATGAGAAGAATTTTTAGAATAATAAGAGTTAAAATTTATTTTGCGCTTCTTCCTTGTTGTTGCTAAGACCTCCATGTTTTTAAATGTGTAGGCTCAAGGTGACCATCTCATCCACAAAAATTTCAATACACAGCAGTCTTATTATTCTTTGATTTTTTATGTTTGTTTGTATTGGTAGTAGAAGTTGGCTAAGAGGGTTTGGGAACCTTGTTTTTCTTATTGTTGCGAGGACGTTTCTTCTTTGGATGCTTGCTTTTATCTTTATGCTGGGCCACTAAGGTCTTTTTAGATGTATCTACAGGGTCGATCACTTCAAGATGCAAGATCTCATCTTGTTCTCTAATTTGAAGATCACAAAGAGATTCAAGAGTAATATCTTAATATGTAACCTCAAAGCTTCTCCAGTGGCATAAAAGGTAGATATAGAAACATAATATGCAGCACCAAGTGTTAGCACAGATATGGAAGTGATAAAATGACTCTTTCAGTTGTTTTCCATTAGGTCATAGGTCAAAAATTTTTCTTTTTTGAACCAGTTCTTAGAAATAATTTTGGTCACTGAAGAAAGGCTAAACCATGTATGTTGCTCCTTCATTTCATCTATCATCATCATTGTCAATTTCATCGCCATCATTAGTTTCAAGGTCACCATCTCCATCATCATCATTCAATAGGTCTAGGGTTATGTCATTTCATTTCATTTAGGTCAAGTCTAGGTTCAACTCTACCTTTGGAAAAATCATCAAATTTTCACTAAAATAAGGCAATGGACCTCCACTTCATCCATAAAACCCTAGTGAAGGAGCATGCATGTCTATGAAGTTCAAATAAAGCCATCTCTCTTGTTTCATATGGCTCAAGTTTCAAAAAAATTTAAAATGTCTCATATTTGTCTCATTGTTTCATGAAATATAGTTTCACTGTCTCACATTCTCTTTTAAAGGATCAAAAGTCATCATCCACTGTCAGAGCTTTAAGGGAGGTAATTTTGACCTACTGTCCTAGTCAAACGCAAAAGAGTGTCATTTCAAGCTGTTATCACTCAGATTTTCCTTGAAGTTGTTGGGAAGAGGAAAGGGGTCCGAGGTAACCAAAAACCAACTTTTAGGTACAGAATATAGCCAATCTGTACCCAGAGAGGGCTCTCTCTTTAATTTTTAGCTTTGTTTTGAAATATGTTAGGCTAGTTATGAAAGTTTAGGGATTTTGATTGTGTTTGGGGGTGGAATTCAATAGCAGAGGAGTAGGATTGAGTATTTTATGCCATTGGGCTAATGGAGTCAAATAAGATGGCTTAACTGGATTTATTTTCTTAACAAGGGAGGGTTTCACAAGGCAAGGTAGTCAAATAGGGAACAAATAAAGATTTAAAATAAATGGAATGGACTCAAAATGGGTGAAGGGAAATTAAAAATCCTTCAACTTTTTCCAAAGAGGGAACTTGAATGATTATTAATAAAGGGAAATTAAGAATTCTTTATCAAATAATCAGAATGAATAAACTAGAAAACAGGAGCAATTAAGAATTCATTGTTCATACTAGTTCAGAGGAAAACATTAAGAATAACAACGATTGAAAACAGATTGCACTTAAGCACTTTCTGAATTATTATTTTTCATTTATCATTCAGATATGAAACATAGATGGTATAATAAACAAGAAAAACTTTAAAACATAAGAGATAGAAAACTTATTGATCCGGTGTCTAACTCAAGAATCCTATGAAAAGTCCTTTGCGTCAATTCTTTATCCAGCTAGCCATGCAAAACTTTGTCTAACAACATTTTATTCCAAAATAATCAGTATTATAGCAAAGTCTAAGAATCCACCTCCCTCAATACTCTAATTGAGGGAGTATTTATACAAAAAATTACAAAAAATATCTCCTAACAAATTGAGATACATTTTAGGATGACTCATGAATAAGTTACAAGAAAATAGAGACAGATAGTCTCGTAGATAGGAGAAAAGGTAAATCGATGTTGTGTTGTTCCTATTTTTGTGAATGTGCTGGAAGCAGGCCCTATGATTTGGCTTGCTGCTGTCTTCTTTGGTAACTCTGTGCTAGCTACCCTGTTTTTACTGATACTTTTTATATGCACTGATACACTTTCACCTGTTTGATCTTTGTTTATCCTTTTTACCATTACTTACTGTAGTAAATAACCAAAATTCATCCAAGGATATTTTTACAAAATGTCCAACATGTCTTCCCACCATTGTGTTTCTGGTATTCTGGTTCTTTGAAGCTTTCTTAGGGTCTCATCAGTTTTTGTGTATCTGAAAAAGGTAGGCTGAATTGGAAATAAGTGTTTTACCTCATGTTCGAGATAAAACAAATTTTCTAGACTATCATAAAGAATTTTTCCTGTAGGCAACGCGTTTGCTGCTGATGAACTTGTTGATGGACTTGCCTGGTTGTATGCATACTTATTCAATTTCTCAACATAGCTTTGATGACTCATTAGTTAATCATGAGTAACTAAAGGACTTGGCAACCCTTTACTCTGCAAAATATCAAATCTTTTCGTAAAAGAATTGATTTCTTATTGCATATCATGGCACCTTCTTTCTAAGTTTTGCATTAGAGTTCTTTTAGTAAAAACCTTTTTTACTTCCAAAATTGTCCCTGTTCTATCTTGAATGCCCAGCTCTTCAAGTTGATATTTGTTCTTGGTATTTAAAAACTATATGAGCTCGCTAGCTTCTTCAGGCATATTTCCTAATTCTGCCCTTGCCTTTTGAACTTCTTCTAAAGCCAGTTTAACTAAATCATTTTGCTCATACATTATTTGGATTGATGGCCAGACATCATTTATTGATTGAGTGATGTTGGCCCAAAGAATTTCCTTGATTTCTTTCAAAGGTTTCTCCAATGTGAGATCCTTTTTTAATGCTTTCACCAATTTTTCTAACCTGTTGATCTCTCTTGTCTTTTCTGCAACATTTATCTTTTAGAGATCATAATTTTGTTCCAAGGTAGTAAATTGTTCTTTTGCTTTTTGGAGTTCTGTAACTTGAAGCTTCAATTCCTCCATTGATTTTATTAGTTCCTTAGTGCTCAAATTGGCAGTGTTTCCCTGTGCTAGTTCTGCTGACTGCCCTGTTGTTGTTGTACCTGTGACCACTTCTGCTATGGTTGCTGGGATGTTTGGTGCTAGTGTTGTCCCAAGTGTAGAAGGGACTGCTGTTGAGACTATTGGTATCACGTTGGGAGGCTGAGAGATCGACTCTCCCTACTTGTCCTTCAATGCTTTTTCAAGTTCTTGTTCAGTCTCATTCAGTTGTTCATTAAGTTTTAAGAGCAAATCCATCAACTCTTATTCAGATTTTTGCTTTATAACCTCAGCAGTCTGTGGATGCCTTGAAGGTGGCAGCTTTAGTTGTTTCCTTAGGGCAGCAATATCATCGTCTTTCTTTTTTATTAGGGCTTATGTAGCCTTAACATCTTTGGGATTATGACCCAATCCAATAATTATTTCTTCTAAAGACTTTATTCTGTTATCTTTTTCCTGGGAGGAAGATTTTTCCAGATGCAGTTGGGCAGTTGTATTATCCAAGGAATATTGCAATCTTTGGGCTATCATTGCCTTACTCATCAAGGTTGAATAAATAATTTCTCCAGTTTGTTTATGCAATTCAATCTGATCCAGAGGATGAATATCCTTTGCCATGACTTCAGAATTGGTTCTAAGATAGTCTTATGTTGTTCGAGGCTGCTGCACTTTAGGCTTGAAATAACTCATTACCATTTTACCTTCATTGATGTCATAGGCTAACATCAATCTCTGTTGATTTTTGGGGGCCATCTTCAAATATTGATTATAAACTTGAAGTCTCAATGGATCATTTCTGGATTTTATGTCTATAAATGTCTTCTTGATATCCCAAGCGTCCTTCACTGGTGGCCTGAAGGATGATACCTCTGCACTTTGTTGTCTTTCTAGCTCCTTTCTCTGTGAGTTGGTAGATGTCCCACTGACTGGGAATGTTTGTTGGTTGTCTAATCCTTCTCTCTTCTGACTATCAGTGGTCTCTTCAACAAATTCTTCTTCTGAGAGAGGATTTAATCTTTTCCTTTTGGTACCAGGCTTTTCTGAAGTTCTACTGGCAGGGGTATCTGTTTCTATGTCTCTCTTTTTAATTTTTTCCTCATTTAGGGGAGTTTGCAAGATTGGAGGTTCTGTCACATTGATCTGAGTGGGATAAATCTGTATTTGGGCCTGCTCCTTGGAATTTTCAGGCTGCTCAAACATTGCGGATTGCTCTGTGGCCTGTGTAATGATCTCTTTTTCCTTACCTTTAGATGTTGTTGTGGCTGGTGTGTTGGTTTCCTGTAAATGTTGCTGAGAGGTTCTAGCAGAGGAAGAACCAATCCCTGGTCTTCGTACCTACCCAAAAGAATCCAGGTCAAGTATTTTCTCAAGATCTCTCATAACATTCTCAACATTGACCTGTTCACTATCCTTTTCTACTAGGGTCCCTTCCATCCATTCATCCATGTTTGCAAATTTTTCAATCTCTGGAATCTTATGGTGAATGTATGGTGACAATCTGTTCTTCATTCTTCTATCACATATAAAGCTATTAGGGTCATATGGTACCCACCAAAAAATATTTTGCAACTTAAAATAATCTTCCAGAATTCTTTCTGCTTCTTTCCTTGCATCGTTAGTATTACAAACGAAAGGGCCTAACTGACTCTTGATTCTAAGTTGAGCTTTCTTCTTGGCATTATAAAAATGGACTAGGTCTGAATTTATCATTTGCCTGAAATATTCTAAGGCAAAGAGCCTCATTGGAACATACTTTGGTAGCTTAAAAGGGCAGAGCTCACACCCATATATCCTAATTTCTGTATGGTTTTTGTATAGGTACCAATCACCTATCCTATATTGCTTGGAGAGCTGGATGATTTTATTCATGTCACTATTGATCCTAGGAGGGGAAACTCCTGTTAATAATGTGGTTGCTAGGTGAAAAAATAGGTCAATGAATTCATTGTATGAGTAAAGGGACTCAAAGGAACTATGGAAGACTGCAGACCAAAAAATTACAAACCTTGGATTTCCTCTGGTGTCAAGTTTCATGACAAGGAAGGGGAAATTCTCTGACTGATAATAGAGCATAAGATGGTATATAAAAGTGGAGTATTTGAAAACTCTTTCATCTTCTAGTCTCATAAACTAGTCATGAATCTTGTCAGCAATGTAAGAGGCAAAGTCATATTTGACAGCAAGGGGTTGTCCAGGAGTAAAAATTGACAACAACACTAGGGTTATTTCATGAACATATTCACTAGTGTTGAATCCCATTATTAAAGATATCATATTCACTATAAGTCTGCCCATATCTGTGAAAAAGGTATGTCCATAAGGAAGGGGGCCTTTGGGTTGATGTTCTTGTAGCATGAAAGTTTGACAGAGGCGATTCAGTTCTTCTTGGGATAATTTTGTGGATTTTTCAAGTAAATCTCCCACGGAAAGGGGATTCAAGGCTTGACCGGGATGAAATTGTAACATTTCATTGATGGATTGAGCAGTTATTGGAAAAAGAATGGTTTGACTTAGGGACATAATTGCTCGTTGATTAGGGTCGTAATTGGCATGGCAGTGATAAATTATTTCAAGAAAGACATGGATTGAGGGTAGAAAATACATTGGAAGATTGGATTCCTACAGTCCAAAAATATCAGAGCCATTCAGGTAATTATTTCTTCTTTGGCAAAAGATTCTCAAGGGATTTTTACTAAAGGTGAGGTTTTTTATCTGGAAGTCCCTATCCGCTAGAGGCAGATAGTATAAATCTTTGTGGGGAGCATTCAGGGGTGCAACAGTCAAAGCCACAGGGGTTTCCATTTCTGGTTCTTGTGGATTCAGAAAGGAATTTGGATTTTCAGTGGAAAATAGGCAAATTTACAGGTCTGGGAACTTATGTGGTGAAACAAAGACTAAATTATACTGTATTTTAATCCTTTTTTTGTGGAATTACAGCATAAGACCAAGATTTTCAGGGTTTGGCAGAAATTGGATAAATACCTGTGTTCGGGCGAAAACAGGTGCAGGCAATAGCTGACAGGTTCTGGACTGGCTTGGCTGCAAATTTCTTAGCAAGGTGGTGGTTGGAAATCTTCAACAGTTGACTTTGACGTTCTTTGCATGGGAACACTGGTCGCAACACAGAATAATGAAAATGACGTTTTGTTTGTTTTATTAACAAAGTCAAGGTTGGCAAGGGTTTTTGTTATTCGGGCGGGTGACGTACGCGGGAATTTTTTTTTTTGTCGTATGTGGAGGGCGGTAAGCGCTATGATATCGCACCGCTTTTGGGGACGGGTGGTATTTAGCCGGTAGCCAGCGATTCCATAGACTTTGTGACGCGTGGCAGGGTACTGTTTACAAAACCGCTCCGCGATCGCACGTTAACGTTCGGTCGTGGAGGGCCATGCGATATGGACGACGGCCATTGGACGTGGGGTGCGTGATCAGACGGTTATCGGGGAGGCGAGGTGACGGACGTTTTAATGAGAGCGGGCCCAATACAATCAAAGATTATTTAATCATATCGGGAGCAATGTGATTGGTCGGGAAAGTTATTAATTAACCGTGGGGATTAATTAATCCTTATTTAAATTAATGTTGTTTTATGGTTATATTTCAACCAAGGGGCGAGATATGTAATATTTGGGGATTTTGTATAGTTATAGTAATACAGGAATGGGTAGTTTTTATAGGGGAAATAAATAGTATAAGTTAAAAGTTAATATGTCATAATGAATGAAAAAACGCTAAGTATAAAAACATTAGGATTGTGTATTCAACTTAGGCTTGAATGAAAAAAGGGTTTTTTGTGGGATATTGTGTAATTTTCCTAAGTAAAATAGGATTTCACTTAGGAAAAGACTTATGGAAGTAAATGAATGACTTATGGATGATATTAAGTACTTAGGCTTTTAAATTATTGGGTCGAGGGTCCAGTCCCTCTAGAAGTCAAAGAAATTCTTTGAGCCCCTCTAATTTTCAAATGCCTTAGTACTTCGGGGAAATTAGTGAAATTTTTAGGGAAAAATGAGAAGGGAAGTTAATCATTTGACTTTGTTTTGCTTGAAATTCCTCCAGTGTAATGTCTGCCTTGCACTTGTGATGAAAGTAAAGATTAACACATTTAGAGTCATTATCCATCACATGTAATTCTGCAACATCATCTACCTACCCTACCTACTTTAACCTACCATGTTTTCTTCTTTATTAGGGTGCACTTAGATTGGCAAACCCTTATCACACTTTTTTTCCTTTACATGTAGAAATCTATCTGAGTCTAACCTTATTACATCCAAGGGCTCAGATTAAGCTGTTGAGCTCCTTTTATTTACTCTACCTATCTACTTATCTGCCAATATTAAACAGTTTGGTTAGATTTTATTCTCTATCTCTAAAACATAAAATTCAAACATGAACTAGCCAAGCTTAAGTTGTTTGATTGTTCACCAATTGTGGCATAAGTTACAAGTTGCACATAATTTTTTTATTACATAAGAGCAAAAAGTAGTGGCATTTAGACTTGCACACTTTCCCCTGGCCTTTCTTTTGGTGGGGTTCATTTTCTTTCACTTTTTGGCCATTTTATTCTTTTCACCCTTTGATTTTTTCTTTTAGGGTATACCCTCTTTACATTTTTTAAATTTTTTGATTTTTTGACAATATGGAAAACCTTTGCAACAAGGAAAGGTATGAACATATTACATAGCCCATCAAGTCAATCATGATATATGACACTTATTGGTATAGGAGCATAACACAAGCTTCAAAGACATCTTATCTATGTTAAAAAGTCATGTCCAATATGAAAGTTCAAAAGTCTTCAAAAGCAGTGTCATTATCTCATGAAAAGGAGAAAAATTGTCTCAAGGTCTCATTTTAAAAGACTAAGAAGGTCATCTCAAATGTCAGGGAATGCAAAGAGGTTAAATTTGTCCTCTCATCTTATTCAAAGAGCCAAAGAGTCACCTTTCATGTCAAAGGGTTCAAAAAGTGCTTTTTTGTCTTCTTACCTCATTTGGAAAATCCAGCATGTCATCCTCCAAGTTGCACGAAAGGTTTTAAAAGGGTCATTTCAAAAGTCTTGGAGAGTGAAGGAAATTAAATTTTAATTATTCTCATCTTATTTGAAGGGATAGCATGTTGTTTTCAAAGTGCAAAAGAGTTAAAAGGTCATGGTAATATCATGTAAAAGGGTAAATGTCTTCTCACTAGATTATAAAAGGAAAAAACGTACAACATTTCCATTCATTGTTCCCTTTTGATATGTGTGTGAGTACCTCTCTTCCTTATTTTCCCTCTAAGGTGTTACAAACTTCAAATCCTAGCATTGAAATTTCTGTTATCCTTCTGGGCTTGTTTTCTCACTAACCAGACTCCTTTGTTATGTTTCTGTGGGTGAGGGAAAGTGCATCGCTACCCTTCTATTTTGTGAGAAAAATCTCCTTTGTTACATTTCTGTCTTGGATAGGAAACACGTTGTTATGCTCCTGTTAAGTTAGAAAATCCGTGTTACACTTCTGAGAGTCAAAAATAGCGTTTTTACACTCTTGTTGGGTGAGGGAAGAAATTGTTACACATCCAGATAGTGAAAAATAGTGTGGTACGCTCATCTGATTGAGGTAAAGCCTAGTGTTATGCTCTTGTGGGTAATAGAAGAGTGTTGTTACGCTTCTGTGTTGGAGTAAATTTTTCTTATGCTTCTTTGGTAGCCTCCAGAGTTAATCAAATCTCGAAAACCTCCAGATTTCGACCTCATCTCTTGGTGTGGCTTTTCCAAAAGGTCAGAAAACTCCTCAAGCTTATTTTGGTCACAATTTGCACATTTCTTTAGTCATTTCATGTCATTAAGACCCTTTTTCATCTCTCTACTATCCACATATTAAAAAAAAAAATTTATTTAGTCAAAACCCTAACATATTCAACCCAAACCCTAACCCTATAATCTAAAACCTACCCTATTTAATTCCTACAACCCTATGCCCATCTACATTCCTACCACATCACCCTCTTAACATCTCAACAAAACTAAAATCCTAATCTAAAGCTATTTTTACACAGTGAGTGTAAAAACACTGAAAACATACAAGACTGTGTTTTAGGGTTTTAAGGGACTTAGACTTACCCATTTTCATCCATTATACTTGCATTGTGGAGCTAAGGAGTCAACATGTCTTCTCATATTTTATCAAAAAAAATTTCCAGCTCCATAACCCTCAAAAATCAAAACACTTCTTCACTAGTTCTTTCCCACAGCCAAAATTGGGAAACGATTGTGTTTTGAGGATTTGAATGACTTCCACTCATCCATTTGCCTTCATTTCACCTTCATTATGGAGACAAGACACCATCCTTCTCACTGAAAGTTTATCAAAAATTTTACTCAACCCCATCACCCCTTTTTCACCTCACAAACTTGTCATATTGTTGCACAGGCCATTCTCACAGTCAAATTTGGGAATTTCCTGTGTTTTAGAAATTTTGATGCCTTCCACTCATCCATTTGCCTTCATTCCACCTTCAACTTGAAGCTGACACACAACACTACCCACTCAAATTTTTCTAGAATTTTTCTAAGCTCCAAGGCCCTCCATTTCATCCGCCAAACTCACACCTTCATACACTCTATTTTCCAAATCCATTCTCACCCACTCATTTCATTGACATCCTAGAGTTTTCATCATTCCAGTGACCAACACCATGTAAAGTGACAACAAGAGCTTCAAAGGAGGGAGCCATATCAAACTTGAGCCATTCACCATGCACGAGATTAATTCTTCGCCATTTGCCAAAATATGCTTTCAAAAAACTCAATGCTTAACATTTTGTGAAAGGCTAATGGAAGGAGGGTGTCATCTTCGATTGTCCAGTCTTTTTGCAACAAGCTACAATATGGGAAAGGTCACTCTTGCAGGTATGGATATAATTTTATCACCTGACCTAATTACTTCAACTACAGGTATTCCTTCTCAGGGAGAGCAGTGGCTCAAGGGTATGGATCGTGACATTGAAAACTACAAGAAGTTTCTAAAGCCTTGTGCTAAAGATGATCTAGAATTTATTTTTCCTTTTAGAAACCTCAGAAACAAGTATTCTCCTCTGATGATGTTTATAATGAAATACTTTACATCCGAAGGAAGATTCTCCAGGCTATACATGTATCACATCAGGATCTTGATGCATTTTACCAAAGTCAAAACACTTGATATGCCTCATTATTTATACAGGAGTTTGATTAAGATGGTTGAGAAGGTTCAGAGCATAAGATAATATCATCATACTAGTCTCTTTTATCATGGCCTTATCAAGTTCATTGTGCTACATCACTTATCCTCCATAAACATGCCATGGGAAGACTTCTTGGAGAGGTTATCAACAGCGCTTTTTGTCTTACTTATTACATCATCACCACAGAAAATGGAGATTGGTTCTTATAGCATGCCTATTCAGCTTTAAAATGTCCCTAGTGTTGTGGGATTTTCTCACACATATGAGAGAGGTAGGAGGCAAGTTTTTGTGCCTAAGTCTACCAAGATATTTCTTACACTTGGCACCCATGATGAGCAATGTCAGGTAGAGGAGCAGCCTCTTTTGCATCATCATGATGATTCAGTGCCAATGGAGCCTAAAGTATCAAAACATGAGGAGGTCAAATCAGTTGAATACATCATCAAATAGAAGGATAAAGAGATTGCATAATTGAAAGAGGCCTTCTCCATTTCCCAATCCCAGATTACTTTCCTTGAGCAGGAAAATCTTCAATTGCAAATGAATCAGCTCCTCCAAAGTAAATACAAATTAGACATGGAGGTAAATAGAGGAAAATTCAAGAAGATTGTTATTGTTGACAAAGTGCAGGAGATAGAGGCTGAATTACATTCAAAAATACCAAGAATAAGAGGCCTAAAAAGGGCATTGGAGAAAGAGAAATAGCAAATTCATCAATTTGAAGACTTAACATTTGATGAGCTCATTGCCATGGAGAAAAATGAGGATAAATAAATTTGGCTATTAAGAGTTAATGAACATCTGGAGAAGTTATTGAAGAAGGCTAAAAGGGATAACAACCTACAAAGGCACATGACAATTTATTATTGTACCAAGGATACCATTTCTCAAGTAAGGCTAAAACAAGTCAAAAAGAGGCTTAAAGAGGCACAAATGAAGCTCAAGGAGAATGACAGCTTGGATTTATTAGCTTAAGCTTCATCATTTGTATAGCCTATCTCTTTTAGGTGTCAAAGAAACAATTTTGAACGCTTTGGAGCGATTTTGGTATTTTTCATGATTTTTGGCATAATTCTGGAAATTTCTCATTATAGAAGGGTAATGGACACTTATGAATTTTTTATTTGGAGGAAGCCACATGGTGATTTATTTACATGGATGGATGTATTTTTATTAGTACATCATAGATCAGTAACCCTCCTGGCATGAAAAGCTGCAATTTGGGAGAAAAAAACTTAAAAACCACCTATTTTTCATGTTTCTACCTCCTTTTTGGACACTTTGTTACGCTTTTGAGTGAACTTGGGAGAATGGAGTTTTGAAGCCCTTCCGATGGTCCATTTTGGAAAATTCAAGATGTTATGGAAACTAGACGCACAGGGCTAGTTGACCGTTTTTTCAAAAAGTGAATTTGGACTTCTCAAAGTGCCTCCAAAGTTCGGTTATGCTTCTGCAATTTTTTTTTTAATTCTTTAGTGAGAATTGTCACAGATCAGCATTAGATTCCCTCAGTACACCTGTCAAGCTCAGAAATGGTCACAAATTTGAGGCTATGAGTTGTCATTAGAGTTATCATGTTAGTTTTTGCTTCCAATTATTATGGAGTGTGTAATTAATGTAAGGGACAAACACTCCTAATTTGTAGCTAAAATTCAAGGAATGGATTCTAACCTCCCTAGAAACTAGGAAATGCTCATATTTTGCATTTATGACCCATTTTGGATGGTATTTCGACCTAGTGAGGTGTAATGGTCTATATTTTCTATAATTAGACTCTCTTTTTTCATTGTTGGGGTTGCATATTCTCATATTTTGCTATGCAACTCTTGTAAACCAATTTGTCGAATGAAATAAGAGACAATTTGCAGGAAATATTGTGAGATACTTGTGGTATGATTTGGAACATATGTGTTTATCATGTTTGTTTATTATCTTATGCTTAATTCCATGTCTATTTCTTCATACATGTCTATCTTGTGAGTTTGAAAGTAAAATTCATGTTATGCATGCTCTATTTTATGCAAGATTTACCATATTATGTTCATTTGCTTCTTAATTGCATGAACTCATTGATTAATATGTTGCCATACTACCTACCTTTCCTCACATGCTCTCTGCAGGTTAACCTTGAAATTCAAAGCTAAAAACCTCATTTACAGTCCATTCATTGACTTTCCTATCCAGCATTCAAAATATCAAACAAATTTTACTCATTTAAGCTTACATATCTAGCCTAAACTCTTATGATACTCAACCATTCATTTGACTGTTTAAAGTGACAAAAAGAGAGCCCTCTATGGTCTGGGTAGGGCTAGCTGCCTGACCTAAAGTTGGTTTGTGTTTACCTTTCTCCAATCCTACTATTAGCCTTAGGAATTTGGGGAGAGTGATAACACCAAGCATAGAAAGAATAACATATATGTATCGACCATCCTTCATATTAATTTTGTAGTCTTTAAGTAAAAGTGTTTTGAAATTATATAAATAATCTGCAATGCAATGGAAATCATTAGGATTTAAATTCATTGTCTAATTTCTAAGCTTATAGTATTTAATCACATTGTGATGGCCAAATACTTTATTCAACTTTTCCTAGGCTTCATTAGAGTGATCTATTCCTTGAAGATGACACCATAATTAAGGATAAATAAACATTTGGATTATTTTGTGTTCTTTCTTATTATCCTATTTCTTGGGTCTTTTTCTTTTTCCAAGGTAATTTGGTACAATCATTTGCTTCTTAGTTCATCCTCCATATAGGTTTCCACGTGAAGTAATTGGTACCAATAAGAAAATGTTCACTTAAAGTAGCCATATCAAAATAGGTAGACAATATGGATTCAAAAGTTAAAACTAACTCTCGAAGAAAATAAATTATTTAATAAAATAGCATTGAAAACCAACTTTAGATATGAAAGTTATGCCATTTTTTAAAAAACCATGAAAGGTGACCAAAGTGCTACATGGAAAATGGAGCTTGACCCATGTGAAAGTTGCATGATGAGGTTGATGAGTAAAGAAATATATTCTCTTCATTCTTATTTGTCCATTCACGTTTTAACGCTGATGAGATCTTAAATGTGTCACAATTAAATTGAAATGGATCAAATCACAATTATTAAACAAAACATAATCAAAATAAATTAAACTCCATCGAATCATAATTAAAAAAGCGATAATCAAGGGATATTTTTTTCAAATGAAGAATTTACAATAAATAGATCATAATTGTGTCATGTTTTCCATTGAAAGGATTCCTGTGCAACAAATAATTTATATTAAAGAAATAAATTTTTTTAGAGGAATTTATACTAGCTATTGCACCGGGAGGTGCAAGGGAACACCGAAAGGAGACCTCCCAATGATGTAAGGGGGGCAAAACATGTAGATTTTGAGTTAATTCTTCTCCAACTCCTCCCAGGAGAGCAGAAGAGGAAGAATAAATGGCCTCCAGGGATTGAAATCAACCAGATTCACTATCATGCCATCTCTGTTAACATAGCAATGGAATGTACAGTAAATAAATTCAAATTTCAATGGTAATGATGGGTAGGAACCATTGCATGCATAATAAGAATCAACAAGAAACTAAGAAATGGCAGTTGGTTGGTTAGAATACACAAATACAAATTTGACACCCCAAGTTGGTTCAAAAAAGAAACCTTATCAAGGATAATTACTCATGCCTTACATGAATGTAAGATGCAAGCAATAGAATTTTCACAAACCAAACCCTTAACAAGTGAAACCGACGACTCCACAAATTTTAGAAGGCATATTTCCAATTACCATTTGAAGCATTAATAAGAAAAAAATAGCACAGCTCTATCAGGGCTTGAAGCAAAGTAGCTAGACTCAATTCTCCAAATGGTTTGGCAAGGTCAGAATAAGAATTCTCTGCTATTATAACTAGCAAGCACCCCGACGGCCCCATATCTGTTACTGCAAACCTTCAAAAACCCATATTGTAGAAGCGCAATAAGTCTACAGAGAGCTGTTTGGTGACTGATTCTACAAATGACGGTATACCCTGCAATTTCACTTTCAAACCTCCCATGTAAAAGTACAATGCAAACCCTTGAGTGTGGAAAATATATTTTTGAATTGAAGCCTATGTGATTCATATTATTCAAGAAAGTTTCAATAAAAATGACATTCAAAATTTTTGAGTTTAAAACCATCCAATATAATTTATTATCAAAACTAAATTATTAGGTTTATCCATCTAAAACCACCCTACATAATTCATCATCAAAAGAAAAATAAACAGTCTAATCCAAAACTAAAATGGACAGTCTGATGTAAGAGTTTATGAAACTCTCCATCATAAACCACCTGCTAGCATACATGCAGGACGTGAGCATTTGGTTCTGAAAATACCTACCCAGCTCAGGCAGCTCTTCATTCACCAAAACTTCAAACTCAAACAGATATTGGTGTAACAGAGGCAGGCCTTCCAAATACAAACGTCGCATTGGCATATTCACAGCGCCCTTGAGCAGAGCCGCCATTACCCAAAACTCCTCTTCCTCCTCATTCATGTGAAGCAGAATCATGCCCGCTATGAAATTCATCCCATGTGTATACCCCACATCCCTGTCATACACAGAGTAGGCCTTCAACAAATTGTGCAAAGATCTATGTCCGGGCCCGTCTATCATTTGAAATAATTCTTGGGAGGGCAAGGTGCGATGAATGTCTTTCACGATAAGCTTCTCTAATGACTCAGAAGTTTCAGTGGATAGGAGGATTTGGTAAATTCCAGGGTTTGCTAAAAAGAGTTCCCGCCCCCCTGAAACGAATTGCCAAACAACACCCTGAAGCCAATCTGGAATTCTATCCCTGATACTCCTCTTGAGGATTTGTGGGCTCTATTTTTTCAGGAAGCACTTCCAGTCTGTAAGTCTTATTGTTACCTGCCACTTTCTCATCCTCTTCTCCTCACTTTCATGGCCGGATTGTCCTGCTCGTTTACGCTTTGATTTGGATGGCAACAGTTCCACCGCGGAATTTTGGGGCTCCAAATTCTGAGGGCGTTCATCTTCAAGCTGTATTTTTCCTGCTGCAAACATTTTTTGACAGATCCATATCAGGGCAATGGCAATAACAGCCAGAATGGAGTTGAAAGGTCTAAATAAAAGGAGTTTTCCATTGAATTGAATTGGGTGAGGGCGCTTCTTTCCAACGGTCACCTGTAAATAAAAAATAATATTTAAGGTCAACTAACCCAAAGGGGATTTGTTGGAAGTAAAATCTAGAATATTACTGCTGTCGTGATTTCATATTTACTTTGTTGAAAGTCAAATTTGGAATATTACTGCGATTTCAGATTTACTTACATCCAAGATTTCGATGCATTGTTAGAGCCCAAGGTTTTCACGATTGAGTTTTTGGATGATTTTTTTACCCCAAAAAAAACTTTATATAAAGATATTTACGACGGAGGCATTTTCTTTGTTGGAGTGGGCTGAGCAAACACTGCTCACTCTAGCCAATAGGAGAAATACCGTACCACCCTTCGCACTAATCAAATTTTTCCATGTGTTTGTCATCTGTTGGTTAGCCTGTTAGCATGATTTTCACGAATGTTTTCCTACCGTCTGTTTCTATCCAAGGTCGCGGAGATGGGCGTTGTGGACCGCCGCACAGGGCTTCGATCTGCGGTGCTCGAGAGAAAAGGGTTCGGGTTGGAAATCATGTTTGAGTTTCACCGTATTAAGGGATGTTGGAGCACTGGATAAACTGTGATAGGACTGTCAAACCAATTCAACATTTTGAATTTCTGAATAATGCCATTATAGAATGATTATGTATAACTGATGGTAGACCTTCCTTACGGTCAGCCTTGAAGGTGGAACGAAGAAGAAATCCCCACTTAAAAGGAGGGGAAGTTGTATTATAATTTTGTTATAGTGCAAATCCCTTCAGGTCGAACCTTGGTTGTGCTCGAATTCCTGAAGCCGGAGCAAAGAATTGAGACGGAAATGGGAACTAGCGTTGAGTTGTACGTTGAATGTATGTTGGAGGGTTTTAAAGCCAGAATGGAATACAATTCATGTTAAGGACCAGCATAAGGGAGGACTGGAGCGAGACTTCAACACACAGTTCGTTGGCTTACCCATTCTGTGCAGAAAACGTGTGAAGAGAACTGCGCTAAGGGAAGCATACTAAAGAGTAAGTGAACACAGAAGATGGAACCTGGAGCGTAGAAGGAACGGAACCAAGAGGTGAACGTGGAACCGGAGGTTATAGTTGGGTGGTTTTGGGAACAAACCCGCCTATTTCGCATCGCCCTTGCCCGAAGGTGAAACCACAAGGAGAAAACCCGATCCTATTAGATCGTGCCACATCATTGGGGCAATACCGCCCTCATCGTGTGAATTTGACGTGCTAAAGTTCGGCATCAAAAAAAATGCGAAACTCCACCCTACTCATTGGATCGCCCCAATCAACGCAATACTCCTCCAGTCGTCGGATGCGAGAGGATTTTTAATAGGTGGGCCCGAACTTTATATTGGCACTGGCCTTATAGTTAGGTCCAGGATATATATATGGTGGACATTGCATAATGGCGTTTTAATGAATATGTGAAAGTGTCTATGTTATCGTCGATTGATGTCCGCGGTATTAAAATTAAGGTATGTAGTGATCCCATATTAATGATCTAATGACATGATAAGACTTGGGGTTTTAACTCTAAGGTTTGGTCAATGCTTATTAAACTAAAGTTCGTCGTGAGCCTTTCGAGAAGGCGTATACTTGTTATTTCTTGGGGTTATGGTCTAAGAAGTTCAAACATCAAAATATAATGAGAGGATATTGCCTTTTAATACAGTTTACAAGGGGAGGATTTCTATTAATATTCGAGCGCTTTATAAAAAAGGGAGATAGCCTCGGTGCATTATTCAAAGGATATTCATTTGTTTTTATTATTATCAAATAAATTAAATGTTAAAAGTAATTAAATAGTATGTAAAGTTTGAATTTATATATTTATTTTATTTTTAATAATTACATGCTATGATAAGAAAAGATTAAAAAAAAACTAAATTAAATAAATAAATAAATAAAATATGAATAAATAAATAGAAATAAAATTAAATAAAGATAAAAAAAAAAAATAGATTAAAAAAAAAAATTCTTAATTAAAAAATAAAAATAAAATAAATAAATAAATAGAAATAAAATAAAATAAAAATTAATAAATAAACAAATAAACAAATAAATAAATAAAATGAAATAAAAATAAAATTACATAAATTACAATTTAATAATATTAAATTAAAAATTATTATTTTTATTAAAATAAATATAAATATTTAAAATTCAAATTATAAACTTTGATCATTTGGTTTACTCTTTTTAAAATAAAATAAATTAATTTTTATTATTTGAGGCAATCTAGTCGTTATTATCAAAACTAAATTATTAGGTTTATCCATCTAAAACCACCCTACATAATTCATCATCAAAAGAAAAATATACAGTCTAATCCAAAACTAAAATGGACAATCTGATCTAAGAGTTTATGAAACTCTCCATCTTAATTTTAATGATAAATCAGTAATTGGGTGGTTCACCTCCCTTATAAAATTTACAATTTTACTGAAGGAATTTTTTTGAAAGAATAAATCTTTCATTATGGAATTACCTCGACTATGCCTCTTTGTTGAATAATGTAGGCACTATAATTATTGCCCGAAACAGAAAATAAAACCAGTGGAGACGGTAGGTTTTTTGCGGAGTATACTCCTTTACCGATCAATTCCTGCAGTTGGTCGATTTGGGTGTTAGTACTGGGCAGTCGAGGCCATGTAGAAAAGACACCGGTCCCGCCAGTTGCAAAGTTAATGCCAAAGCGAAGCATGTTGGAGTTGATATCCTGCTAAATGTGTGGCACTGGTATAGGGATGTTAAAAGCTGAAGCTGCAACATTAAAATGACAAATTAAAACCCACACACGAAACGAATAATTGACTGCGTAAAAATTGAAATTATACCTATGAAGTCCGTGAGAACATTTCCATCTGAGTGTCGCCCAGATGGTTTTCCAAGAAAGCTGATACCATATGGAGGTTTACAGGCAACGACATTCGATTTTTTCAGATTTCCAGTGTCGACATAGGAGTCCCCAAACACAAACATTTCACTTGGGCGAGCACTCTCCACTTTTTTTTGTCATGAATCCAAATACACAAATACCAAATACACTCAGAATTGGTTAGAAATTACACAACGGTTGCAAATAGAATTCGAATAAAAGAGTAGGAAATTAAAATGGATCAAGAGAAATCCACAACACATAGTAAACCAAAGCTTGTGTAGCCTGTCCATTCTGTTTTGTAGGCACAACTTCCAAACACAAAGGGCGATTCACCCGCTTTTAAAAGAGGAGGTTTCCATTCGGAGTAGATATGCTAGTCCTTAAATTTATTCACTCCTGGCCACACTTCTTCATTGGGAGTTCCTAGAAACCTATTGCATGCAAAGATTGGAATAAGTTATGGTGCATCAGAGAAGAAAATCCCATAATCAAATATATTCTTTTTTTTGTTGAAATCATAACCTGAAAATGTTCATAAGTTGTTGTACTTCAGAATCCCTAGTGAAGAGGGCTTGCATTCGAGACATTCCAGCTGTAACATTGTGGATCAGATCAATGTTGTGGCATTGGGATAAAATCAACAAGGGTATAGAGAACCAATAAATCTTACCGGAAATCGTACAAAAGGGTAAAAATTGGCAAACATCAGCAAAATTAAGATACCACTAAATTTCTGCAAACATCAACAAAATTAAGATACCACTAAATGTCTGCAAACATGAGCTAAGCCAAAAAGAAAACATGATTTCTGAAATTTTTCGCAAAAAAATTGGGTTGTTTGCAACAATAGATTAGATGGCCTTCTAGATATATGACTCAAGAAATACTCATAAAACAAATTGAAAACATCAATAAACTGTCTAAAATTTCTTACCGAATATACAACCAACAGAGCAGATGTGAACTAGTAATGAGTAGTGAGTAGCCCCAAAGAGAACTTCAGGAGCCCTGTACCAAAGGGTCACAATCTGCGGCAAAAACCAACGATTTTTATCAAAGAAGAAAGAACATTGGCAAGGACATGATAAAAATATTAAAGAACCCCTTTGCTCTATACAATACAGGTTGATTCTATAAACGAAGTCGAATTGATGAATCTAAAAGTGTGGATAAACCCACTGCAAGTTCCTACAATGCCCTGTCTGAAATACAGGATTTTCCAAAATACAGGATGGCAAACACATTTCTTTTTACATGAATAATGACAAAAATCTATGACAAAACCCCAACATTGTGGAATCCAAATATAGAACACATAACTACATAGGTCTCTCTGTCGACAGAAAACAAACTTTGAAGAATATGTACACAAGCCTAAAATATGCATGCCAAAGGAGAATAAAGTAGAAAACTAAAATCATAAAATGTCTCTCTCTGATCCATGGAAATACCCACGTGAACAAAGCAACATTGAATCAATAGATTCGGCGTGGTCTTCAAAATTCTTTCACATGGAAAGGTGAAATCAATTTCACAAGGGGAAAACCAATACAGATACAAAATGTGCTCATCATTTCTCACAAATATGAAATAAATGTGCTCATCGTTTCTCACAAATATGAAATAAGCAAGTAAGCATTCACAGGAAAAAAAAAACCCATAGGAAAAAGAATTTATACTGACCACATATCACAGCCCCTTGGAGTAAAAATCAACTAAGCAATGAGCATAACAAGGGAAAAACACATTAAAAGCATGATATTCAGATCTCACAAAAGATCACATAAGCATAACACCGCAAGAAAACAGTGAGTGAACATAGGAAAAAGAATTTATACTGACCACATATCACAGCCCCTTAGAGTAAAAATCAACCAAGCAATGAGCATAACACGGGAAAAACACATTAAAAGCATGATATTCAGATCTCACAAAAGATCACATAAGCATAACACCGCAAGACAACAGTAAGTGAATGATATTCAGAAGTTACAACCCATTACAAGAAATGATCAAATGGGTATTAATACCCATAAAATAATAAGAGTTCGGAATCACCTCCATTTTCACTGCTCATCACAATAAATGAGAAAATGAGCCTTCCCGCCAGAAATAAATGCTACACAATACTTGCATGTTGAACTTAGCTGAAAACAGTAAAACCCATTACAGTAAATAATTAACAAATAATACTCAGGAAAAACAAAAACAGAGAACTGCAACACACGGTAGAACCTAAACCAATGTCAGTTGCTAACCACACTGAAACAAATTTCTGTACTGAATAAAGTGGCTTGTTACAATAGCCTACCAGCAATACAGCATCGCATGCATGACCATGACCATGACCACATACATATAGTCCAGGAAGGCTTCCACAAAGAGAAGATCACAATACTGTTGAGTTAAATCATCAATTGAAATATTATGCGATTTTTACCACTATTTGCAAAAATAATATGCTTGAGAGAACTTCACTAGCCCTGTACCAAAGGGTCACAATATGCGGCAAAAACCAATGATTTTTATTAAAGAAGAAAGAGCGTTGGCAAGAACATGATAAAAATCTCAAAGAACGCCTTTTCTCTATACAATACAGGTTGATTCTACAAAGAAGTCGAATTCATGAATCTAAAAGCATGGATAAACCCACTGCAAGTACGCCAAAAATGTGAATCTAGAACTTGTGGCATTATATTTTACGTTATTTGCAAACGACTAATCCTGAAAGGCCACCCTCTTAAACCAAAGGGTTGGGTCCTGAAAGCACTGTGTTGAAGACAAAATTTGGGGATTGATACCGTAAAAATAGAGTCGATAAGAAACGCGAAAAGAAGATATTAAGGCTGAGAATAGATATTCATAGAAGAAAATCGGTGTAAGCCAGAGGAAAGTAGCGTTACCTGAACCGCTGGAGAGACCATAAGAACAAAAATGGCAAATGAAGCCACGAAAAACGGAGGTTTCAATACATCTACAAGTTTCGACGTTCGGCAAATGGAAAACCCGTAGACATCATGCAGTCAAGCCTGTAGGCGTTTCACCCACGAGAACCTTCCTTTCCTCTGTGAGGATATCAGATGGGTCCTGAAAGGACTGTGTTGAAGACAAAATTTGGGGATTGATATCGTAAAAACAGAGTCGATAAGAAACGCGAAAAGAAGATATTAAGGCTGAGAATAGATATTCATAGAAGAAAATCGGTGTAAGGCAGAGGAAAGTAGCGTTACCTGAACTGCTGGAGAGACCATAAGAACGAAAATGGCGAAAAAAGCCACGAAAAATGGAGGTTTCAATACATCTACAAGTTTCGGTGTTCGGCAAATGGAAAACCCATAGACATCATGTAGTCAAGCCTGTAGGCGTTTCACCCACGAGAACCTTTCATTCTTCTGTGAGGATATCAGTAATGGTAGAGCCCAAGACTCGGAGGCACCGCCTCTATAATAACCCAAACTAGAAACATAAGGATACATTTCCCCGCACAGAGATAAGATTGGATAAACCTAGGGTTGGTGGGGTTTACAAGGTGAATTCCCGCCCAAATCGACGACCGAATAGAGAAAGGAGGAGTCTTTCGTTCGACGAATCGGGAGCTGATGTGACAACTCCCGATCTGCTCTCTCTGGCGACCTTGGAGCTTTCCCGGTAAGAGGTGGACCTCGCCCAAGTGACTCCAAACAGTATCTGTTTCCTCCGTTTCCGTTGGTATCGTTATCCATGGTCATACATACATGGTATCATAGATTGCCGATGTGTTTGCTTAACTTTCTGATTGTCGTGATATGGTCCACGTCACCATCCGCGGCCACCATCCTACGGAGACAATGCAGACAATTAAAACATGGATCTAGGCCATTTCAAATTTAAATTTTGAATTTTAAATTTTCAAGATGTCGCGCAAAGCTATATGAATATTGGGGAGGTGGGCTTTCTATCACCTGGATTTCTATCAGAATATTGGGGAGGCGGGATTTCTATGGCCTAGATTTCTATCAAACATAGCGCCCCTATTTCAATGGCTCCGCTGTTTCAAGTATACATATCCTCGCCTTGCTTTCCCTCTTGAATACCGATGGAGAGCCTAATTGTTTTAGAAGTGGCCAGGTTCAGGTTTGATAACACTGCATGAATCTTAGGTATGTTTATTTGTCTTTTTCAAATTAGATTTCATTTTCTGCAATAAAAAGTATGTTTATTTGTCTTTTTCAAATTTGATTTCATTTTCTGGATGAAAATAATTATTTACGTCTTTCTTTCTATATTTGAAACTCAAATATTTCAGGGCTCTCTTAAATTTGGAGGACTAACACTCTGCACTTCGTCTTTTCAAAATTTCTCAACTCCGCAAGGTAGCTGAAGCACCTTGAAAGGATTGCCATATACGATCGTGAACGTGGAGAATCTCAAAGGTGAAAAAAAAAATCCATTTACGCTGCTTGAAATACTCGCATTTCGTCTTCGATCGTAATTCTTTCTGGGATTTTTATAACTCCCTGGAAAATGGAAATTCCAAACTTTATATTCACCCACCGTGTAAAGTCTTTGCTGGGATTTTTATAATTCCCTGGAGAAATGGAAGCTCCAAACTTTATATTCGCCCACCCACCGTGTAAAATCTTTGCTGGGATTTTTATAACTCCCTGAAAAATGGAAATTCCAAACTTTATATTCACCCACCGTGTAATGTCTTTGCACTTAACTTTTGCGTTGGGGAACTGCGTGGTGTTCCTATGGTGTTTTATTTAGCATCACCCGTAATTATAGTTCAACAATGGTTATGAGCGGTCTTTGCACTTCTTCTTTTTTTATGGGAGAATTATGTGGTGTTATGTTCGATTATGTGAATTGTGAGGATGGGAAGTACCACTCTCATGCAAATTTCTTGAGGTAGAATAACCACGCTGCATATAAGTGGAATAACCATAATACCATACTTGTAAATCATGGGTGGATTATATGTGCAGCCTGAAAATAGTAATTTTTATAAAGAAAAATATTTTACATATTTATTATTCTTTATAATTTTATATATCTTTTATTTTTATAATATTACCACTTTAAAAAAACATATATATAATATTTTGATTAACATATTAATTTATTTAGATTTAACATTTAAAGTTTTTTTTTTTTTGAGTTTTTTTCTTCTATACTTATATTTCTTAATGGTAATTAAAATCAAATTTCAAAATTTATATTTAAAATTTAAATAAAAAGATAACTATAAAATATTTTTAATGATTTTTTTTAATAAATTATTTGAGTAATTTTGAAAAATCAAAGTTCTCTATAAATAACTTTTATAGAGAATTTTTTTGAAATTATAAATGAGTATGTTGAATAATTTTTTTTTTTAAGTATTAAGTTTAAATAAGGCTAATAAATTGAACATAATGTCAATGCACACACGTAGTCCACCAAATAATTGAAAAAAGTTGTTCCTCCAAAATATTCTTTTAATTTAGTAATACTAGTGTGTTAATAAAATACGCACATTTTATAATAATGCTCATGCATTATAGTGATTGGAAACATGCATACAAACATGAGGGTTACCTCATGGATTCCAATCATGTGGGTCAAATTAAATTCCATTGCCATAAAGAAAATAAAGAAAATGGACTAGGAGTAGAGATGTTTTCTTCATATTGTTTCACCTCATTTTCCTCCACAACATGTCATTGTGGGATTTGAGGACACTTGAAAGATTGCTACACCATGTTTGAATGAAAGTATCAAGTTGTGGATTTTATTTATTTGGTTTATTAAAAGTTTCTCTTTCATTTTACATATTCATGTTAAGAAATGTTTATGTTTATGTTAAGTCAAGTAAGATTTTATTTATTTGGTTTATTAAAAGTTTATCCTTCATTTTACATAATCATGTTAAGAAATATTTATGTTAAGTTAAGTAAAATTAAATTAAAGCATACATTGTAAATAATTTAGATTGCTTTGGAATAGGTTGGAAATATAATAGATGTGAACCAAATCAATTTAAATAATTAAAATGTGAAATATGTTAAAAACATTATACATAATAAATATAAATGAAATTTATCTAACTATTTAACTTTATTCATTTCTATCACATTTCAAAATTTAGAAACTACAATCAAATTTCAAATTTTCAAACCTACAATTAATTGAGTTTAAATAAGCTTGATAGCATTACAAAAGAGTGAAAAATTTTAGTCCAACCTGCGCCGAGTTTGTTTCCAGTCCTCCAATGGATTTACTGATCCAAGGTTTGTTCACGAGGGATCTCAGATTGTAAGGAGGCAAAACGGGAGAGCTAGACAGGGGAGACTTTGGCTCAGGAACACTACTACTCGGAGGGGGCATGGAAGGGGAGGGGAGAGAAGTGATAATACTATCAAGAGACTCAATGATTTCATGCATTTTAATATATTCCATGTCATTTTTTCTGGAGGGACCAGGCTGAGAAAGATCAATAAAAGAAGTACATTTGAAAGAAATAGAAGGAGGATGGGAGTCAGAAGGCATACCCTCTAGAGGTGCGGCTTCAGCCTCTTCATCTCTTGGAGGTATCAAGACTTTCGGTGACTACTCAACCTGATCAAAGGCCTGCTAACTTTGGAGAGACTCCTCGTTCCCAGCTAGCGTTGGATCCTCCATTGTGGTATCCAAAATTTCTATTTCTTCCATCAATTCCTCCTCGTGATCCTCGTTATCATTAGCTTCCATAGATGGGTGTGCCTCCCTATTCACCTTTTTTTGCTTCCTTCTGCGATGATGGCCAAGAGGGCAGTCTTTTGCGAGGTGTCCATATTTATGACACATGTGGCACCGAAAGTGAAAATGCTCATAATCTAGCAGCTGGATATACTCATAATCTCTGTATTTGAAACACATTTCATCAGCGAGTCCTTCCCTGGGATTTAAGCTTACCAAGATCCTGGCTACACTCAGGTCCCTTGTTAGCTTGAAATAAGATTCCACTTCAAGAAACTGACCCAAGGTGTTCCCGATGGATCTAAATGCATAGTCCGTCCAAAAAGGGAGTGGCAGTCCCAAGAGCTTTACCCACACTGGGGACTCCTCCATATTTTTTCGTTGAGCATAAAATAGAGGAGTCCATCTCCAAAGCAGGACTAGCCTCTTTCCGAAACACCAATTTCTTACCAAGACCCATTCTAGATGTTCTTTCTTCTCAAATTTCAGACTGAACCATCCCTTTTGCCAGGGCTTGAATTTCCACTGGCTTGCCAGGGGCTTCTTTCCATTCTGTATTGGTCCATTCAAAGATGAATTTTTCTGAGTATTTTATTCCCCTGAATCTTCCCACAAGGATTGTCTAAGTAGCTTCCATGATTTCGTTAATTGTGATGTCTACTCCGAGCACACAGCACGGTCATTCCTCCTTCTTCTTAATAGCTTTGTTCTTCTTCCGCTTGGATCAGGGAGATCCAATTTCTCCTCCTTTTGCACCTTCAACTGGGCCTTCTCTAATATTTGTAGCGAGTGCTACAGGCGACACAGGTCACCTTTCTCCTTCAAGGATTGGAGGGTCCCTTTTCGAAGGTTTGGTACCCTGTTCTTGTGAAGCTTCTGGGGTGAGTCTCACTTGTTTGTTGGAGGAAACACCAGCCCCCCTTGAAGGAACATCCCTTATAATGGCCTTTCCTGATTTCCACTATACTGCTCCTGTGCCCTCGAGGGACCCCGACCACCTTCCGCTAGAAAAGGGTCTGTACTGGCCGCCTCACTCCCTTGTGAAAGGAGGAATTTTTCCAGAAAAGAGAAACCTTGCCCCTAAGATCTGTTTCTTATCACACCAGGCTATGGCTTAGGTCCACCTCCCTCCTGATCTAACCCTATGGATCTCTCCACCCCCAACGATTTTAAACCCACATATCTCGAAAATCCTATATTTTCCACAACATCTTTTAGCCCTCCAGTGAAAATCGGATGAGAGGGAATACCTAGAGCTGTAGAGAAAAGCTGAGCTTGGAAGCTAGCGATAGAAATCCGGCCTCCACTGTAAATCCTTGGCTCAGCTACTGAAGTTCCCCCTCTAGCTCCTTCTGACTTCCAAACGCAATTGAATGTGCTTTGCAGGCTTTCCTCTAACAGTGCGGCTCCATTTGTGAGACTTATCTGTCCTCTGGAGTCTGATCGTTTCGGTTCGGCTTTTGCTATGACAGGAAAAAACAAATCAATTTCTTCTATGAAACCTCATGCCTTCAGTAGGTAAGCAAGTCCTCCGGCGTCGGCTCAACGTCCACGTGATCGTTGTCGAAAACCATAGCTAAGACAATTGCCCAACCTTAACCCTAAACCGCGATAGCGTAGAGACCACAGATGCATAGAAACCCTATTCTCGAAACGACGTCGAGGAGAAAAGTTAGGGTTTTGGCAAGGTAAATCCATTACTAACCTTGTTTACCCTCGATCGCTTCGATGATGCCTGTACCTCGCGTGTCCACCACCTGCATTGCTAACTGCACTCTGGAACCTGACACAAATCATCTGGTGTCTATCTCTGGGTCTCCGCATGTGCCTTCACAGGTCCCTGTGTACAACCTGCAAACCCTGCATGAAGCCGCCATTCTTAGGGTTTTACCATTGCTCCCAATCCCTCTGAGCTCCACCCACGTCGGGGTGAGAGGATGTTGTGATCCACCCAGGGATCATTAAAATTATCATTCGCATGGAAGTTCATAATCCCTTATATTACAACAAGAGGGTAACAAATTTACTATGCAAAACTTATAAGATTTCGTTAATTATTTTTATAAGCTATCAAATAATGAAAACTGCCATCATAATTATCATTTTTAATTATATTTTATAATTTATACTATAGATTTAAACTATAATCCCTCTTATTGTAATACAAGGGATTACAAAGACTTATGACTAGAGGGAGGCAAGGTTTCCATGATTAAGGAATTTATCTACAAGGACAAAGGAGCCAAATTGATAATAGTGTTGGGAATTGGATAATCCAATTCTCAACGTGTGTTTAGTGACATGTAAGTTAACCACCTATTGAGGATCTATTAACTCTGGTGATACGTTCATTTACTAACACCTACAGGTTTTGGTCTAACAATAATCATGGTCTCAACAAGTGGTATCAAAGCTAAAGGTCTTGAGTTTGAAACACCCCCAATTAGTGTTGGGGGTGGGGGGGGTGGGGGGAGATTGTTTGGAATTGGGTAATCCAGTGCTCCCCATGTGTTTCATGACATGTGATTATCCCACCAAATGGAAAGGAGCTTTTAAAGTGAACAAGGAGAGGCAACTTATATATTTCCGAATAAGTCATTTCATGTTGGAGTTATTAGATAAACCCTAACCACCTCTTAAAGAGGATTGAAGTACTAATTTTTCTTTATTGTACTTTATATTACATGCAGAAACTTATAATAATATAATAAATCATATATTCCCCTAAAACTAATATATTTATTTCAATTATAAAATTACAAATAAATTACTTGATTTAGAAAATTAATTTACTTAAACTATATATACATTATTTCACAACTAAAATCAAAATTAATTTATTATTTAAATAAGTATATAGTTTCCTCCCACGTATTTGTAATTTTTTGGAATTAATTAATCATAATGTTATTTTAAGATTGAATATACTAGAAAATTAAACTCCTTTCATTAATTCAAATGACTTTAACATTTTGAGTTGTAGGAAGTGAATTGTATAGTGAAGTATTATTGTACCATTATTTAAAAAGGATAATTATAACATAAACACATTATTAAATAATTACAACTCAAAGTCAATAAAATAGTTCTAGAATTTTTCACTCTTTTGTAATGCAATCAAGCTTATTTAAACTCAATTAATTGGAGGTTTGAAATTTTGAAATTTGATTGTAGTTTCTAAATTTTGAAATGTGATAGAAATGAATAAAGTTAAATAGTTAGATAAATTTCATTTATATTTATTATATATAATGTTTTTAATATATTTCACATTTTAATTATTTAAATTGATTTGGTTCACATCTATTATATTTCCGACCTATTCCAAAGCAATCTAAATTATTTACAATGTATGCTTTAATTTAATTTTATTTAACTTAACATAAATATTTCTTAACATGATTATGTAAAATGAAGGAGAAACTTTTAATAAACCAAATAAATAAAATCTTACTTGACTTAACATAAACATAAACATTTCTTAACATGAATATGTAAAATGAAAGAGAAACTTTTAATAAACCAAATAAATAAAATCCACAACTTGGTACTTTCATTCAAACATGGTGTAGCAATCCTTCAAGTGTCCTCAAATCCCACAATGACATGTGGAGGAAAATGAGATGAAACAATATGAAGAAAACATCTCTACTCCTAGTCCATTTTCTTTATTTTCTTTATGGCAATGGAATTTAATTTGACCCACATGATTGGAATCCATGAGGTAACCCTCATGTTTGTATGCATGTTTCCAATCACTATAATGCATGAGCATTATTATAAAATGTGCATATTTTATTAACACACTAGTATTACTAAATTAAAAGAATATTTTGGAGGAACAACTTTTTTCAATTATGTGGTGGACTACGTGTATGCATTGACATTATGTTCAATTTATTAGCCTTATTTAAACTTAATACTTTAAAAGAAAATTATTCAACATACTCATTTATAATTTCAAAAAAATTCTCTATAAAAGTTATTTATAGAGAACTTTGATTTTTCAAAACTACTCAAATAATTTATTAAAAAAAATCATTAAAAATATTTTATAGTTATCTTTTTATTTAAATTTTAAATATAAATATTGAAATTTGATTTTAATTACCATTAAGAAATATAAGTTTAGAAGAAAAAAACTCAAAAAAAAACCTTTAAATGTTAAATCTAAATAAATTAATATGTTAATCAAAATATTATATATATGTTTTTTTAAAGTGGTAATATTATAAAAATAAAAGATATATAAAATTATAAAGAATAATAAATATGTAAAATATTTTTATTTATGAAAATTACTATTTTCAGGCTGCACATATAATCCACCCATGATTTACAAGTATGGTATTATGGTTATTCCACTTATATGCAGCGTGGTTATTCTACCTCAAGAAAGTTGCATGAAAGTGGTACTTCCCATCCTCACAATTCACATAATCGAACATAACACCACATAATTCTCCCATAAAGAAAAGAAGAAGTGCAAAGACCGCTCATAACCATTTTTGAACTATAATTACGGGTGATGCTAAATAAAACACCATAAGAACACCACGCAGTTCCCCAACGCAAAAGTTAAGTGCAAAGACATTACACGGTGGGTGAATATAAAGTTTGGAATTTCCATTTTTCAGGGAGTTATAAAAATCCCAGCGAAGATTTTACACGGTGGGTGGGCGAATATAAAGTTTGGAGCTTCCATTTTTCCAGGGAGTTATAAAAATCCCAGCAAAGACTTTACACGGTGGGTGAATATAAAGTTTGGAATTTCCATTTTCCAGGGAGTTATAAAAATCCCAGAAAGAATTACGATCGAAGACTAAATGCGAGTATTTCAAGCAGCTTAAATGGATTTTTTTTTTCACCTTTGAGATTCTCCACGTTCACGATCGTATATGGCAATCCTTTCAAGGTGCTTCAGCTACCTTGCAGAGTTGAGAAATTTTGAAAAGACGAAGCGTAGAGTGTTAGTCCTCGAAATTTAAGAGAACCCTGAAATATTTGAGTTTCAGATATAGAAATAATTATTTTCATCCAGAAAATGAAATCAAATTTGAAAAAGACAAATAAACATACTTTTTATTGCAGAAAATGAAATCTAATTTGAAAAATACAAATAAACATACCTAAGATTCATGCAGTGTTATCAAACCTGAACCTGGCCACTTCTAAAACAGTTAGGCTCTCCATCGGTATTCAAGAGGGAAAGCAAGGCGAGGATATGTATACTTGAAATAGCGGAGCCATTGAAATAGGGGCGTTATGTCTGATAGAAATCCAGGCCATAGAAATCCCGCCTCCCCAATATTCTGATAGAAATCCAGGCGATAGAAAGCCTGCCTCCCCAATATTCATGTAGCTTTGCACGGCATCTTAAAAATTTAAAATTCAAAATTTAAATTTGAAATGGCCCGGATCCATGTTTTGCATTGTCTCCATGGGATGGTGGCCGCGGATGGTGACGTGGACCATATCACGACAATCAGAAAGTTAAGCAAAGACATCGGCAATCTATGATACCATGTATGTATGACCATGGATAACGATACCAACGGAAACAGAGGAAACGGACACTGTTTGGAGTCCCTTGGGCGAGGTCCACCTCTTACCGAGAAAGCTGCAGGGTCGCCGGAGAGAGCAGATCGGGAGCTGTCGCATCAGCTCCCGATTCGTCGAACGAAAGACTCCTCCATAGAGAAATGTGACAGCGAATGCAGATTGCAGGCAGAGGAGCCGAGAACATTGGTAAGCGGGCAACATTAAGATTTCAAACCTAATTTTGAAACTGTCAGCTGGTAAGAGGGGTACATGGAAGATTTTGATTGGTTGGAGGAGCTGCCAAATGTCTGATTTTCACTGGCTGGAAGGGCGATGAGAAAGCCTTTTCATTGACTGGAGTGAATAGTGACACTCAGCCAAAGCCAGCTAAGGGAACGCCTTTCGGCGTAATTAAACAAATAATTGTCGTAAAAGGGGCGTACCCATATAATGATTTATAGTGCTCTCGCCTTAAAAGTAAACAAGATGGGTTGCGGGGCAACAAGTCCCTGCCCCCAGCGAGAGCCAGATATGTTGTGTAGCAATCCTTGCCAGCAAAGTATTATAAAAAAGATGAATACAACCTCAGAACAAACCATAGTTCTGAGAGTTACTCAGTGATGCTCTCCTTTGTCGTAGCATAAAAGTGGCAATTTCAGATAAATGAACTTTTTTAAATTTATTTTATAGACGTGCAAGAAGTAAATTGCATAGATGTTTCACTAATGCTAAAATTTTGGCAAATTAAAAGTCAACAATAATTCACAACACTTAAAGAAGCCATTTAGTTGTTTTATTGGCAAATTCCAGGAATATTGTAAATGCACAACACTTAAAGAAGCCATTTAGTGGTTTTTATTGGAAAATTAGAGGAATATTGTTAATAAGATTAAATTAAACAAAAAAACTAATATAGTCTGAAAATAGGCATCTCTCCTGAAAACACCAAACATCAACGAAATTAAATTCTAATTTCTATATGGGTTTTTAATTGTGTTTATTGGAAAATTCCAGAAATACTCTTATTAAGATTAAATTAAACAAGAAACTAATATACTCTGAAAATAGGCATTTCTCCCGAAAACACCAAACATCAACGAAATTAAATTCTAATTTCTATGTAGGCTATCGCCTTGTTAATGCCTATGCCAAGTGTGACAGCATTGAAGATGCGTGCCAAGTGTTTCAAATAATGTGTGAATGTCTATGCCAAGTGTCATAGCATTAACGATGTGTGCCAAGTGTTTGAAATCATGCATGTCCACAATTGTCATGCATTATTTCGCAGCTACGAAGGAAAATTGTTGCAGCGAATAGAGTTCAACGAACTAGCGGATATTTCATTATCAGAATATAAGGATTATATAATATCAGTGCACCCTTTTAAAATAAACAATATTTTGTGGCCATAGGATATATAGCTTTCAGATTAATTTTACCATGCTCTCTGTTTGAAAGTGGTAGGCTATCGTTCAAACCCTCAATCGTTGAGATCCAGAGAAGGTGGATCTCATGCCCATTTACGTCGAGCACCTGCGCAACATCATTAAGAAGTAGGTCAAAAACTGCGGTGTGAGCTTCGGAAACAAGGTGCTCAAGGAGGAACATAGGAATTTTTAGATTTGGAATTTTTTTTGCAATCGCGGAGGCCCACACGATTTCATTGTAGCAAAAGCGGAAGTCTGCATCTTTTCCTCTGAAAATCTGCGAGATTTTCGCGAAACTTATGATTTCTCCAGAATCTGGTTTATTATGCGGTTTCTTTGTGTCGGAGGGTGTGGAACTGTAGAGCTCAAAGTATTGCAGAGGTTCGGTTGTCGTCTCTCCTCAAAAGAGGTTGGTCTTACTGAGATGGTGTAGATGGTCGGTCGCCACATGATTCACTCTGAACAACCTCCTTCACGTAATTGTGGCGTGCACAGTTCTAATGTTGATATCTGGAGGTACGTGCAAAAGAGTCTTCTCTAGTTTTTGATCAAGTAAAAAATGATATGAAGTGAGTATTCTGCTGCGACATAAGTTTAACTCATGTGGTATTGGGGTAGATGACTTGGAAGCATAAAGGATGTTTTGGGAGACACCCTCATATTCCTTGATGATTGTTCAAATATTTATGCTTGGGTTTATATCAATCTTTATCCTCTAGGCTATGGTAGCTTGTCATTCCAAATTGTTGAGAAAAATTAAAATGCTTTTTAATAGAGATTGTTCTCTCTCTGAGGTGTCTTCTAGCTTGACTGAGAACTCACAAGCCTCCACAAAATTGTGCTGGGATAATTGTTGGATTTATGTGTTGAATTTTATGAATACATCTAGTCCATGTCAGGGCTTTGGTTTTCATCTTTGTCATCGATGGTGGTTCTGTAAGGGATGAATTTTTTGTTGTTGTTGTGACCTGTGACTTTCTCTAGTTATTTCGGCTGTTCGTTTTGCTGAATACCGATATCCGGTGCCGGAATTGTCATTTGAATTTTTACAGGGGTTGGTGACGACTTTCGGACCAAGGCCATTAAATATGGAGTGATGGTTGATATTATTAATATGAATTAATGGTCCGTGGACATAGTTTGGTGTAGTGGTACTTTAAGAGAAAGATTTCTATTAGGGGTTGGTGGATCGTCTTTATGACAGTTATATCTCCTATGGTCATTGTATTTCCCTATCCTTTTTTGGATGTGATGGTACGAAGTATATCTTTTATCATCATGGACTGATTCACTTGGGGATAATCTACTTTTGGGAATAAGAATCTTCTTTATGACATTTATGTCTCTATCTGACATTTCTTTTGTGTCACCCTTCCCAAAACAACTTTCGCCTTCACTCTGCACTTTATCACCGTGGGTGTGATTGTCTGTTTTTGCTTCTCGCGAGGCTTCTTGTCATATGTTATGTGACAGTCTGTGAACTATCATTTCCTTTTCTGGTGAGTGGTATCTCTCTACCATTAGGGTTTATCTTTGCTTTTTTGTGTACTGTCATATCCTTTTCGAGTGGGTGGTATCTCTCTCCCGTCAGGGTTTATCTACGCTTTTAGGCCGGTGATCATATTTCTTCCGGTTAATGCTGCTCTGATGGAGGGGCAGGTGGATATTCTATCTTATGACACATCAGCGCATGAGGCGCTAATAGCTGCCACGATGATGGCGGAGAAAAATAGTGAACAGAAGCGTAATACAAACCTATGCAGGAAGGTTGATCAATTCTTGGCTTCTGAGAATTTCACTAGTACTGGAAAGGATGATTGTACTTTCAATCATTTTTCGGCTTGTGGGAGAAAAGGAATACCTATCAAGGCTGATGCACTGGATCATAACAGGTGGGGTGGACAACAAAAAGGGAAATGTTTTAAACCAACATCTATAATTAAGGAGGTCTCCCTTGAATATGACGATCTCTGGGACCGAGTTGCAATTTTACAAAAATGTGCTCTCATCGGGCGCTAGCTTTTTTCGGAGATGGGTGAACTCGATATGGTAAAATGGGTAAATACACATTGGTCTCCTATGCTTGGATACACGCCAAAGGTTAGTCTTCTGATGGGATGTTGGTTTAGCATTCATTTTCTTCACGAAAAGTATTGTCTGAAAGTTATGGAGGGAAATTGGGTTAGGGGAAGGAGCTATATGCAACTTCTGCCCTGGTATTTTGGTTTCAATCCTATCATGGAAGCACCTAGGAGTAAGCTTATCTGGGTAAATATTCTTGGTCTTCCGCTGGAGTTCTGGACCATAAAGACCCTTAGAGAAATTGGTAATTCTATTGGTATAACGAGATATATTGACCCACGTTGTATTGGCACGACTGATAAACGTATTGCATGGATTTTAGTTGAAGTTTCCTTTCAAGGTGAGATGCTCGAGGATATTGATTTGATTTGGGGACAGTGTATACATCGACAGAGGGTTGACTACTAGGGGGTACCATTCAGGTGCCTCATCTGCAATAAAACTGGACATATCCAACGAAACTGCCCAAGAAGACACATAAGGGCGGGTCGACAGAGAAACATATCTATCGAGCACAAGAGATCAAATTATCCTCTCTTCTCATCTGGTGCGGAATTACTGAGTAAGGATGTTTCCTCCTCTTTCAATAGTGATCAGAACAATATCTCTCATAATAATGATGCATATAATTCTCTGTCTCTTTCCCTTAAAACTATTCTATCATCGGATACTTACTGCCCAAAAGGATTTATGATGCCACCTCCATATAAATATGTTCCTTCTCTTTCAGCTAGGACCATAGATGACCCACATGATCATTGTGTATCAGAGAAATCCATTCCCTTACCATCCTTGCCGCCAGCGAATGAGCCTTTAATCATCTCTCCCCGCATTTCCCCGGCTTTCTCTGCGGGTACATCTACCGCAGTGAGACACCTGAACTAGTTGGTCAACCTTTACTAATTCTCTTTCGGGAGTGATTCTAGCCTTGAAGGCTTCAAATCTTTTTCTGCAAGGAAACACAGATTTTTTTCTTAGCGTGTACAGGAGATCCTCTTGACAGTTACGTCATGCAATATTTGGTATCATTCATCAGAAAGACATACAAAGGGAATTACATTGCAAGACATTGAGGAGCAATATTACCCATTGATTTCTTTATTCATTGCAAGATAGATCATTCAGTTTATGAAGCAACAAGATAGATTAGTCAGTGCATTGCAAGATCAGATTGCCAGAGAAGTCAGGGAGAACTCTCTTGTTTAAATACTACATATTGGACTATTTACCAAGCAACAAGATTACATGATTATGAAGTAATTGAAACAACCAGTCTAGGATAGTACCTTTCACCTTGTCAAACGACTGGAAACTACCAATTTGATCGAGGACATTGAAACATATCAACTTTGCATCATGGAATCGAAGGGTGTTTCGTATTATAACATTTCTATTCATTTCCAATCTGTTCAGGAGCTCAGGGATGTTGAGTGAGAAATAGCGAAGGACCTAATCGGCTCGGCAGTACACTGTTATTATTGAGACAACCGGATGGAGGTGGAAAGATCATCATCTATGCTATCCTATTCCATTAAAGTGACTTCATATACAATGCTTAGTTACCTAGCCCAGCCAATGAGATTGATATTGATTCGACTGCCCGGACTTGATCTTTATTTAAGTCACAGCTTCTACTACTTTATCTTTCGATGCAACGCGCAAAACTTAGATTATCTCAATTCATCGAAGCATGCTAAGTATAAGAATATTTTGTTGAAAGCGGGGCTCCTACCTATCCAACTTGACTTACTTGTTCCCACTTCCTACTTGACTGAACTCCACTTGTAACTTGTTGAAATACTCCACTTGAGCCTAACCAAGATTGATAGACCAAGCAACCACTATACTTAACATAGTCATAGTTTTTCCTAGTAGACTGAACATACTTTAACTAGCATAACTACTTATCCTACTTAACTCTTCCTATCTTGACTCGCTATATATACCAAGTGATCCCCCTTAAATCACTTACATGATGTGATGAAAGCCTGTAGTGTAGTTTATAAGTATAAGCTCTTATTGTAAGGTGAAGTCATCATAGCGAAGAAGAATATTAGATAGTTTAAGTATTTATTATCTAGGTTGTTCAGTAACAGCAATGATGAATCCTACTGATCTCCTCTGCCTCCTTTCCTCCTATCCAAGCCCAAGCTATATAACAAATTATTGGTTGTTCTTCCCAAAGCTAAGAAGAAAACATGTTCGCTTCCCAAAGAAATGGATACTGTATGGACTAAGTAAGTGTAAGTAAGTGTAAAGCCCCCAAAAGCCCCCGAATCACCACTTGTACATGAGCCACTCACTCTACCATGGTTTTCCGGTCTGATCGGTAAATGCAATATGATTTTTCCACCATCATTTATTAGGGAGCTATTGGGGGAAAAACCACGCTACACCTTGACCAATAAAAGGTAGGGCAGAGGTAGGCCAGCCCAATGTGAAAAGGTGAGGGGGAGCCAATTGAGTAGTCGTCCTACACCATGAGATTGAACCCCCGTTAGGGTAGACGGGTAGCAACAATATAGAACCTCCGTTCTCCTCCTAAGCAGTCTATAGGTAGGTAATGATCCCAAAGGAAGGCAGTTGAAGTATAGAACGCGGAGGGAATATCTCATGAATTGGGTGGTCCCTATGGCCGAAAAAGCAAAAGGTTCCACCCGACCCTGTTTTTCACGACTTAGCCGCTTCTCTATACCAAGTGGTATCGGGTAAACCCTGTGATGGCCCTTTACCAAGCAAATTCTAAATAGATGGTCCCTAAATAATGGGTGGTCTATCGTGGGGGTTCACAAAGCTAACCTTACCGAGAAGACGTGGGTGTGATATAACAGGCGAGGATATCTTTATTAGGAAAGAAGAGCCAGCACGAGGAGCAGTGGTAAGTAAGAGCCGGAACGAGCGGTGGTAAGTAAAGGCCAGCTGATCAGTAGTAATTAGCTTGTGGGGAGGGAAGGAAAGGAGTGAGTTATTGGGGTGGGTGTTACTTAATAGATTTCTTTATTTGGCTTGTCGGGAGCGAGGAAATATGCAAATTGGACTGAACAGACATAACTCCATCATTCGACGTGGCTTGGCTGGATTTATTGATTGAACTGATCCGATTCTTACACTTATGCTGCTCGCTGGATGGGAAAGAGACGACAAAGGAGGAAATGAATGGGGGACCTAAGACCAGTCGTATGAAGGAGGTCACCGAGTACACGAACCACCGATACTGGCATGACTTGTTACCTAGCGATCCTACCCTTTATCTACCCCTTACTTCTGACCCTTGCCGACCGAACCTTTACCTACGATGAAAGATAGATTGAAGCTGAACGAGACAGAGTGGCGGTGGCGGGGGAATAAGCACTGTCTTTAAAGTATGGTTCGGGATGGGTGGGTGCAACGAGTCCTCAAAACACCCATACTTATTTTATTCTTACAAATATTAGGATATTATTGCTGGCCGTAGAGGAGACGCCAATTGATGGGGGACCAAAAAAGCCAAGTCGTATGAGGGAGGTCACCGAGTACACGAACCCACGATAATGGCATAATGTGTTTCCTATGAGCGAACCAGAGCTTAAGCAAGTGATGTTTTCAATGTGAACGAGTTTTGTGTGTGTGAGGTGGGTGCATGATTAGCTTTTTTTGTTTCTGTATTCACTTATATAATGCAATAAAGAAGTTGTTTGAGTTAGGTGCACCAATGAAATGAATCAATGATACTACCTGGCATGATGTTTACCAATGAACGGGTCACGGCTTACCACTGATTACCCGTAACGACTTAACCTAGCCATTATCTTACTCATCCATCAATTCTCCATACTACCTCTTCCTTGGAAACCTCATCCCTCTACCCTCTGCCCTTGATACCTTCATCCTTAACCTCCATCCTTGGTAACCTCATACTCATTCTTGGAAATATCCTTGGAAACCAAACATCCTTTACCTCATCTTCATCCCTCCATCCTTACCCTCCATCCCTACCCTCTATCTCTACTCGATACTCTCTACCAATCTATATATCTCTATCTCTACTCGATACTCTTTACTCGAACCTCTACTAACGTTCTGTTCAATGAAATAGTTCAGTTCTATTCATTACATTCAGTTCAGTTCAAATACGTGAAGTCTATAGAAGTACAATCCAGACCCGACAGAGAAGTAACAGTAAGTTCCCCATCGTTACACGGTTCACCTAAAGCCATAGTGGGACCTACCTGCTGATCTCGACCTTTTCTTCTTCTCCCTTCCTTTCTAACCTTCTCTCTTTCCTGCTTCGACCCACCTTCTATTTAGGATTAGATTATTTAGCACCAAACCTTTAGTGTTATATGGATGGGTGGCGCAATTCTTTATTCACTTTTGATTGGATATTCACCCCTTACCTTTGGGCAAAGAATTCATGTTACGACAGACAGGCTTTAGGTAATCCAGACCTTTATCCTTACTTTTTACACTAGCAGCCATACAATTTCGGAGAAAGCGGACATACATACCCACCATCCTGTGGGACAAGGTTGAATCCAAACAGAAACCCTCCCTTTTTTGCCAGACCATTTAGTCGATTCACAAATCTCCCTTATCACAAAGCTGAACCGGTTGATGTTTCTTTCGGGCGGGCTTTAGAGACCTTCTTACCTTTACTCCTTTCCTATTTTCACAACCTCAGCAACCCAGGTTATGTGCTTCCTGAATTCACAAACTTCACGTTCAGTGCCTAATTGCTTAGGGAGGGAGGCACTTTTACCATTGCTAGAAACTTTAGCCTATTGCATTACTTAAATCGACGACCTACCGCTACCAACCAACCTGTTTTCTTTTCCGCCCTTACATAGGCTCACAGATTTGAACTTTGATTAGCATTCATGCACTTGCCTTTACTTGGGTGCATGGGCCATTGGAACCTTTTACCTAGCTATCTTGCCTTTACTTAAGAACTGTTACCGGGCACTAAGCCTTTACTCTTTTACGCCTTTGCTGAGACCGGCAGACTTGAACTGTAATATTTGATGGACGGCGTTCCACAGAGTAAAGCATTCACCTGCGTGGGGCACCCGCACTTGCTGCTTAAATATTCTTATTTCGGTATTGCTTCAAGGGCTTCAACATAGAAAGAGCATTGGTCACGGGCTGGACTTACATGCTTGATGAATCTTCATAGACGGAGGGGGTAGGCAGGCACTATTCATCTTCTTGTTGGGGTGGGGAGACGAGCTTACAAATATGATTGATGAATGAAAACAACCAGCCAGCATTACTAGGCTAGGAGCTTATGGAAGTGGCACAGGAACCACCCTTGGATCGTATGCGCGGAAACGACTTGTTTCATTGTCTAGTATTTATTATCATGCTTTTATGGGATGGCATGGGTCGACTTAGGCCTGAATCATTTCATTATTTTGAGATAACCTATTGCTACCCACCTTTCTATTGAACTTGAACTATCTCACATTGGTGGGGTGGACAGGCCATATAGCTTGACCGGCTTCCGCAGCGCTTGCTTACATATTCCTTACTTCGGAGGGGACCACTATTACTATGAACTTGACCTTGCCTTACCTTTATGTTAGACCGCTCAGGTGGTGGATCGTTGGATCGGATCGTAACTTCCCTATGAAAATGAATCACTTACAGAACTTATTATATTAGATGGCATGGCACGGAGATGGATGACATGAAACAACTCCTTCCTACCCTTCTTCCTCTTCACTTATGTGTTTACTAACTACTCTTACCCTATACCCATTGGATGAATGAAACGAGAGGTATCGCTAGAGAACCGAGCAGATTGATTGAATGGCATGACAGGCATGATACCACCTACCCCCCCTTATATGTATGTGTTCAGTCCACCTTAAGAGCTATACGTCCTAAAACACTGAATGAATGAAGCGCTCAGGAGGGACAACTATAGAAGACCAGCAGACCCAGCATTGCATGCATGAAACAATCCCTTATCTTATGGTTTCCTCACCTACCTACCTGTGCCCCACCTAGAAAAGACTTCCTAGACTTGGATTAATTAGGTGCTTAGCAGATATCGCTATTAACAACTCGTTTATTATATAATGGTATAAGGAACAGATATGAATACCTCATTTTGACCTTTAGATTACTACTCACACATTGAACCAGAACTACGTATTCACCTATAGACCTAGGCTCTATATTACGGCTTTTCTTAATGGCTTAGTCAAAATAGAAGCAATTTGAGAATCTGTCTGGCTCTAAATAAGAGAAACCACTTTATACTATATCCACTGTCTGAGGTAGTGCGCATGAAGCTAAACATGCTTCATCTTACTGTGTGACCGGTTTATGTTTGTATTGCACTTTTATTGTCACAATACACTGTAGTTCAATTTATGTTAGGGAATATAAGCTCACTCATCGGGGTGCGAATCCATATTGCCTCAGTTCCAGCATTCACTGCTTTGTATTTAGCTTCAACGGTGGATAAGGAAACAACTTTGTTGCTCTTTACACGACTAAACAATTGGACTAGATCCAAGATGAAACACATATCCAGAAGTTGACTTCCGGTCTTCCATATCACCAATCCAATCAGACTCTTTGTATTTGACTCATTGATTTGAATGTCTGCTAAAATAGAAAATACGAAGACAAATTGGTTGGAATGTCCCTCTAACTTCGTCCAGTGAAAGTGTCGGGTACATATGTTGGAGGAGGAGCATGATCTGTGGGACTTCATTGAGAAACTAGGTGTAGAGCCGACCGATCCCGCCTTGACTCTTATTGCCTCCTTTAGTTCTGCTACTGGTGATTGGTGATCGCTTTCACTCGGTAAACTGAATTCGGGACTAGGGACGTAGTTACTGGAGCAACTAAAACAAGCTATGCCCCTATCCCCGCTAATGATGATGGTTCTTAAGCTTCTACCTTTCCCATTACTATAACCTTTTCCCCTGCTAGATCATTTACTGGTACTAGGTCATGGAAAGTTGGTAGGGCTGCTTACTGTAGCCAACAACCACTAAAATTCATTATCTTTGGACAAGGGAAGGTATTGAGAGAAACGAAATACTTTCCATTTAGGCAAGGAAAGCCAATAGCCAAAACATTATCTATATACATCACATACACACATCATTGAAACGATCATCACTGCATTTTTCTCATATATTCATCAAGAGACAAAGCTTCTAGGTCACTTACCCAATATTTATATAATTACAACCTAACAACCTAGAAGGGAAACTACTGAACAGCGGGGAGACCACTAAACTTGCTAACTTCCTGATTGGTGGCATCGGTCCTTGCTTATAGCCGAAATGGTGGGATGATTATAGGTTATATCTGCAGTAATAATTGAGGTGGTGGCCAAAATAAAGACTAGATCCCTCTCCTCGACCTCGTAACCTCGGCCGAGTCGATGGCGGCCTCGTGTTCTTCGCGTTGACGGCGGCTTTTGGGGCCCCTCCCCCAAAAGAGAGTTGTTCGTCTGATGGCGGCCCTCACCTTTTTAGGGAAGGTGAGCGATAAATCCGTTGTCGAGAGTTTGGCAAGCCCACCCTCACACGTTACCTCACCATCGGAATAGTGAGTCCCTACCGGGCCTCTCCTCGACCTCGTAACCTCAATCGAGTCCCTCGACCTCGTAACCTCAGTCGAGTCCCTCTTCTTTTAGTTCTTCAAGTTCCTCTCTTTTGGGGCCCCTCCCCCAAAAGAGAGTTGCTCGTCTCCTCCCACGTTACCTCTCCGTTGTCGAGAGTTCGGCAAGCTCACCCTCACCCTCCGAGCCTCACCTTTTTAGGGAAGGTGAGCAATAAATCCCTCACACATATGAATGTATGAGTCGATGGCGGCCTACTGTCGAGAGTTCGTCCCTCACCCTCACCCTACCGGGCCTCGACCTCGTAACCTCGGCCGAGTCGATGGCGGCCTTATGTCGAGAGTTCGTTACCTCACCCTACCGGGCCTCACCTCTTTGGGGAGGTGAGCGATAAATCCCTAACGGGCCTCACCATATGAATAGTGAGTCCCTACCGGGCCTTGTCTGATTACAGACAAGCGATATTCATTCCTCGACCTCGTAACCTCGGCCGAGTCCCTACCGGGCCTCACCATATGAATAGTGAATCCATACCGGGCCTTTGTCAAGAGTTCGGCAAGCTCACCCTCACCCTAACGGGCCTTTAGTCGAGAGTTCGGCAAGCTCACCCTAAGAATCTTAGTGATCTGTAGAGAGATCTAGATTTTGCAGAAAAGGCAATGAGACTTATTCTTAAACACTATGATAATGAGTATCCGGGAGCCCGTCAAAAATGTGATTCTGACGGTTCTTAGTGCTTTCCTTAGTGCCTATAGATCTGAGTATAGTTCCTGAATTACCCTCTTTCTTTTCCCGCACTTAGTAGTAGGAAATACCCACTTCACACTCAACTTCTACCCTAATAGTCAAAGAAAAAAGCAGATACAGTATCTCTTTCATAAGCACCAGCGGCAAAGCCTTTTATATATAGATTTCGAATTCGTTCCCTAGATTGGGATCCAGTCCTATAGACTGTTTCCCCAGAAGCAGTAAATGATTCACCATTAGCGATAGGGATAGCATCATAAGCAGAGACAGTAGCAGAGCACCTAGTGTCAATGGGTATGTGAATGGAAGTGTGATAAGCCGCATTAGATACAACTACAATATGAATCTCGTCCAATTGACTTTACTATAAGGCTAAGGATATGTAATAAGGTTTTATTGGTTACTTCTACTTAGACATTGCCTTGTAGATAACACAGTTAATCTAATTTGAAAGTGACATGATATCACTATAAAAGCTCTCTTACCCTTCTTTTCTCTCTTGTTGGCTATCTTCCCTTTATAGCATGACTGCCTTGACGGTAACGCTTGGTGGCATTACAAACAAGATCTTTCCTCCCTCTATCTACCCGATCTTGAACGCTCATGATACTGGAAACTACCGCTTGCACTCTACATACCGATGATGACACATTATAACCTCTATCATGACGGTACCTCTTTCCAGGAATTCTTATTTTCCATGGCCAATATCAAGAAATATTTGTATTTATACATGTCCGTTGTTCCATCAATAAAGAGTGTGATAAAGCTCTCTGAAAGAGAGGCAGTCTCTCTGACTGAAAGGATCCTTTGCAAGAGGATGCGAAGCTGTCGACCAACGGAGACAGCGAGTAGACTCGACTGAAGTAAGAGTGTCTGAAGGCTTAAAGCCGGAAGACTGTATTATTATATATGTTGCGGTGGTTTTTTTATTTGGTTTCATCACCTTGGGGATTGGGGTGGGTGGGTAAATAGTGGTCGAGCCTGCTTGCGCATCCTAATGAAATTACCCTACTACATTTTATATGTAGCCGTAGTTGCATTCCATAATGACCAATTCAATTCTATATGAGTTAGTGATTTGGTTGCACTTGACATTACTTATGAGTTTGTGGTTGCGTTTTTCCATGTTCAATTCGCTAGTTTATTAGCTAATTATGACATTCACATTATTATACGATAGAGTGGTTGCACAAGATTGATCTCTTTCCCTCTCCCTTATGGTCGAGCAGCCTGTAGGCACCTTTAGCGAGAGGATCTAATAGGGGGAGGTAATCTTTAGCTGATAGGAAGGCTTCAGCCGAGAGGAAAACTGACTGAAGCCGAGAATAAGGAGCGGGTGCATGGAGGACGGATAAAATAAGTTCCCCATCTCAAACTGAAGACAGAGACATTGGAGCAAACAAAGATGCACACTCTGCCACACCTCTATATACAAGCCTTAGAGCTTTAGCCCTATCTTTGGAAACCTAACCTGCTGCAGACCTCCTCATAGCAGCTGGACTCATAGCAGCTGGATCTAGAACCTATTCTTACTAGCTAGAATAGCTTGCATGGAAACGGTTGAACCTATAATATGGCCATGGATAAGTTGACACTTGGACTCGCATATCTACTTCCCTGAGCTCCAGTGAAAAAGCTCTTAGTTGTGTGTCCACCCATCCAAAACCAAGAACAAAATAAGAACTATAGCTAGTCTCCTCCCCTTTGAGACCTACTAGAAGACCTACCTGCAGCCATATATATTCTACGTCTCGTTAATATACGATGTTTCCATAGAGACGTATGCACTTTTCTTTTCATAACCTGGGTTTCACCTAGCCATGGAGAAGTGGTCATTTCGACTGGGCTCCTGGGATTGGATACTACGACGCTTGGATCATGGTGAGAAGTGCATAGATACTTTTTCACATATTATGGCATATCTACATTTCACTGATATGGGGCAGGTCTAAAGTGCATATCTGCGTTTTCACTTTCCGATGAATAATCTGCAAGGTTTCATAATCTGCAAGTCTATTCAACCCATGCTCTGGACCAGGTTGAATCACATGGAAAAGTGGGGTGAATCCACCTAGCATAGTAGTGCCATATGAGTTATCGGGCTAGTTGATGCTGTCAATCCACTCCTGGTGCCGGCTGATGGCCAGAGCTGTTATACTTCTTTCTGCCTAGATAGCCATTGACATTCAATGAGCCTTTGGGCGACCTGGGGTATTTACTTCCGCACTTCCAATGCGGATAAACGAGAATCAAAATGTGGATAATATTAGGCTATGGGTACTTCTGCAGCCGATAAGAAGATGCGGATAAGATAAGAAAGAATAAGAAAGGAGAAGATATATGCCCATATAAGGTTGGACTTCTCGAATATATTTATTCTTTATTAAGGTATCTATTCAATAGATAAATGGGTAGTAAAAGGGTTGGGGGTAGTAATCCTATCCTATTCTGAGATAATGAGCCTGTATGCATATCTTAGTTGTTACCTTCCTTATCACTTGCCTCATCATAGGATCAACTATAGCTTTTCCTTTATAAGGCATTGGGGTGACAATCAACTTAGGGTCTTTGTTTATTTGGGCAATTCAATAAGTGTAAACCAAGTGTGAAATAATAGATGCATCAGGTGGGGTACCAGATGGAGTAACAGAGGGAGGAGTAACTGTAGATGAAACTTTATGCACTGGCATTAAGGCAATCAAAGACAGAGAGAAAACATTAAGTAGTCCTGGGGTATGCTAAAGGGGTGGAAAATCCTGCATAGAGGGCATGGTGTTAATCTATCCATTTTGGACAAGAGGGATAGGACAAAACTCGTATGGGTTAGAGTGGCCTAGATAAATATAGAATATGCCCTAGAAGGTGAACTAAGCTGGCTATAATACAGTTGAAAGAATCACTAGCATGTGGTAGATCTAAGGGCATCCAAGCAACATGTTATAAGACAGGGGTTTTTTTATTATCAATAACGGTGGGCCTAACAGTGATAAGAAGTATGCCTATTCTAATTAGAATGGTTTTTTTCAATCATACCCATAATAGGTAGGATGTATTACCAACATGTAATTATATATGTTAAATAAGCGAAGCTTTGTCTCATAATAAATGATATTCAATCCCAAACCATAGTAAACTATGCTACACTTCACAAAGGGGAAACTTCACATAAATAAAGGAGGATCATGCACAACTATAAGTGCAGTCGTATAGGAGTGCATACATGTAAAACTAGAATGCCTTATAATCAATAGTACAATAGGCAAAGGCATCCTCCTTTTCCACCCCCCTCCAACAATGTGCCTCATAAAGTGAGATTGTGTAGCAGAAGCAGAAGTAGGTGGTACAAGTGGAGTCTAAAAAGAAAAAACCAAAACAAAAAGAGGAGCGTACAATCTCTCTACTAAGGGATCCGTAAGAGAAGGGGACAGACGAATCAACTCTAGTAGAGTTATGTTGGTACATATGTTGGCCAAATCATCTACCAAGGAAGAAAGCTTAGCCAAGCGGTTGGGTGCAACAAGATTATTAGTAGCATGCACCATAAGAAGAAAGGTAGAAGGAATAATGGAACTGGTATACGTGTTTGTTGTAGTAGCAAGTGGGGTAGTGGTCGAAGTTACGACTATATTAGATGAGATATGGGATGCTTATGGGTTGGAGGAAGAAGAGGCACTAACAATCATATATGTCTTTTTTACCATGTTGACATCAGGGTGATAGACCTCTTCTAACACACCAATAATGAATACCTCTGAATGGACTCGAAGGAGAAGGGATTTTGGGAACTAAAGAAGTTCCCATATCTTGGGTAGAATGCTACAAAAAGATTTTGGAAGATTGCTAATTGAGCATTTTGGGGTTGCAAAGGTGCTGTAGTTTGGGTGTCACTTGACCGCCCTTATATGAGCCTCTTGTAAGTGAAGCATTCCTCTAGGGTATGGCTAGGAAGGTATTTATAAGTAGGAAAGTTTGACTGATCAAAGTGATGATGTCAGTTTCTAGGGTTTTGACTAGACTCACCAAAAGGAGTAGACTTCCCAAGTTACTGCATGGAGACAACTCCCTGAGAGGTAGGTTGTTGAAAGGCAGGATGAATGGATTTCCCTAATGGGGTAGGTTGGATTATATTACCAACATTAGGGTGCTTCCTATCTATTTCAATAGGTTAGAAGAAAAGGTAGAGGGTGAATTGTGCAGGCGACATAGTGACCTGGTGAACAATAATAGAAGGGGATTGCGAAAGAGTGATAAAAATATGTGCAGACTTAATAATACCATCATTCATCACATTGCACATTGTATGTTGGTTTTTAGTTTCGTTTTTATTAGCTTTGGCTTCAACTTTTGGGTTAGGGGGGAAGCCCAATTGTGTCTAGTGAAACTAGACGTTGACTCCATTCGGTTTAAAAGCGTGAAGGAGAACTTACTGGTAAGTTATGAGCTAACTCTTGGCTAACTCTCTCTAGAGGTCAACTTTAAGAGCTATAATAAAGAAGTTGTTGAGCTCACCCTTAAGAATGGTTATGGTGACCTTAAAATATATTACTTGCTAGTGACGCACAAAGTAAGAAGTTTCTTCCCACCCTTCTTACTTTACAGTCACAAGATTGGCTAAGGTGGACTCTTCAATTAGAGATAGGGCAAAGATATGGAGGAAAGCTTGAGCTAACTAGTCAAAAGACGTAATGGAGGCTTAGGGAAGGTTTGAAAACCACTCAAGGGCCTTATCAGATAAGTAACAGGGATAAGCTTTGCTATACAGACTAACACTGGAGGTCTTGACAAATGGCCCCAAACTTGGCCAAATGCACCTTAGCATCTCTCTTTCCAAAGAAAGATAGAAAAGCAGAAACATTGTTACGATAACATCTATCATGGCTAAAGGGGTTTTTGTAGAACTCCTTAGTAACAGAACCTAGAGGCTTAGTCTGGGGGTTACAAAAACATATGAGGTAAAAGGCCTTTGGTGAGATATGGTGTCTGGTGAAGGCCCCTGTGAGGACAAGACATGCATATGCTCTAGGTCAATAAGGGGAGTAGGGTCAGGTTAGGAGATAGCACTGGTATGTAGAAGTTGCCTAAAGTGCACTTTGTAGTTTGGGTTATTAGTGTGATGGGATGCATGTCCTAAACCAATCTGAAATGGTATATTATTATGAGCAACACGGGTGGAGGTAAATACACCAACGTGTGAAGGTCCAACATAAGTACCTATATGTTATGTTCCAGTGGTGGTATGACCAGGGGGAGGTTGTGAAGAGGTAGATGCATGGTGTGGGCCTAGGTTTTGGGTAAAAAAGGTGATGGTTAGTGAATTATCTGGGAGATTCTATAGAAGTGGTCATATTATGGGAAGGTATAGGTCCAACAGTGTTATATGTTGTAGGCTAATTAGGGTGGAGAGCTTGGTGAGTAATCTCTCTAAAGGAAGTGTTGGATAGGACATATTCAAGCAGGGTTGTTGGATCAATGTTTGAGGCCTCGTTTTCAATAACCTCATATATGTTGGGAGCTAGGGTCTAAAGGCTAGGAATATGGGAGGTCAATTGATTGGTTCCTACGATGAGGGTGTCCTCAGGTAAACTAGTAAGAGACGACTATTGGGATATTAGTGTAGAATGGAATGTCTAAATTATTTCCTATAAAGAGTGGTCCCTAGCATTTCTAAAATGGTCCATGACAGTAGGGGTAGTAAAGTTAAGGTAAACAAGAATTTATGTTTCGACAATGGAAGTTGTCTCAATGAGAGAAGTAAAGGTTACTGAGGTATGAGGTGGGTTTTTGCAGGATGGCATGGCTACAAGGTAGTAGATTGTAAGCAAATCAGAGTCAAGGAATTGGCCAAGTAACTAGATGAAAAAGAATATAAAATCCACTCTTAGCAATACCAATGAGTAGGTGTTGTCCTATGGTGGTTGATATTTGATCAGACCTACCATGACCTTGATAAGATCATATAAGGAAGGAATGCATCATTGGCTACATCTTACTTCTTACAGGCATGGCTATGGGATCATATAAGTCATTGGAGGCCAGAGGGATGTTCTTATTGTGCCAAGGTAACCTACTAGATTTAGGTATGCGGGTGTTAGAGCATGAGATACATGGCCATAAATTGAGAGCCTGTCGCGGGGGGATATCATCTAGAGAGGACTTATTCTACCATGGAGGTCATACACTAAAAGGAGCCTAGCTCATAGTATTGGCATTGTATATGACAGGCATAGGTATATGAGGATGTATCACCCAACCCATATTATTTGACAGGGGATGTTCCCATGAATCTTAGGGTATAGCCAATTAGATATCACCTACCTAAATACAAGATAGAGATACAGTTTAGAGAGTATATAGAGACGTTACTGAGGTGGCTACGCCAATATATAGACGCCAAATGGGATGATTTGGTGCCTCAAGATGGTGGTCACAGGGCGATGACTCCTATATAGGCTAGCATAGGGATATGATCAAGAGGCATTAGTAAGGCTACACAAGCTGAGATAGAGGGTTTGTTGGACAACATATGTATGAAAAACCTATATAGTAGGGTGGTTGTTAGAATATCTTGTAGTGGCGCCATGTAGGCCATATCATTATTCCTTCCGTACTGTAGGAAATATAGGTGATGCATTGAATTACGGTGGCAGGCTTCGCGAGCTAACGCTTAGGCCATGTCAATCCAAGCAATCAAAATCCCTCACATCTAACATCATAGTATACGATATATCGATCCCGAAATCCAAAGCCCGGTGAAATACCTAAGCCCGGTGCTGGTGAAAGGTAGGAAATGAAAAGGCCTGGTGGTTTTTTATCTCGATCTTGATATGCCTTTACTTATGATGCTACCTTTGCCCTTTACTTATGATGCTACCTTTGCCCTTGATGGAACCGGTTCAACTCCTTGCCATTAGAGCTCAATCTCAAAATTCAACCTCCACCTTTGCCTTTACTGCTCCGGTAGGGAGAGATCAGTACTCGGGTGCTTTCATGAATACCAGTGAGTTTGCGCGTGACCGTAAGGCCCAGTAGGCCCAGTAGGGACTCACTATTCATATGGTGAGGCTCGGTAGGCCGGGTAGGGGCTCACTATTCATATGGTGAGGGTGAGCCTGCCGAACTCTCGACTATAAGGAGAGGTACTCACTATTCATATGGTGAGGGCCGCCATCGACTCACTATTCATATGGTGAGGGAGAGAGCAATACCACTTATCTATGTTGCATCGCTCAACCACCGCAACATAGATAATATATTGGGTTATTTCATAATGGCATACCTATCTATCACTAGGAAAAGCACACCTAACCTGCATTCAATGACGCGAGTAGTGCTTTCTTTCACACCCTTTTAGAATAGAGAGGGCCCGGCGCCCCACCCAATAGATAAGAACAGGGCACTCAACTACAGCTATAACCCTTTTATGAAGACATGCATGGGTGCACCCAACCATCTATGAAAAGGAAAGCGACTCATGTCCATTATAGGTTAGGTCATCTATTAAGAAATAAATTCATTCTAGGCTACAATCTCTTTTTGATCGCATTGCATGGGTTCCAATCTTCCCTTCTTCCGATGGATATTAATATACATAGAGGATAAGCTTTATCTTCTATTCTATTCTCTTCTAAGCTCAAGCCGGGGGAGAGTGGGTGGGAAGTGTAGTAGTGGGTGGGAAGTGAACTAAAGGGTGGGAAGTGAACTTAAAAAGTGGGTGGGAGGCTCTCAAAATAGAGAGTATAGTTAAGCTCCCTCCCACCCAGGCCTAAAACCAAGGTGGGTGGGAATGAAAGTACCCAGTCTAGTACAACTGGACTGGTTTGTATCGATATGGGAGGTTAGAGCTTTATATTCAGGTCAGTTATTGAAAAAGGGATTCGTCCAGCAAGTATCACTGGTGCTATAGTCGTCCATACATCACTGGTAAATCCTTTCCCCATACAGTTCTCCATACAGAAAGCAAATGCATCCAAAGGTGATTCAACAGGCATCACTAACATTTTCTTTGAAAGGGGTATTCCATCCCTTTGAAAATAGAGAGGTGAATCAGACTAATTATTTTCGTCCTACCCATACCCAGGTGACTGGGGAAGGAAGTGGGAGAAGAAAGAGGGTTTGTAACTATTTAGTTTAGTTTAGAGCGCTGCTCGCTAATTTACACCTACTTATTGAAGATATGGATATGGAGATTATTGGGGGCTGGGCCCAATCAGCACTCGCCACTACTATTCCTCTTCTCTTCAGATGTTTAGATATAATTGTTTTCGAATATGGGTCTTGTCCAAGGAGCCGCTAGCTCGCCTCCCTGCAAAATCAAACTGAGTCAAGCCATTGAAAATAGAGAGGTCAATCGAATGGAGAAATCGATCGGAGCATATATCTTTTATCTATGATTTGAAAGCCCCATGGCGTTTCTCTCTCGGAACCCATTTGTTTTCGGGGAGGGAAGGTCTGAGATTCGAAAGCAATCTCGCTATGAGAATAAAGCAATCTCACTAAAGGTAGGAAGGCAATCTCACTGGGGGAAAGAAGCAATCTCGCTAGAATAAGTAGGAAATATCACTAAGGGGAAGGAAGGGCTCCTCAATCCTTTACACTAACTCTTTGAAGGTAACAATAAGCTAAATATTTTAAGGTAAGAAATAAAGGACCCGAAGGACCCGTTAGGGGGCTCACTATTCATATGGTGAGGGTGAGCCTGCCGAACTCTTGACTAAAGGGATTTATCGCTCACCTTCCCTAAAAAGGTGAGGGATTTATCGCTCGACCGACAGAGGAGGGAGAGGGCCGCCATCGCGCTTTCCTGTAATCGGGGAAGGAATAGAAAAGAGATTTATAACAGTATTATATTCAAAATGGATGACAATAGAATTACAGCCGGTCAGCCAATAGGGCATTGCCGATAGCACCAGTCATCCCCATAGCAACACATATCCCCACGGCCCACATAGAAGCAGCAGACATACAGAGAACTCGAACCTATACCCTCTACCTCTACGGCTTCGCCCCTCGACCCTACGAACTCTAATAACTAAACCCTCTACCCTACAGATCACTACACCCTACACGGTACGGAACGGTACGGGGCCAAGTGAGTGAGTGAGGCACAAACATAGGGTCATTGCCAATAGTCGATAGCCGGTAGTCGATCCAGTCATTGACAGACATAGTGACATACACACACACTAAATGAGATATACATATAGATACATATATACTTAGCGTAGAAAATACAGTGGCTAAAGAGCACGCGCATGGGATGTAAAGAGCCAAGAGAGTAAGAATCGAAACTGGCTGTTGGATCACCTAAAAATGCAAGTACCCCCACTTTCTTAATATAAAATTCATTTGAAGGCTCGTTGTGTGACCCCCTAGATAGAAGGCGCATTCATAGAGATGAAGATTTGGAATTCCCGTCCAAGTCTGAGTCCAAGTCCAACTAGCTAGCATAAATAGGGTTCCTAGCCCTAGGTCCTATTTACATTACAAAAGGAGTTAGGGGAATGGGTACACCTCACGCTGGGGACTACCACCTAATTCGTCCCCTCTTTTCGCTCCTTCCGGCCAGCAGGATCAGCAGAAGATTCAGTTCCCAATCCAGTCCAATCTGTTCTCGTCAGTTGGTAACATATCTTAATTGATAAGCTCATATGTTAACAACATGGCTAAACCTCATTCTTCTGGTGGGGAACATGGTAAACCTAATAAATCCCATTCAGTGTTGGATCGGGACCTTAACTGGCACTACCTGCACAATGTGTCTGTCATCCATCCTCAAGACAGGTGCATAGTAAGTAACTATAATCATTTATCAGGCTACTGAAAAAGGGAAAAAGTGGCCTTAAATCGCATGGAAATGGCCATTAAAGTGGTTTTATGAACATGAAGCTTCTCTTTCCCTGCCAACAGATGTTCAGTGAAGTCCAGATGCAGCAAGTCTATTGATGACGTAAAGCCAGAACCCATCCCGAGTGTTTGTGTGAGGTGGTCACCGATGAGGAGTAGTAATTGATGAGATTTATGGATAATATAATTCCCAATTCGCCCGCATCCCGCCCGCCATTCTACCTTTCGCGCATCCCATACCCGCATCCCATCCATGCATCCCATACCCGCCATTCCCCCCGCATTAGAGCATTACCGCATTCCCAATTCAACCCATTCTCTCGCATTGACTAGTACCAGGAAGACCAACATGATACCAGCATACCGAACCTGAGAACAGCAGCTGTAGTGCTTGGTTACACAAATGAGGTTACACATAGTGCTACAGGAGGGGCATACTCCATGGGGGGGATACACGTAGAGATACACGATGATGTTGGTTACACGATTAGCTTCGATTATGTTGGTGGGGTGACACGATTAGCGATGAGGTACGAGCAATATGAGCTTCGATGATGAGGTTACACAATGCATGATGTGACACGATGCAGCAGGTTCGATGAGGTTACACAGGGAGCTACATGATTGATTAATTTCGATGTTGATGTTGGCAATGGCGTTGGCGATGGTGATCACAATGAACGATTCACAATGGCATTGGCAGAAAACAATACAACCTACGCGATGGCACTAGAGCCGATACGTTTACTCTCGGCTTGGTCAGCATTGGTGGTTTACCAACCAAATACTCATGTCAGCATGGAAATAGCGATAAAGATGCATTGATAAAAATAATAATGCACTCTCGGATGGTGCAATCACAAGCACCTTTATCGGCATGGATAATTTGTCGTCTGGCTGGTTGATCTGGCTGGGTATCCCCGAGCTACGATGTTTTCCAGCTCCAATAAACCCTCTTCTCTTGTTCGGATTTATTTAGACCGAACTGGGCAATTCATCATCCAACACCGGACGGAATCATTGTCATGCGTCCCGGCCCCGCTCCATTCTTCTCCCCAGCCCGGTTGGAAGGAAGCAGCTACAATTGGTTTAGCGAGCGCGGCTTCTGTCTGGTATGGGAGGAAAATGCATGCAATGGATAGATAAATGCGCTTCCCCTCTCCCTATCAATTCAATAGACAGAGTGGGTGCCTAATCTGTTATGTAGGCCCTACTTGATTTCGTCGGTCGAGTTAATGCTCTCTCCCTTGGGCTAGGCGTTCATTCTTACTTACAGATATAATTATATAATCATACTGTCATAACCGAGAGATATTAAAGGTCGAGCTTTCTCCCTCAACCAACATCCATCCATCTATGGTTGGTCGATCGATTCAAGATATCGATCGATAGGCGGTGTTGCGCGTCCCTCCCTCCCCTACTATTAGATAGATGATCCAAAGGCGAAGGCTGCTCTCTGGCTGGGTCCTTACGCTGGGAGTGGGTGGGGACATGATGCTTTGCCGGTCCGTCCTTCCGGCCCCTAATCCTATATCTAAGGAAGGGGCTGCCACACTGGGGCTTATACAGCGAACTGACTGAGATCGAGTTCGGGCTTTCTTTCTATACGTAATATGCATATGAAATGACGTATAAAGAATCTCCCTTAGCTTTCTAATTGAAGGGTAAGGAATATTGATGTCTTTGTCCCACTACCTACTATACTTGGATCCAATGTTCTTTTTATCCTCCCCCCCCTAGTCCTTTCCTTCTCCTCTGCGAGTGGGTGAACTGGCAGGCCACTATATAATCTAATTGGGGGCTCAATCCGCTCACTGTCGCTCACTTGCTGTTCCTTACGGTTTAACTGCCATTCTTCAAACTCCTTCCCGGTTCCTAGTTGAGCATGCTCCCTGTAGAGTGAGTCTTACCGATACAGTAGGGAGGGATAGGGAGAGCGATAGATAGGGGCCTTTTCTCTTGTAGGCTGAGACCGAGCCTGCCTGCCTTACCGATCGAGAGGGAGAAGGAGCATTGATACAGACCAAAGCCAACAACCCTTAGAAAGAGGCAGGTGGGACTAGAGGATTGATCCACAGCCAATTGGAGACCAAAGGTTCAATTCCACAACCCAGGTCATCCCCCACCCACCAACTTAGTAGAAGCCCACATAAACCAGTTGAGGGAGAAGCAAGCCCCCTTGAACCCAAGTAAATCATCTACTCGAGAGAGACGCCTCCCCAACCAATCGGTCGAGCTCAACCAACAAGAGCAAAGGCCCTCGACCTAACGAAGTATTGCTTTAACGTATTTACTTGTCTCATTTCGGTAACTAATAGCCCAAGCCAAGGAGATAAGTAAGTAAGCTTGAGAGAAGTGAGTGCCTAAAGAGAAGACACAACTCCGAATCTAGTATTTATGTTTCCTAGGGGAGATGTGCGCTGGGGATATCCGAATGTTTGCAATGTAACTGAAAGTTTTAGTTATTTCATAGCAATGGGTACGAAATGAGTAATGATCCTTCCTCGGGCTATGTAAGGCTGCGCCTTCCACTACTATTTATGGATGAACGTATACATTCAGTGATAGTCCCTCGATGTATGGATGGATGTATGGATTCAATGCGCATAGGTCAGAAAGCAGGCTTGAAATAGGACTGTAAACTGGCTTTCAATAGGGAATAAAATGACTGTAGAGTAGAAATGACTGTTTAATGGACCTTACAAAATGACCATAAACTCCTCACCATCTGAATAGTGAGTCCCTACCGGGCCTTGCCCGATGCGGACAAGCGGCTTCGCACCTTAATGAGTAAGCACTTACAGGCGAGTACGTTACTTAGGCGGTTAATGAAAACCACTTAGGGTATTGCTAATAGCTGGATTAGGGTCGTATAGAAATCAGTGGGACAGTAGTATGCACTTTTGAACATCTAGCTACTTAGTTTCATGATTAACCTAACTCTTACATAATCTACCAGGGTGATTAATGGTCGTCCTGAGTCCATAACACTAGCTAAGAGCACTTATGACTACTGGTTCCATATACTGACACGTAGTTGGTTCAGGTCAAACTAGCTGTAATAACGTGTAATAATAAGCCTAGCTAGTGTCAGTAAGTCCTAGAGAAAGGTGCATGGAATACGATGTATAGGTAGTAAACCTCCCGCTCATAGTTTTATCGGAGCAGACAAGCTTTATTACGCGGTGAAACAAGATTAACGGTGCTTGTGGACTGGTAATATTCATGTGATTATGTCAAGGGAGAAGTCAAATATGCAGTAGTAACACGCTAATATTAAGTAAGCTCTGATTAATTACTAGGCCGGTGGATTTAGACTTACCATACTCTACCAGCTTATGTGACCAGAATCAACATCGTGTAAAACAGGCTTGTACTTATTTCAGCAATACATGAGCAGCTTAGTAGTCAACGTAAAATATACGCCGGTTACGCTGTAATACCACAACTCAGTCTAGGTACGTACAAGCTTAATGGCCATATCTACTAGCCCTGTGATCAAGAGTATATATCATGGAGTACTGATATCCCAGTTGGAACTGCTCTTGAACTAGTATTACTTATTTCTAGCGCATAACCGAGTAATGTTATAACTCTGAATGGATTACTAACAGCCGGTATGGTGGAGCAATTACTCCTCGTATTCTTTTTTCAAATCATGCCATACTCGTTATGAATTAAGCTGATCACGTCAGAGTAATATGAGCAATGTATAGAGCTTGAAACCATATAGAAGTAATTTACCAGCTTACTACTACGAGCTAGATGAAATCAAGAGCTAGCCAGTATTTATGGCTATCACGACGCCTGAGTAATGGTAAGAATTAGGTACGACTACTAGGAAAAATTGTATTATTCACGGATAAGTAGCTCGGACTCGAAGCATTAACGTTAGATACATTATTCCTGATTAACCCTGCTAAGTTCATCTATATGGGTCCATTAGGCTAGTGGTCCTATGTACTAGGGTCTGTAAATAAAGCGAGGAGTAATATGAAACTGAATGTATATTATTCATGGTATGCTGAATCCATTGTTCTATGGATTATATTAGCATATATGATTGCCTGTAATACAGCAGTATGCTCACGGCAGTACGGCTGCACTCTAGCAAGAGGTATGCCCGATAGGTTAATAATGGAATGACTAGTACTTTATAGCTGTATTAGTAAGGGTACTCGCTAAAACATGCTGACTACTAGCATGTAATCAGTAGCTAGGCATTTTAGTTGGAGTAATGAAAAATCTCTAGCATCTCTAGGCGACTAAGCCGATTTATACATACCCTGGTAGTGTTTATCACTTATTTTGTTCAATTAATGGTACCAGTTATCTAATTCTTAGTGGTAGCTCATTAAATACTATTAGTGATGAGTACACACTAGATTTACCATTACAGATAATACATGCCTATCCATTACGAGAAGAACCAGGTGCAATGAGCTTGTAAGTGCATTAGTATACGACGTTGTCCTGTAAATCACACCGTATTAACGCTTATCGTTGTGCAGGTTAGAATTTACACAAGCAAGTTGTATTATCAAGCTAATCTGGATATATCATGGCTAATATGGGAATAGCGTCAAACATATTGATTACGAACTTAGTCAATGTGACCTTCTTAATGTACCATAGATACAAGGTTTATTCTATAGCTCTATTACCATGTGGACTGCTTATGGTTAGACTCGGTCATAGTCCATACAGGCTAACACGTGATACAGCTTACATGGTTAACGTTATACTCATTGGTGTCATGCAGTTAAAGTACTCCTTACTCAATCCAGAGTACTTCATTGGGAAAAATCAACTTGTATTTACATTATACTAGTGGGTTATATTCACGAGGTAATGTGTAATAGAATACCCAATACGCTTCATAATGTCGATTTCATGATTCACTCACTCAAATTGGTAACTATATAGAGACGAAATCAATATAATTATATATGTCATTATGCAAATTCCAATTATATTTCAATAAGTTCCGCCAAGTGAAAATGGCAAAAGTAAACTGAATTAAGTGCTTGATCGATTGGTTATAAAACGGATGCTGGTAGTTTCGAATCAACGGGTTACGGCCTGTCATCTGGGCAAGATGGTTCAAGGTCATCAACTCGGGCAACAGGCTCAGTATTTGAATAAGGGTGGGGAAGCGATGAAACTGAATACGCTCAAACTCCAACTGGTGGGGAGGCTTTCTTTGTCACTTATGCTACTGATCTTTTCATGCACCTAGAGAATATGAAACAACGATATCTGCTACTGGAGACTTTGATGTTGGATCACCTGGGCATGGAACTAATGGTGGTGCCTTTGCTTATGCCGGGTAAACCAGTAATGGATTTGGAACGGGCTATGCTTATCGACCTGGAAAGGATCCCCAGCGAGGTGATGGCTCTTAAACTGCTACCCCTGCTAATGAATCGACTGAATCTACTCAATCAACTTAATCCAGGACTGGAAGACGAAGGGAAGCTAGCCGCTATTACTTACCGCATCCAGTGATTTATGTACTACTAGATGGGTTTCATAGTTATACGGGGTGCTTCCAAATGGGATTGGAGGACACAATCCTAGGGTGGCTATTGGCTTTATTACTAAATTCATATTACCCACATACGTAGACCGCACTCATTATAGAACCTACACGTGGAGATGGCATAGAGGCGGAGTCAGCTTCTATTTTTTCTCGAGTTGACTGAGCCAATGAACTTGAGCCGGTTGGCCTATAATCCATTAAAGTTTACCCATCGGGCGGGGGTAAGGGCAAAAAAGCAAGAAGCACCTATGACTTATATATGCATTTTCCAAACCAACCGAACGACCAAACAAAGCTAATTGCGTATATAACAACAAAGCTATCAATCGACCACTAGCTCAACCGGGGAACCAACCGGAGGGACCAGGTGAAGTCGAACCAATTGCGGAGGAGCAAGCAGCAATAGCACGGGCAGCAAAGCACGGGGTGGGAAAAGCATCAGAGCCTATAGATCCTGCGCCGGTTGACCCTTAATCCATTGATTTTTCACCAGCACCACCAATTTCATAGCTTGTTAGAGAGCCAGCACCTTACAGTGATAGCTAGCTTTGATTATGGTTTCTTAACGGCAGTTTGAGCTCCAGATCCCGCTGCAGAGCCTGTTGTCGTTGTTCCAGTTGAAGATCCAGTCCCTTCGCCTAGTTCCATATCCATAGGAGAGGCGCTTGATCGAGTCAAAGCAACAGTTTCTCCAGCAGCACCACTAACAACATCAGTAGGAGCCCTAGTACGGTCGTTACTGTGACGACATATCAATAGGTATAAGGGGAAACAACGACTCTGCTGCATGGAATGTTGTCCATAGAACGCACAATTTTATACGCGATCGTCTCATGGGATTGGAAATACGGGCGAAGATCATTCGGAACAGGGGCTTATGGGAACGAGAACTTCTTATTCTTTAGGGGGGGGGCGGGTTTCATTCATAGTAGGGGGTAGCTCCAGATGCCCAGGGCCGCGGCCACATCGAGTGTTATCTGCATTAGGGAGAGCCAAATAGGAGGATGAAGAAGGCAAGATCAACCCATTCGTACTCGAGCGTTTCCCACTCCCACTCACCTTGGTTGAGCACATCCTAGTCCCAGGCGTTTTAGATTAGGCCGCCCGTGCTTCTTTATTCCATTCTCGCTAGGTCTTGAAGAACCGCTTATTTTGCTTCTTTCTTTGATGAAAGGGGGCTTCCTTCCCCTCCTTTGTCGGGCAAGCAATTCTTCCTTCTCACTGAACAGAAAGGGCTTCCTGTGCTGGAAGGAAAGGGCCGCCATCATTTGTAGGGGAGGGGTTAGTCTACGAAACGCTAGGCAGGCCACCCCCTCTTACTTACACTCACTACTTATACTCACTAAATGAATACACCGAATCTATACCTACCTATGGGATAAGAACCTACTAGGGTAGAACAACCTAAGGGATAACCTAGGAAAGGAATATAGATTTCGTCGTTGGGTCCAGCGAAAACTTATACGCCCCTAACCAGTTACTATGGTATTAAGGTAAGCTCTTTTCTTTAAACAGTTGAGTGAATACACTCTTATCCCGGTTCAGCCTAGTCCAGCGAGATAGAAGTGCTTGCCCATAGGGATAAGACCGCTTAGCAGGAAGGGGTGGCACTCAAACTAGCCTTGAGGGGCTATAACCCAAAGGACATTCCGTAAACAGATACAGATACAGAGACAGCGAACGAAGTCTCTTCGAGTCCTGAACGATCTATCTCCATCCCCCGCAGTGAGTGCTTGGGTGCTCTTCAGAGTGCCCAAGTACGAGGACCCTTACCGCACCATCAATCAATGAAATAGGGCCCTGACTGCTAATTGAGGGAAGTAGTTATAGGCGCATCCACTACTAGCCTTATTAGACAGACAGAGAAAGACAGTAAGAAAGAAAGTTGAATTCATTTTCTAACTCATTCAGTAAGGCTTAGAGTGGGTAAGAGAAAGCATGGAATCCTCACATCCATCCTCTCACTGTCCTAGAAAGGTTTATACTAAATCCTCACGCTGTCCTAGAAATCTTAGACTAGTTTCATTCATTTTCTTATATTAGTCAGAAATAGACTCAATCCTTTCCCATTCATAGAAAGGCTTAACTAAAAGGTAGAGGAAGGATAATTACCCACATAGCTCAGAAGGGTAGAGGGAAGATAACCCACAACCCGAAGGGACGGAGTCACTCACTATTCATATGGTGAGGGTGAGCCAGCCGAACTCTCGACAATAGGCCCGAAGGGTGCGTTAGCACACTCGACTAAAAAGCCGCCATCGACTCGGCCGAGGTTACGAGGTCGAGGAGAGGTAACGTGTGAGGAGAGGCCCGGTAGGGTGAGGGACGAACTCTCGACAGTAGGCCGCCATCGACTCACTATTCATATGGTGAGGGAGCATACAAAAAAGACCCGGCACTTAAATATCTTTACTTACGTTGAATCACCGTTCAAGGAGCAGAAGAGGCCAATTGAGAGTGAGGTTGAGCAGCTGGATGAATTTGATTCTGCCCACCAGGAGATGAGGAAGGAGTTTGATTGAGGAGCCGGGTTAGTAACCACTATAACAATAGAGCCAATCTTCTGCGAGAGGTGGGAGGAGAGAGCCATTCAACCTTTAGCCTTTCAACAAAAGCCATTAGGAGTCTTGAACCTTCAGCCAAGCCCACCAAGACCCAGTGCACTATGGTACACCCAATGAAAGCCTGAACATCGCTGCACGCGCTTCATATAATCACCTCATGAGAAGCCATACCAATAAAGTCCCCCATCGTTACACAGTTAACTCGTCATTGCACACCCTGGATGGGGACCCAGCCCCCTGCCACTTTACTTGGGGAAACCCAGTAAGGCGTCGACGCAATGATTCATTTCTTTATTTATTGCTTCAGGTAGGGGGCAGGCCAGTCTGTTAGGTAGCCTGTGGGGCCAGTAAAAGGGCCATACATGAAATAAAAGCCTTGGCCCAGTTGTTTGCAAGAAGAAGAATATTGCTGCTGTTTGCGAAATTAACATCCTTTTCCTGTCCGGCCATGTAATCGAGAATAAACATCTACTCTCATAAAGAATCATTCCTAAATACTCTAATAAGTAAATAACAGTTCTAGAGGAGTCCATTCTTTTATGGGAATACACCCCGGTAATAGAATAGGGTCTTTGGGTTAGAGAGAGGGTTATAGAGAATAGGAAGGGCATCATTAGGGCAGCCTTTGCTAGGCCAGACAGTAAAGAACAGCTAGGGCAGTCAAGCCAATAATAAAATTTAGATATATATAAATCTCTCTCATCTATCTATAATAAATATTTATCATATATAAATATTATCTATCTAGAAGGGTGTTGAAGAGATATACATGCATAATTGGACGTCTCTTCTCTTAGGTTGGCGTATAGACAATAAGAAACTCTCTTATCTGAGGTCTGCGTATATCATAACTTCCTTTTAAGGTAAGGAAGGTCAGACTATATTATGGGAATAATGAGGGAATAAGGACTTTCACATATTCATACTTTTCCTTTCCGGGTAAGACTAAGAGGTATAAATGAAACTATTCAACTTTCCGGGTAAGACTCCTATTTAACGGGTAATCTATATTATAGATATAAAAATATTATATTAAAGACGAGTAAGTAATAAAAAGCAATGATCTCTCCCAGCCATCCAGTAGTATTCCCAGTATTTATATATTCCCAGTATCCCAGTAGCATCTAGCCCAGTAGCGATATAACATATGTAATAGTTGGTTTGTGCTTCTCCCCTTCCTTTCAATCCATGCCATCCTTGCTTGCTTCCATCAATCCATGCTTCCATGCCATGCCACCAATCAATGCCCTTCACTCCCAGAGATTAGATAGGTTTATGCTTTTTATATGGAAGACTTTCTTAACGACATCCCCCCTGTGGATAAAGTCTCACTTCCCGATGCGGCAAAGTAAAAGAACAAAGCCTTGTGCACAAACCACCCTTGTGCCTTGTGTGATGTTTACGGCCATTACTCTCATCACTGTCCGGAACTCCCTCAGTTCTGGGATGCCTTGCAAGCTTTACGTAAGTTAGATGTTTCTTCTACACCGGAACCCCCTCCGGAAGAATAAATTGAGGTTACAGTGTTGTCAAGACGTGATCAGTTCTTTCAAGTTGTTTATAAGGCACGCACCCATGATGCTACCAAGTTGTCCATTACCTCGACTGTTTATTACACAAACCATACCATTTTCTATGGTAACTTTGTTTCCACCGAGCAGGGACAATCATCAGGTACGTTGCAAAACACAACCCATGTCATTGAAGAGATCCTTCCGACTCCTCCAGTCCCGGACAATTAAGTGACCTTGTGTTTTATTTCTACCTCGGTTGGTTCCTTGTCTGGTGATAGCTCTTCACCGTCATCAGATGTTCATATGCGTTTTCCCTCTGTTACGAGTATGCCCATGAACCATTCGTGGGTGGAACATATGGCATTGGCAGGGGGCATAGCCTCCTTCGAACATATGGACTTGATAGGGGGCATCCCTTCCTTTGAACCTCTAGACTTGAAAGGGGGAACCACTTCCTTGCATCCCTATGGAATTTACAGGGGGCACAGCCTCAAATATTTCCCCCCTTCACTTCCATCAATAGTGAGTGCTACCTGATTCCCCCGATCCCTAGCACTGCTGATGCTTATCTACTACACTAGGGAGCCATTCCTCCCATGTAATTGCTTCCCCTCAAACATCGACTCACCATATGAATAGTGAGTCGCTGGTGGCCTTATAGTTCTTCAAGTTGATGGCGGTGGTCGAGTCATGTTGTAGCATGATGGCGGCTTTCCCCTCCCCCAAAAGAGAGTTGTTCCTAACCATATGAATGGTTAGCGTTAACACTTTTCTCCTCAACCTCGTAACCTCGGCCGAGTCCCTACGGGCCTTTTGGTCGAGCCCCCTCACCATATGAATAGTGAGCCCCTACCGAGCCTATCGGGTCGTCTCCTCTCCGTTGTCGAGAGTTCGGCAAGCTCACCCTCACACGTTACCTCTCCGTTGTCGAGAGTTCGGCAAGCTCACCCTCACCCTACCGGGCCTTGTCTGATTGCAGACAAGCGATATTCATTCCTCGACCTCGTAACCTCGGCCGAGTCCCTCACCTCTATGAAGAAGGTGAGCAAGAAATCCCTCGACCTCGTAACCTCGGCCGAGTCCCTAACGGGCCTCACCATACGAATAGTGAGTCGATGGCGGCCTTGTGTTCTTCGCGTTCCTCTCTTTTGGAGCCCCTCCCCCAAAAGAGAGTTGTTCGTCTCCTCACATGTTACCTCACCATATGAATAGTGAGTCCCTACCGGGCCTCTCCTCGACCTCGTAACCTTGGATGAGTCCCTTTTGGGCCTTTAGTCGAGAGTTCGGGAGGCTCACCCTCACCCTACCGGGCCTTGTCTGATTACAGACAAGCGATATTCATTCCTCGACCTCGTAACCTCAGTCGAGTCCCTAACGGGCCTCACCATATGAATAGTGAGTCGATGGCGGCCTCAACCTCGTAACCTCGGCTGAGTCGATGGCGGCCTTATAGTTGAGAGTTCGTTACCTCACCCTAACGGGCCTTGTGTTCTTCGCGTTCGTCTATTTTGGGGCCCCTCCCCCAAAAGAGATTTGTTCGTCTGATGGCGGCCTTGTGTCGAGAGTTCGGCAAGCTCACCCTCACACATTACCTCTCCTCGACCTCGTAACCTCGGCCGAGTCCCTTTCGGGCCTTTAGTTGAGAGTTCGGGAGGCTCACCCTCACCCTACCGGGCCTTGACCTCGTAGCCTCAGTCGAGTCCCTCCGGGCCTCTATTTTTTAGGAAATAGAGAGATAAATCCCTCCGGGCCTTCCTTCACCGAGTCCGCATTGGATTGGTTCATGAGTCAAGCGAACACAGGGGTTCATGAGGCAAGCGAACTACAACGCATAGGGTAATAAAGTCTATGACCTTGAGCATAGTGCCCCCACCCGCTGAGATGTAGGCTTTGAATAGCTACGTAAGAGGTAAGATCGAGTGCTAGTTGAATCCCCAGTTGATGATAGCTCCAATTGATCGATAGCTTGCTGGTTTGTTGGTTAGCTCGTTAGCTGGCGAGATGGGAAGCTGGGGCAGGAGCTGGCTGGTTAGCTAGCGGGATGGGGAGCTGGAGCTGTATGGCGGGATGGGGGAGCTTGCTGCTGGGAGAATGGAAGCTGGGTGGTGGTCTTACTCAGTTGGGCGCAGGCACTAAGTTTTCTTGGTACAGAATTAGAAAAACCTTTTCAGTTGCTATTTGTATTGAGATAAACTCACCTGAGGTATGAGGGTGAGGAACAAAGTCGCTCGTTTTTAGAGGGAAGGGTTGGAAATCCTATCATTCGGGCACTTAAAGTGATTTCTTATTTCCGAAGAATGACATATCATGAATTTTCTCTATGAGAGGTGGGATGGAATCATTTGGAGGTTGAGCGCCTTTATGCTTGCTGGCCGGACTTGACGAAAGAAACCGACGAAGGAAGAAGCTTGGCACGAGGGCTGCTGGCAGAACCCGTGATGCAAGAACGTCAAGGTAGGTAGTGGGCTAGAGTGTGGCTAGCTAGACCTCATGAGAAAGGCACCCATCACACCCATCCGTCGACCCACCATACGCGAGAGAAGGACTTACCGCCAGATGAGAAATAAAGAAAGAAGCCCGTCATCACGCCATACCCGAGGGAGAAGGAACCTACCCGCTTCGAACTTGCTGCGGCTTTACGAATCACCGAATGAGAGAGATTATGTTCCCCATGATGTTCCCATTAAGCCCAGTGTTTCCTACCTGCCGGTCGAAAATAAAATGACATTGCATGGCAAGGAACAGGATGTAACAACCTAGGTTATCAACAGTCAGTCAGCCTTCACCCGATGCCCATCGGGAGAACCTACCTGCAAGAGAGAGATATTCTTGCCCGTTGAGAAAGATCTTACTTAAGTAAACAGGCCTAGGGAGGTTATAACCGATAGGCCACAATACCTACCCGCCTGGGGAATAGCCAATGAAAGCTTAACGCTACGGAAAAATGCTATGTTCCTACCTGGGCTGACCAAAGAAAGTTGAACGCTATGGAACAATCTGTTGATTGTCCCTACCTCCGCTGACCCTTAACGCTACGGAACAATATGTTGATTGTCCCTACTCCAACAACTAGACATAGCGAGAGAGACATGGTTGGTTCATATACGTTGATTCACCGTGCGACCTCTTGATTTGATTTAGGAATTGCTTGAGTTATTTGATTGATTGCCAGTCATAGCCAGCCGATCAGCCAATAACCAGTCTCATTGACAGGAGGTGGTCACCGATAGCCAGTGGTCCCAATAAGGAGGTGGTTTTAATATCCGATTTTACTAAATGCGGCACAGCACTATGTTACGTAAGGAATACCTGGGTTCGGGTACATTCGCCTACCCTACCATTGACACTCGGGCAGTCTACTATTATCCAGTAAGGTGGTTCCCCACTCTCTCAGGCAGGTAAAGACCGTAAGATGTACGAAGGCCCTAATCAATCTATATTGACTGGAAAGTCATTGAAATGCCAGGTCTTGTATTGTATCCCAACCCTTCTCATTTCGGGCCCTTCTCATACCCGCCATAGTCTACCAACCAGGCATAGGCACCCCACCTACCAACCTGGTATGATATGGATGGTAGGTGGCCAGGCTAGGCACTACTGCCATGCATGCCTACCCTAGCATATTACTTACGAGCATGTTATCCACCGGATACTTTACTTACTACTCCCTTCAGCCAATAAGGATTAGGAGGGTATGGCATTACCCCTTCCCTTGGTTACAAACTCACCCACCAGAATACCTAGACCTGCCCTAGACACTTGCTGCTGAATGAATTGCTTAATGCGTACTGTGCTATAGACTTATCGGAACGGGATTACAGATCAATACTTGTTAGGAATTAATTAAGACTCCATTGCAGGAAATAAATAACCTTATCTTGCCTTAACCTTATGGTGACCTACTATATATACTACCCATCTTTTTCACCTTACGACTTACCTTTGGAAATGCCCTAAACAGCCAGCCAGCATTAACCGGCTTCCCTTAGAGCTCTTGGATTGACCGCCCGCCTTCCAGACAGCGTTCACAGACCTGCCCTCACACTTGCATATAGATACGCCGCCCTATGACATGTTCCCGTCGAGTCTTGCCCATATGATTCATCAATTATAACTGCATTCTAGGATGCGCAAGCAAGCTCGACCAATGGGATTTATCGCTCACCTTCCCTAAAAAGGTGAGGGCCGCCATCAAAAAGCATTATAGACTTTTTTATTATGCGACGGTTGTATAATATTGTATAATAACGTATATAATGCAATCTCGGCTTGTGCAGTGAATTACACGAGGCTAGCTAGTAGGTGCATGCTTTGAATGATAATGAATGGCTTATTTTATTTGAGCGGCTTGTGCATTGGAACATGGCGGCGCGTGCATGCAGCAGTGACATGGATTGCTTCACAGAGACGTCAGCTTACAAGAGATGAAACCCACAATACAAATGAAATCATAGTAATAGGCGAAGTATCATGCTTCTATAGATCCACTAGTATTGTCTGTCCCATAGGTTCAACTCCGGAAAAAGCAATGATAACACTACAGGTTAGCAATACAAGTGAACACAGTAGTTTCCATAATGAATGAATATTCTAGTCATTCAGAAGAAAGAAAGATGTTTAAGAGATAGTGAGTGGTGAAATCGTTCCTACCAATACGCACATTTCCTACTCATTTAAGTCTCAACTACCTGTTCGAGTCAAGCGAAGCGTGTGTCGGATAATGAGTCAATTGCTCTAGCTTTACCTTTTTGTTACCCATGCTTTGGTCCTATCCATCGAGTTTGATTTGATCGAATTATTTTACGAAGGTTGCCTAAGGCTGTGCTCGCTGGCACAACTATCTATAATGTGTAGGCAGCTAAGGTGTCTCCAATAAATCAGGTGGAAATGCCGCTAGCAGCCTTGAGCGATATATAAGTAACTAAAGGAAGAGAGAACTGCAGCTATGAAAGATTAGATTAGATTCCCACTCACTCTGCTTCAAAGGTGTTGCCCGGTCCCTTCTGATTGATGAGGGAGGGCTTTTCTATCTTCTATATATCGCTTTCCATAATCGTGAAAGTAGCTGCTTCGCCCAAGAATTATTCTCTGTTTGATGCTCTCACCCGGCCAAAAGAAAGGATTCACCTAAGCGTAGTCTTGCACGATTATGAATTTCTTTCTGGTGGCGTAAAAAGGTGAATTGGTGAAACTGCGGGTGTTGCTCTTACTAAGTCAATTAGGTCAACTGCCCGCCCATGCTGTTGGCTTTCGAACTGTGTATGGACCTATCACTATAAGGTCTGAAACGGGCTTTGGATCTGCCTTTGCCTGGAACTAGATCTCCTTCTGGAATCACATAAACTCAATCCGGATCAACGGGTTCCAAATCACTTGCACCTGTAATGGGATCTGTAACTGGGACTGCTCCTGCTCTTGCTGCTGGTGGTGCTACTGGAGATGTTACTGGCCCTGGATCTGGAACTACTCATTTTGCTCGGGCAACATCTGTAGAATATAAAGGATCGACTGAATCTACTACTGGGTAAGCTGCACCTGCCTCTGTAACCTGTGCTACTGGTAGATATGCAACTGGAACCATGCGAAACTAGGAAGAGTTGAGGTTGAGGAAAGCGCTTTCACGCTGCTAATCACAGTTCCAGGAGATATGAGAGAGATTCGTGGCATGCCCCACCCCATATAGTTCGTTTCATTGCTCGCGTTCGATTCTGGAAGGGATTCGCCCGTCGACGAAGCTGTCTGATGCAGCAACTTCTGGTTCTGCTCGTCCCGGTCCTGCTACTGATAAACAGGAATATGACCCGAGATAGGAGGATTGGTGGCAACGAGTGGATAGAATTACTAGATATTACTAACAACCTTCGCTTTCGAGGTGCTATGATGATGCGTGTGGTGGGTCCTATTCCTCCTATTCGCTCTAATATTCCTCCCACCTCCGTGTTGAGTATGCTCCTCCCCATGCTTAACTTTGGATTTGATTGGGTCGGATAGCCGAGATTTTAAGGTTGTTCTTGCAGTGAAAAGAGCTAGGTTTTTTTGTTACAAAAGAGGATTAGGTTTCTTCTAGCTGCTGGTGGACCATTTCATTATTGAGAATATTGTTCAGTTGGTGAAGGAGTGGCCATCGCTTTCTCTAAGGAATTCAATTGGAATGTTTCAAACTGATGTTGCTTCAGGGTGGGTCCAAGGGGGAGAGTGCGAAAGAAGAATAACGTTACCCACCCTTCCCAATTGAGTTTAGTTCCAACCACTCGGCATATATAGCTTTCCCGGTCACTCTACCTGCAGCAGCTAGGGGACGGAACCTGAAACCGAAATAACCTAACCATTAATGATGTTCCTAGTGAGTAGTGGGATTCAACCCGCTTGCTTTATCCTGCCTGCTAATGAGTAGGTTTCTCCACTGGTGGTATGGCCTGACTGAACGAATCAAACTTGTTTTCCCCCGCTTCCTCGCCTTCCGTTGTCAGGCGAGCCATTCTTCCTCGCCCGGGGATTGGGGTGGGTGGGTAAATAGACGGACGAGCCTGCTTAACGCTTCCAAGGTCTCTAAGCTTCGGTGAATCACTTAGTTATTTACGTAATTACGCGTCATTCGATCGCTCTTATTTTATCGCACGGTAAGGCTCAAGTAGGGTCCTGAAAGTGTATTTCTTCCCCTCAAAAGCTACAAAGGAAGCCACTAAGGGAAGTCGTGATCCATTATAAAAGAGAATACGATAATTTATGTACCTACTAGCTAATAGCTGTTGGCTAGCCGGTTGAACGATTATGAACATTCAGGTTTTATTTCCTGCTAACATTATTGATTTCCCAATCCAATAACGCATAATATCGTAAGTAATATCTGTTCCAAACGTGCATCGATGAGGTACTACTTCTTTCCTCGAGATCGGCCAGATTCGAACCAGTCTGGCTGAAGCTGCCCCTGCTCCCCGATCTCCTGGCGTCCTCCTCATTAGAGTCGATCCACTTCATTTGCCTGGGGATTGGGGTGGGTGGGTAAATAGTGGTCAAGCCTGCTTGCGCATCCACGATTTCAAGTGTGGTACGGCTAGTATGACTCTGGATGGGCAACGTCATTTTGAAGTATTTCAATTCCCGGGCAATGAACTGAGGAATGGACGGGGTACGCCACCTTTAAGGAGTGAATTTCCCACCTCAACATGCCAGGTTTCTAAGGGGAATTTTCATCCACTCATACATTAGTGTTAGGGTCCGAGAAATGAAATTAGCAAAATGATATTGATAAATAGAATTGCCCAGAGAACCCATATTACATATCTGCAGGGTCACTTTTGTTGCAAGTTGATATTAAATCAATGTAGTTTCTATGGATGATGTCGGTTTTTATGTGGGCGCCCTATAATGAACTGGACTTCAAGGTCTCTATCTTTAGTCCCATGCCTTCAGATTACCTTACAATGGCAAAGTGAAACCTCACCCTCGTACTAATCAGTTCAAATTCCAATCCAAATTAGTCTAACTCAAATGCTCGTAAGGCCGTGTCATCCTGTCTATAGTTGAATGTCCCAGTCGAGGTCGGACCCCTGTGTTCCATAGTGGTAAGTTGTGTAGGGGATTAGTCTGTGGGAACTCCTATCATGTGGGCAGTAAAAAGAACCTATCTCATGTGAGCTATTAATTAGACCTATTCAGGGGAAGCATAAAGCTACCCCGCTTATAGGTCAAACCATCCTAACGTGGTGAATATGACCCCATGCTTGTGTCTGTTGGTCGATGATACTAAAGCAGGCGTATTGCATGTAATGATTTGTCATAGCATGTTGAGGTATAGAACTATTGTGTTCCTAGGAATTTCATTCCCATACTATCATTCAAGAACTAAACCTATAACCTTAGGATAGGAACTGACAACTCCCTGTTGGGTTGTAAAGCTATAGAAATTACTCCCCTCATACTGCCCTTTTTCTATATCTATAATCAACATTTATATATGAGCTCGCATGGAGACGTTTTACCTCCCCCTTTTTAAAAAGTATGCTTATATGGGTAACTTAGCTTCTCCTTCCTATCAGCGAAGTACGAAAAGGTTCTTAGGATCCACCCCAAATGTACAAGTGAAACCATTCCTGAGGTATGAGGAGGTATGAGGGAATGTACCGAACGGGTCGTGATATGAAAACTGACTTAATTCACTATCGCAGTACGTACGCAGTAGTAGTTCCTGAATGTAGTTTCCAATGGGCCCAACCTATACGGTCCCACCCAAACACAGCAGACCCATGGGATCAAAGGATTAAACCCCAGACAGGACGGGAGGAGGATTTTTATTTATTGGATCAGACCCATCAAAATGAGGTTTTGACTCAGGTGTCGTAAGGCCTAAAGACCATAAGGGAGAGGAAACAAGCCAAACGAGCAAAGGGTTTTCAATCCGCCCCACCCCAAAAACAATATGGATTCAATGGTTTGTATTTTATATAAGGTGCTAAGGATAACACATATGAAAAAAGAAAATAACGTCTATATGTGCGTATCATAGATGAAGTAGACACGCAACTAAGGTTTTTTTATTGATGTTCAGAACCAACAGAACTTACATAAGTTTCAAATCGACGGAACGGTAGGTAGGGCATGGGGGAAAAAAAGATCCTTAGCCCCTTAGCCCTTTAGTTAGTAGGGCTGACATAGAACTTACTGGACTAAGCTTTGTTTATTAAGGTGTCATGATAACGCTATACCCCCCTTCCCCCTCGAGAGGGCTGTCAGAGCAAGAACATAGCAATAGAACTATGAAACATATGATGTATGATCTACTACGCGCATATTCTAGTTTTTTATTGGTGCGCACTGACCCTTATAGAGCAAGTGGGAAACAACCCCCTCTTCTATGTCTCACTATATGCGGAAGTATAGATAGGAAGTCTAGCTTTTATGACAATGTGATGATACACTAGCTTTTGGATAACCGGCTAGCTTGGATGGAGACATAATAGCCATTAACACCATACAGATTGATGCAAAAAGTGAATATAGATACGAAAGGTAGAAGATATGAGTATAATAGACTAGGGGACTCTGCCAAGGAACTATCAGCACTGACCAGCTAGTAATGGTACCTCCTGGACACTCACCACTATGGAAAGGTGAAATGCCTCAATTTATTAAATCATAAGGTCCGGAGGTCTTGCGCTTCTGAGGGCAAGGCCCGGCAGGGTGAGGAAACGAACTCTCGACTATAAGGAGAGGGACTCACCGATTCATATGGGTGAGGAATGTATATCGCTTGTCTGTAATCAGACAAGGTACGGAGCGCTTGCCCGACCTAAGAAGGGCAAGGTGTTCAATTTTCAGAATCCCCGCATTTTTCACAGCTTTTCATAGGTTGTAGTAGGTCCGGCTGCTATGACAAGGTCTGCGGAGGTTTCCCAGCTAGGTCTTCTCCTATATTCTTCCCATTTCATTGAATAGATTACAAATTCTTAGGCAAGGGCGTCTCCATGCGGTTCAACAACTCGGACTAAGGAACTAGAGACTACATAGATAGGGCAGATATTCCCCATTATTCCTGATTGACTATCACTACAAGGAAGAGTGGAGAGTAGGGAGTTTGCTCTCTCTCCTATATCAAAAGAGGATATGCTTGCAAGTGTTGATATCTAGTCTTATTAACTATTACACTAGGGGCAATGGTTACCCTACCTACTCTTCCATCACCCTATAAATCAAACCTAAATCACCACTGACATATAGGTCCCTTATTTGACGGAGCCAAAGGTCCAATTAAGCCTTATTACCATTACATTGTTCTCTCTGATTTTCATAATCCTATTGTATTAGTTGTCTTACCCGCTACCCCTCACATATGGGGGAATGTCTTTATTAGTACTCAGTCATCTATAGTGGAGCCAAGTCTACCCAGTAGCCTACCCATTGTATCGCACACTCTCATATCATGAGGTGATATGCTTTCACCATTTTTGTTTTTTCATTTTCTTTATTGTCTTATTTTATTATGCATGCGAGTGCTCTCTAGTGTATTCACACCTCCTTATTTTCATATTTTTGGCGGATGTACTCTTAAATTATTACCACTAGTACCCCATAGCATACCTACATTCATACCAATCCTATAGCTCATTCTAGTTGCATCTTATCCCTGAAGTACTTGCAGCCACAACAAGTGAAAAACATGATCTTATATGTCAAACCAATCCTTGCAAATGTTAGCAACAATATAGAATAGCCATACATATATAATCATAGTATGCTCACCCATATGTATATACCAGGGGCTAGCCTCAATAAGAGTTTTGTGTATTTACAAAATAATAGAATACAAATTATATACATAATAATGCTTCATCACGATACATTAGAAGTGATATAAAACTACCATATATAAAACCCAACATGGCCTATAGCCTAAGACTTATCTCCATCCTTCTTAGACTCACCAGAATCTATAACCAAAGCCTGTTATAGTTCCTCTGGCTCTGACTGTCCCTATAATTTTGACTTAGCTCCTAGAGGTAACATCTGTGAGGTAGTAGATCGAGCTCGTACAAGTATCACACTCTTACCTTGCTACACTAACATTGACCTGTGAAATCTACGACTAGTATATGTGCATGACACTAATAAAGCCTAAAGCTATCTTGATAGCATGGCTCTCTCTGACCGAAGTCTATATATTTTAGTATCTCTATGAGCAAGAACAAGAC